>VWZU01018544.1:2552125-2596479 GCA_013397095.1 Sterrhoptilus dennistouni | reverse complement strand
CAGACGGCGGGAATGAGCCCCGGGCGGCGGGGGTGAGCCCCAGAGGGCGGGATGCGCCCGCCGCCCCGTCCCAGGCACGCCGAGCGCTGAGCTCCTGCCGGAGTCGCGGCAAGGCCCCGCCGTCATTCTCGAGATGCTCACCTTAAAGTGTAAGTCGCACAACTCGAGCCTACCGGAACGGAGCAGTTCTAAAGCGCTTTTAGGCTCCTACTAGCGGAATGGTTTAGAGTCATCATCATGATACTATAAAACTTGTACCTAGCGCGTCTACGGCAATGTACAGCAGACCTGATTCACTGTCATCCATGTGGATGCAGAGCTACAGAATGAAGTTTGGGCCCTGCTTCCATTTGGTTGGTATTCGAAATAATAATGTTATGGACTGACCTATACCAATCATTTTTTCAGTGGTGCCAAAAAGGGATATCCTCCCCGTGGGAACACATGCACAGCCAGACATGCACAAGCTCATTTAGTAGTACATGCTGAGCCTGTTTACTGGGCTTGACTTCACAGCTGCAAAAAGTGTACTAAATAAACATTCCTGACAGTCTGGGTAGGTGGGCTACCTAGGTAACCTGGGCATGGGTAAGTACACATGCACTGAAGAGATAAAATACATTCTTTGCATTTTTGAGGTCACAGACATGCAAACCTTGCTCTGAAATTGTTTTTGGACCAACAATAGGAAATCGTTTTTGTGGAGATTTTCTGTTTGTTACAGTAGAATTTCATATACTTTTCCTGGTAAAATGCTGCATCCCTACTGACACTCATATGCTAATAATTCTCTTTCAGCTGCAGGTATATATATTTGCCAGTGTCCACCAAAAATATTTTTATTGTGAGTGATACAGCCAAAATTCCAGGATCAAAGCCATGGTTCTCATGTAAAATGAAACAATAGTCTCATTTGAGCTTGCATCATTCTTCTGCGAAGAGGGTGGGAAAAAAATCTTCCCTTGGCTGTGCTTACAGTTACACTGGTGGACCTGGAGTATCTTAGGTGGAAATAAAATGATTGATGTATTTTCATTAGTTTGCATCCTATTATCTCAATTTTCATTGCAACCTTATTTCAACTTTTTAATATGCTTTGTTTGTTGTTTTTTGTGGGGTTTTTTGGGTTTTTTTTCTTTGATGGGCACTTGACAAATATATTTAATTTGCCATATCAGATATCCCCTGTGGAGGACACAACTCTACACAGCAATATTATACTATGATTGAAATTCATCATTCATTCACAAATTCTACAGGAAGCTACACACCTAGAGGCATATATACACTACCTTTGATTCTGATCTAACTCAGTAACTGTCAAAATTTTTAAGGGATGCTTTCCTAAAGGCATAAACATTGCACCTGTAAAAGTGAAACAGTCTGTTCCATTAGGTATATCTTAGCAAGTAGTCAATAAAATTTTGTATCTTAATGTTCCTATTTTCTTTGCTGATGTTCCTCTCTTTGCATTCTTCCTGTTACAATGGGTAAAAGTGCTGGGAGCCGGATCAGGAAGTAATAGGATAACAGCTATTTTTCTTTCTACTTTTTGGAATGTCTCTTGAAAACCAGAGTTAAAGTTTAGCATTAACTGAATCAGTAAACTGCATTAGGCCCATGGTTTTAAAGTTAAAAACTAAGACACATCTCTTAACCACAGGCCTTTAAAAATAAATAAATATGAAAGAAGGTTGTAGTGAGTATTAATGGGCTATCCAAGTCAGGCCTGAATGAGTAACAGAAATTTGACTGGCCACTAGAAAATACACTCCTTCACCTTCAAATTAGTAAGGATATTTATGTAATGATTACTGGCCGTTGATATAAGCATGTTCTTTGATATGCAAATTAGTCCTGTGCAATAAATCAAATTACAGAATTTGGCCCTTGTCTTAGATTTTAAAATTCAGAATATTAAAGCATGGCATTGTATCAAGCTGATTTCTGAGATTTTGCCTGGGGCACAAAGAGGAGAACATGTTATAATTTCTAATCTTGGAAATCTTACCTGTATGTGTAAAAATCCAGAGTATTTGTTAGATGCCACAAAAACATGCATTATAAATTCTTTGTGCTTTGTGTTCTGATACAGCTGGTTGCAGCAAGGTGAATGACTTTGCTGTTTCTGATAAATGGCCAAGAATGAGCTGATCATTTGTATTGCTGTGGCACTGTAGAGATTTTCTTCAGTGGGGATGTTTGCAGCTGAAAACTGAAAACTAACTCTGTTAGCTGAATCAAGCCACCAAAATATTTAAGCATGTGTTCAGTGGTGTGCATGAGCGGTGGCTCACTGCTTCACTCACTGAAACTGTTCTGCATGAAAAATTGATGTGTATATGTAAACCAAGTTCAGAAGCCCACAAGTAGGCTCATCATCAAAGACAAAAGATAAACTTGTAATTTCATTCCTCTGGTATTAGCAGAAACAACTTTGAAAGTTGTTTGGGGCTGCATTTTGTTTTTAACAATTAAAAAGCCGCTGCTAGTTGTTGAGACTTCAATTCTCAGTCCTTTGTTGCAGAAGTTAGAATATAGCTTTTCTTTGGCTTTAACTTTGTAATGGTGAACTTGAACTAAAATGAAACCCAGTATGTTCCTACTCACAGTCTAATCAAGGCCTTTCACACACTAAGAACACTTTATCATTTTAACTTGACACCGTGGTAACATTTTGCAGCTATGTTAACCGTGAATGCTCATTATGTTTAAAAGTTTGAATTCTGCTCAAGCAAATCATGTTACTCTGGCATCAGCATTAAGAAGGCTTAAAAGTGGATGGTCTAAATCATCTCTGCATTTTGTAAGCCAGGGAACAAAGTCACTGCAAAATCCACTGACAGCATGCCAAAATAAAATCAAAGGGTATTGGTAAGGAGAGGATTTTCTTGGGGGCGGTGGGGGAGGGAGGAGGAGTTACTCTAAATTTCAGATCTATTAGACGTCATTTGAGTCCTTGACCAGGACAAATTTGCAAAGTTAATCTTCAAGGAAGTGTGATTTCTGTTAACTTTTTGCAAAATTCTCTGGAAAATGTTTTTGGCAGTAATACTGTGTACTGAAACCTGAGTGTACCAGCTCTGTACTAATTTTTAGAAAGTCTTTAAAAGCCCTCTTCTATGAAGATGGAAGTGCCATTAAGTCAGGGAATATTCCTTTTCTCAGCTGGGCCTGTGTATGGAAGTTGTTAACAGTGGAGGCTTGGCCAGAGTGCTTTTTGATACCTTTCCTGTTGCTGTCCATTATTAAAACCCATGTAACAGAACCCATATCATCACCAATGTAAGTTAAGACACTTCTCTTTCACTATAGTAAAGTCACTGGTTCCTTCCCGTTAGCCATTCCTCCAAATAGCTGCATTCAATATGGCATAATCAAAGTGTTTATGTGTGTTTTATATACATCTTGGCTACAAGATAGGGGTTTTTTAAAAGACTATTTAGCAAGCCATTGGTATTGTGACTTACTCTTTGAATGAATCTTTCATTCAAAAAGCTTAAAATTGCAATAGTATTTGGATGGGAATTTTCTGAGGGATTCAGATATACTACAGATAATGATCCTCATAATTTGATATGTAAGGTATTTATCTTTTCGTTTCACCTTAAGAACACATTATGAGTTCAACATATCCCTCATTCCCAGGTGCAGTGAAGTGCGCCTGAAGAAGTGCAGTGTTAAATGTCTTAATTGTCTAAATACCAAATTTTGTAACTAGTCCATATTTCTATGTAATTTCCCTATGGAGTATACAGCGTAAGATGTTTGCCTAGCTAGTTACTGAGTCTGTATGCCATTTTACAAGAACATTAGTGCTCTATGTGCTGATAAAACATTCCTGAGTACTTTCAGATACAGAATGTAGACGTAAAACCCCTTCTTTTAGTTCTATCTTGGTTCAAGTTTTATGTTAATGTGTGCTGCAGGTGATGACAGCCTGGCTTAATTACATTCCGCAAAGCTTGCTCCTGCAAGAAGAGGGGAGGAGCAAGGCTTTTTTGCATTGGTGAGCTCTTCCATCTGTAGGTTGTTTTAGGGTAACATCTGCAGGGTTCAGGTTCCTGCAAACTCATTTTTGGGAAAGTGAAGAGAAGCCAGATTTAATTTTAACCAAGTTGAGGTCTCTTCAATATACATGTCACAAAATGTAGTTCAGTCTAAGCTCTTATCTCTGCATGTGGAGTAACCAGTTGAAATGAGATCATGTAAGAACTTGGAGTGGAAAAAACAGGAGGGAAATGGTGCCAAACAAGAGATACAAGAGGACATACCTAAGGCAGCCGTTATGTTTATTGTGGCCAACAGACTTCCCATAACATAACCTAGCTAGAGAGCTGGAATGAGACTGTTCATTCTTCACTTTGACTGTAGATATGTCATCCATGTAGGCATTCTACAGCTCTCTAGTAATTTTCACAGGATTGCTCGGTTGGCTTGTCTGCCCACACCTTAAATGTGAGCCTCATGCATGGAGGGAGGGTTGTATGCAGCAACATGTGTTACCACTGGGTAGTGCAGTTCATATAAACTCCTGGCTTCACTATCTGCCGTGTCTTACATTACCATTTCCACTCTTAAAAAAAAAAAAGCGCAGGGTTGTTTGGAGGGCTTTTTATTAGGTTAATTTTAATTTAAATGAGTTCTGTCACTTGGGTAGCCACTTGGCCATATGGATGCTTGTACCAACACAAAGGAGACCTAGCTGCATAAGAAACAATGGATGACTCTGAAGACAGAGTCTTTAAAGCCAATGATGCAGATAGTGTTTGTGGATCCACCATTAGTGCAAGCATTTGTGCTTCCTGAATTAGCTCATTCTCAAAGCCTTTGGCCCAAAGAGGTTCTCGAATTATCTAAAAGGGCATTCAGAGGACTTTCCAAAATAACAGCCCTATCAAAGATGTGTAAAGTGACACATTCATCTTAGTGAATGAGTATGCTTTAGAGAAGAATGAAGCTTTTTAATGTAGGTCACAGTGGTAATATAAGTTCCATTTATCTGCTACATCTCAAAAATCTCAATATTGCATTTGCAAACTGGGGAGGAGACAGATTTGCCCTCATACTAATCTTAATGGTCCTCTGGCAATAATGCAGATGTTTGAGGAGGGAGAAGACCAAAAATCTCTGTTATTTATAGGATTGATGCTCTTGCCATCATTATTTGGTTTTGATTAATAAGCTGGAACGTTTTCATGATGTAATTTATATTAAGATTCCCAGGATCAGTTACATGGACATGATGAGTTGGTCTGGTATTTCTGTTGAGGATCTATGTCTAAGAAGAAAGGCTCTCCTCCCAAACCACTGCAGTCCTGTGGTAGTTCCCTGCACATAACCATTTAGTCTGTATCAGATGGTGTCCCACGTTCCATGTCACTGGCCTGTAGGTGTGTCTGGACTAAATATTGTGTGACTGTAATAAATGTAAAGCTGTGACAACAGGCAGCAGAGCCACAGCAAAAGTGTACATGGATATAAAAATACACTGGAAGGATGAGTTGGATTAACTAATACTATTTCTGAAGCGACTGTTTTGAGAAATTCTTTGGCCTAGCAACATTCTATTTAGCCCATTGTCACTACCCCTGGGGATGCTGTCCAAAGGAGACAGATCATAGCTTTAGACAACCAGAATTCTAAATGCACAACATTCCTCGTAATTTTGTCTCTAAGCAAAAAGTTCTGTGGAATAGTAACTACAACCACAGTGAAGAAAGGTGGTATTGATACCATTTTATCTGTCTCAGGAAAATTAATTGTTATCTGTAGAAATGGGAGTAGTGTGCAAATACCAGGTGATGCCAAGTGCCCCATCTTGCACCTGACTTCTCTTACCATCTTTGATCAACAGTAAATGAACAGCAGGGCAGAAGACAGCTTTCTGACAAAGCATTTACAAAAAGCAAGCTATGCTTTGCAGTCACAAAGCAGAACAGAAGAGGAATCCCACAAAAAAGGGAAGTCCTGGACTTTTGTCTGGACATTTGTCAGATAAATCCTACTCTCTGAAAAATTTTCTGATTAAAAAAAACCCTTTACTTGGAAAGTAAACACACTTGTGTTCTTTTTTTTTTCTGTCAGCTCTTGCTTCATGTCTACCACCTAGTGTTGACATTAACAATTTCCAAGTAAAGACTTCAAGTGTGCTCTGCAATTCTCTGCTCTGACCTGCTAAGAATTCAGCAAGATGTTTGCCTCAGTGCTTTAGTGTTGTTCTCACCTGAATATCAGCATTTAAAAACAGATACATATTCTTGAAAGGTCTGCTGATTTTAATGAATTAGAAATCTTTACTTTTTATTTTCTGGAAGGAGATGAAGGGGTTTTTTTGGGGGCCATTGTACTGAATGACAGCAAGGTTTGGAAAGCTTTGGATTTTTGTGCATCATGCAGAATTTAAAGTGAAGTTTATCATCTCTGCAGTGCTAACTGCTTCCCTCAGGTTAGTATTTCTTCTAAACGGACAGATACACTGCAACAAAAATAACTTCTCAGCTGTTCAGTTAGTCCAGGCACATCTGGGAACTTGCTATTTCAACTCACACAGAAAAACCATTTAGGGTTTTTTCTTACTAGATGGGCTAGTCTTGTGTGAGGTTAGTGAGATGAACTGGTTTATAGGGCATCCATCAAGAGCTGAATTACTCAGAATAGCATGGAGAAAAGGAGAATCTTCTTGTTGAAATGAGTTATCAAGTCAATTTCAGCCTTGCACTCATGAAACAGAAGGTAGAGCAAAACATGGAAGTTACCCATATTATTTTTGGGTCAGTTACTTCAAATAATTTAAATCATAATTGAACTAAACTTCTAAACGTACTGGTGCGAATTACGGTTGGGTCACACATTTTTCTGCTTCACGTGTGGAAGGAGTAACCTGTGATTTCAGTAGTGTGGAAATGGTGAGGTGTTCAGCTGACTCAGCATGTTCTGTAGTGGTACATGACTGCTGTGATGGCAGGGGCAAACCTTGTCCTCCTTCCAAAGACAACACTTCTGTATGCAAGTAATACAGTGCTAGTTCAAGGATGTACCTTTGAGCCAACTCATTGTAAAGTGAGAGAGAAGAAAGATTTTTAAACCAATGATGATACTAGTATTGTTGGAAATGATAGTTTCGGTGACAGTATTACAAACCAAAGAACGTTTATACTGAGAAGTCAGTATAAAATATGAAAAGTGATAGATAAGCATACACTGAAAAAAAATGTGTATCCATGTCACTGTCGATCAAATTAACATGATCAAAAAGCTATTATTTTCTAGGGATCTCTCTCCTGACTTCTTAGAATTGTTTTAAAAGTGCTAGTCAAATGGCAGATTAAATCCACCTTGGTCAAAAGTATTTGCCTTCATAATGTCTCTCATAAAAGAATTGACAAGGAAATAATTAAGCATAGAGCAGGAAATAACGCATTATATCCAGTAATATTTTTATGTAAAATTTATGAAGAGGCCCTTGGATGGAATTTAGGCCTCTGTATGTAAATAAACCTGGTGGCTGTTGATGCTGCAATAAGGACTTGAGTTGTGCCCAGAACTGACCTGGCTTTGGCCGGGCTGTGTAGGTCTATGCCCAAACATGACTGAGATCCAGAAAGTTGTTTTGCTGGAATACACTGCAAGAAAAACCCTGCAAATGTAATACAGACCATAAAGTACTTACACAACCACAAAACAAAGTAGTGGCTAGTAGGATTTTGCAGAATTACAGTTACGATATGGTGTTTGTCTCTTAGCATATCATTGTTCCCTGCACTGTTTTTATGTTTCCTGTGGGTTACTGGACATAACAGAGCCCTTGCCCAGTATGGAACAGGGACCATAACTCATGGCTGCCCTTCTACTTAGGCATCAATTCTGTGTATTTTCTTTCTGGCTCACTGAATTCTCCAGTTCAGTGCGGCACATTGCTGCAAGTCTTCAGCAGGCAGAGGGTCACATTTCCCCACACCAGCATAAGCAGGGGGAGAGGCTAGGAGGAGGGTAAATGCTGGTTAAAGAGTTAAGAGTTGTGTTTTCCCCACCAGTTCTGCCTAACCAAAAAGTTCTATGGCTTCAACTGTTTGGTTAATTGCAGAGGACTAACTTGTTAGGAAGACTGTGGAGATGGTAATTGGAAATGATGGGATGAAATTTTAACTGTACATGTTTTCTTTGATCAGTTAAAGTGTTATTTTCTTTCAATTAAGACTTTAATCGTGGTGTGTAGGTGAACCAAGATATATAGGCCGAGATAATTTTTTTTATTTGACTAACTGACATCACTGCTAAAAGCTCATAGTTAAGGATTATGATAGAAACTCACACTTTGCTTTAGTTCAGATGACTGAAGGTGACTGTATTAAAGGGAAGCAAGCATGTACTCATGTGGGTAACCTACACTTAAGTATTTCATTTCATACTATCGTACAGAATCTATTTGCATGTTAATTTCATAGTAAATTCATGAAACCAACCTGTTGTATGGCTGATGGATCAGCGTACAGCTGTGTTCTGTTGAGGTCTTGCATTTCTTCCTGCTTACAAAGCCTTTCAAACAGTAACTTTTTCCCTTCTGTGTGCACTCTCTCTGTTAATAGTTTTTGGAAGTGGAGTATGGTGTTTTCAGAAGCACTTTTCTTAAGTGGAACAGGTGACACCTCTGTGGACAAAAGCAAAGTACGTGGTTAGAGTGCACAAGTCAATGAACTGCTGACACTGAAGTTTAGCATATGCTGGATTTTCCTAAAGCTGTTCTTCTGATCTGCTCTTTTGGCATGAACTGCCTGGTGTTGTTTAAGGGATCACTGTATAATGGAGAGTAGGAATGCAGCAGACGTAAAAATCACTTATATCTCAGCCTTTCAGTTTTGCCTAGCTACAGCCCTCTCCAAGAGGTACTTACATAATAGGCAATAAATGAAAGTCTATTTATTCACACAGAGTGATTAGTTAGTACAGTTTGTGGTAGTAAACTAAATGGGTTGAATTCAAAAATGTAATGTTCAGATCATTTATCTTCATCTGTCTGTGGATATCATTGTAGTATTAAAAACAGTGGTCAGCTCCTTAAAACTAAGTTTTTCGTTCCTCATTCTTTGATTTTCTTTTTATTTAGGGCCTGTCAGTTTTGCAAGAAGAAAAATAAGCTGCTGACCTTCCTCCTATCAAATCACATGCCACATATTTCTACCCTTCCCATCATTTTTCTTTCTCCATGATTCTCCATTCTGTCTTGTCTTTGACACAGCTGTCCTAAGCTGTTTTCTTGTGTACAACACATTAGACATGTTTACAGACACAGTAGTGTAATAAGAGGAAATCACATCCATGACTGTGCCTGCCCCTACTTTCCCTTAAACAACACAATGGAGACATCTTGTTTTTTAAACATTATATTTTCTTTGCACATGATTCTTATAAATCAAGTTTTTCCTGATGTTTACCTCATTTATACCAGGGATAAGGACTGAAATAAATAAATTGCAATTTTCCTTAGGCCTACATTTTTATCAGAATTCTTCTTTGCCGATTGTTGTGGGTGAGAAAAGAATGTTGGTTTGGAGCTTGGTGTTAAGTTCTAGGATTATGTTTTTTTAACTGTTTGAATACTGGATATAAGAATCTGGCATCCAAATTCAACAGCAGTGTATAGATGCTTTTAAAAGTCTGGAGTTCTTACCATCATTCCTTGTTTTTCTCTTGGTACTCAAAGATCCTGTGTTTGCTGTAGCATCTCCCACTGAAACTTAGAAGAGAAAAACAAGGTGACTAAGTGTTTTGTTGAGGTTCTCAAGGCACAGTTAGTCATAGACCAAAAAGTTTTATAGTACAAAAGCAAATACCCTCGGACAAGACATTTATTTGGCAGATGCCTCAAATAGATTAGTAACTGAAGCTTCTTTTCTGAAAGGTTTTACTGGCTACTGCATCAGCATTCACAGATTACACAGTCCTTTTCCAGCATGCTGAAATGTAAAACAGGCAGGTTGGTTGTTGGTGTTGACAACATTCTTGGTGTTGACATATCCCATTTATGGAGAGTAGAAAGGAGCAGTAATATATTCAGTTTCTGTATTTGGAAGAAAATACACATCTTGAGAATGTGACTGAGCACAACGCTGAGGCAGGGAGAACTGTCATCCCACAGCTCTGTGGATGTAATTCCAGCCACTACTAATGCACTAATGGATGGTGCCCTTGGACACCACGTTAGGGCTCTGATTCATGACTGAGAACAGCTGGCTTAAGGCTGGTTCCAGCAGTTTCTGCTCGAGCCATCCATCTGACCTTTGCTGCAGAAACAGTTCAAGTCCTCAACTAACATTTGTGCTGTTGCGAACTATTATCTAACATATTGAGAACAATCACAATTAGTTCTGCTTTACCCTAAGTCACTGAACAGCAGCTGCAGAGGTTCAGTTACTTCTACAGGAGTACCTAATTGGCCTGGAGCAGGGGCAGTTGTCCCTGCAATCTGAAGCAGCTGGCCAGTCATGAGAACCCTTACAGCAGACACAAGATTAGCTCTGTGGTTCTTAGTTCAGAGGCGTTTTGATAGTAAGACAGAGGCAAACTCTATTTTGAAAACTGAATCTGCTTTAGCAAAATTAGTACAATTATTACAAGTGGTCAGACAAACATTGCTGCCCTGAATTTTTCTCTCTCTTGACTGTGATGTGTATTGAATTAATTTAGTTTGGGGTTTTTGGAGTTCTTGCACTTGGCTTGATTGCTACTGATTTCTGCAGTTCCAAATGGTATGAACTTGCAGCTCTCTATCCATTAGACTTTCCATGCCTGCTGTATGACCTCTAAAACCTGCCATGTGTTCTAGCACCATTTCACTGTATGTCACTTAGGCTTTCAAAGACGAAGATTCTCCAGTAAAACTGAATGCTTCAGTGCTTTCACTTTTTGCTAATACTCTCACTTCTACATGTCTCCACAAACCACTTGAGTTCCCTGAGTGTTCCCTATGTGACCACGCAGATACAGCTTCCCCAGTTATTTTCCCTGCCCATTTCTGGCCACACATTTCACACCTACAGCATGGCTCAAACAGGCAACTTCAGAAAGTTCACTTAAAGCTTTAAGCTTTATCTCATCACTGAAGTTTCTATTACCTGATAGGAGACTTGAGCTTTCAGATCCCCAGCCTGAGGTTCCAAGAGGCTGTCTTCTTAAGATACAGTCAACTTCATCATAAAATCTCATTTTTCTCCTGGGATTTCCAAGATGCTCATTTTCTTTCTGCAGTGCACGGTATTCGTATTTTAGGTTCTTGTACTTTGTGCGACATTGTTTCCAGTCTCTGTCTATACCACGTTTCATTAGCCTTCTGGCAATTTCCTCAAATATTTCTTTATTTCTTGTGGCTCCTTCAAGCATTTGTTGTATCTTTTCATCTGACCATATATTTATCAGAGCCCTAACTTCATTATCACTCCAGTGTTTTCCTGCTCCAGTATCATTAACTGTTACTACTTTAAAGTGATTTTGTGCTTCTTCCAAGGGAATGTGATTGTCTGAAAATATAAATTAAAAAAGCAACTAAATGTAAATGCTATAAATACATGTTAAATATACATATATGAAAGCATAATTGCAACTAATGATTAATCTTTTAACTTTATAATTTTAGTATCCATACACAATTGTTTTAAGTATGCAAAATACATAGCAAATGGACTCTGGTTTCTCCAAGGCATCTAAAATTCAACATTTTGCCTCTATAATTGCACCACTGTTGTTGTGAAATTAAAGACAGATGTATTCAAGTGTTACATATAGGAAAGCAGTAATCCTTGAGCTTTAAAGATCTCCGCATTGGTGAGAAGTGTGGTTTCAAATTAAAATGGCAATGTGCAAATGAATAAGCTACTCAGGATTCAACAGAAGAAAAAAAATCTTCATATTCAAAAATAGTCAGAAGTAGGCAGATGCTGCTCTTTAGATATATATACAGAAGGCAAAGTTGAACTACAGTATTAATAAAAGTTTTGGTCATGAAAGGAAAAGAGCTATGAAACTAATTTTTAAGTTTACTAACAAAGCTAGAATGGAATCAGGAGCAGAAAAGTAGAGCTGTGTTTACCGTAGAGATCTGATTGCTCCAGCTTTGGTACTGAAATTACAATGTGATTTATTTCATAATAAATGCATGGAAATTATTACTCACCTGTCCCAACCATTCGTTTTGCTACTGGCGTACAAGATCTGTCTTCTGAGGTAGTGCTTATAGAATCATCATCTATAGAAACATACAGTTTTAAATAGACTTGGATTTAGACAAATAAATTGCTAGTATTATTGTCATCCTTTGTCCACCTGAAAGTGTCCTAAGCCCTCAGTCTAACCCCATTAGGCAGAGACTTGAAGAATCACAGAATCATGGAATCATTTAGGATGGACTTAGCATTGCCAAGTCCACCAGTAAACCGCATACCTCAGTGCCCACATCTACATGTAAATTAAATCCCTCCAGGGACAGTGACTCCACCACTGCCCAAGTCCAAGGTGACAACTCTGCTGACCTCCATCCTTACTTCACCAAGAACTGAAAACACTGCCATTTTGTGATCACTTGTCTTCAAGAGGCTCCAGCCACCCCCAGTCCGCTGTTCACAAACACCAGGTCAGTGGGTCCTTCCCTGGTGGGCTCCTTCACCAGCTGTGTCAGGCAGTTGTCAGCCACTCCAGGAATCTCCTAGGCTGTGTCCTCTGCTGTGTTGTATTTCCAGCAGACATCTCGTAAGCTGAAGTCCCCCCAAAGGCCAGAGAGTGTGAGACTTCTCCCAGCTGCTTATAAAGTATTTCAGCTGCCTCTTTGCTCTGGTTGGGTGGCCTGTAACAGACTCCCACCAGGATACCTGCCTTGTTGCCTTCTCCTGATTCTTACCCATACATCCTCAACCCTACTGTCACCATCATGAGCTCTAGACAATCAAAACACTCTCTAACATACAGAGTATCCCCCAGTCTCTCCTTCCTTGCCTGTACCTTCTGCAAAGTTTATAGCCATCCATTGCAGCACTCCAGCTGTGCAAGTCATCCCTCTGTGTCTTCAAGATGGAAACTATGATACAGTTTTCCTGCTACACAATGGCTTCCAGCTCATCCTGTTTGTTGCCCATGCTGTCTGCACTGGTGTAGATGCACCTCAGCTGGGCTTTTGGCCCCACCATCTTTCTGGAGGAGAATCTCAAATTTCTACATGATCATTCTCCAGTGCTTTTGTGATTTCTAATACATCAATAACCCCTGTATGTCTTTGCTGATCTCTATCCCGTGACTACTGAGACAGCAGATTGAAGGACTTCTCTAGAACACCATCCCTCAAACACTGGCATGTTACCCCCAGGCTCTCTAGTACCTTTGGTTTTATCTCTTCCCACCTGCAAATTTAGTTTAAAGCTCCTTCAACAAGTTCTGCTAACTCCTGTGCTAAGATCCTTTTCCTCCTTTTGAGATAGGGGTCAGCAAGTCTGGTGTCATGGAATGATGATTAAAAAACCCAGTATTTTCCAGCGTCACCAAGCTTGGAGCCAGATAGCAATCTGCTGGCTCTTCCTGGTATTTTCCCACATCATTCTTTGCAACTGGAAGAAGAGAAGACTACTTGTACTCTTGATCCCTTAACAAGACATTCCAGGGCCCTGAAGTCTCTCTTGATTGCCCTCAGGCTTTTATTTACAACTTCATGGCTGCCTACTGAGAAATTCTTGAAATCATCTATGAGCATCAAAACCCAGCTTTGCTCGTTCGGGTTCATTTGCTCATGCTTGGACTACTCTGAGACTGAAAGTTCACTTTTGTGTGGATTTACTTTTTGGGTTGGAAGGAGGAGAAAGATTAGTTCTCATTGTTTGCTATGGGATGTCATAGACTAATTATGTTCAATACTGGTTTTGGTAAAGGGTAGAAGTAAATATTCCTTTTATGTTTTGAAAAACTGAGTGCTTACTTAGGCTATGACAGAAATAGAGGTTCTTTGTAAATAAGCACGTTCATTTGATGTGCTTTTTATAATAATACTTGCCAATATATGCACAAACTAGTACTTGGAATTCGTATTTGCTCTATAATTTGTCTTCAGTCATTTGGAAAACACTTGTTTTTCATAAGATGGGTGTAAGAATATATTTTGTACCTGTGGAAAACTTGGAAATCATACTCTCATCAGCATGTGTGTGTGATTTACTTGGGGTGCTAGGAAAAAAGTGAGTTTTCTCATAAATAGGCACGCTATAACTCTTGAGAAAATTCTTGCATCATCCTTAACACTTGCAGCTGTTGGAAATGGGCCAAAACAGATCTCTAGGTCTACTGCTAGGCTCATAAGAGATTCCTTTTTTTTTTTTTTAACCATTATCAACCTCCCCATGGCTTCCATTTCTCTCAACCATTCTGGCTCATTCTCTCAACCATAGTGGCTCTCTGACCTCTTCCTGTCTTTGGCAATGGCACTTGTGTAATGCTGACTTGACTTGCATGATCACTGTGTTCAATTGGATATTACATGATAGGGAGTTTGTGTGTATGAGGCAGTCAGTTGAGCTGCATGACATTTTATTCTTCAGTTTGCATTCATGTGACCTCACTATGTCTCAACTTTCAGGGTCACAGATTTACTTTATCCTCAGTGTCACTTGTGTTTCTGTGTGTCATTGTTGTGGTGGCATTGCTCTGATGTTGTCCTCAGTGTCACAGTCACTACAGTTGTCTTTCATAATCAAGATCAGCCAATCCAAACAGTTGTAAAAGGTGTATTGCACAGGGTGTCTCAATATCCAAACTACAGATAAGATAATTGCTGAAAAGGAAGCTCTTGCCTGGAATATGCCTGATGCATACAATAGAAATATTCTTATGGTAGAAGCTTTCAATGTCAAAGGCCAAAGAATTGCTGTTCATTGAATCACCAAAATTGATTTTATTTTCTATCAACTTCTGCATACTAACAGCATTACTGTAAAGAATATTTTGATCCAGGGTTATCAGGTCACTATATTTCAATGCCATCATTATTTCCTCTGATGTCTGTTTTTCATGATCTTCTATGGGTTTTATGCTCATTTATTCCAGAATATTAATATACTTACTGTGTTCTAATGTTAAATTTTCACATTTTAAACAAAACAAATCTTCTCCTAATCACTTATTGTTGAATATATGACTTCTACATATTACGGAGGTGCTGAGTTCAGTTATATTTAAAATAGTTCAGAATATATATGGAAATTCCTTGATAGTAAATCATCTGATATTAAATGCAGTCAAGAAGTAGTTTGAAAATACAGATAAGGTATAAAATGTTCTGAGTTTCTGAGACAGCTGTTTACCTTTCCATTTTATCCTTTCTAGCAACTGTGTAAGAAAAACCATATTTGTGTACAATCAAATGCAGATTAATCATATTCATCATAAAAGGAGCATGTTGTCTGGGAAAATGAGATTTTGTTATAATTATGGGAAGAAGAAATAAGTGTTCATACATTTCTGCACTATGAAATCAAACAAAACCCATAATTTATCATAACCTAGAAGTAGTACAAGTGTAATGCACTGGAATAACATACGACGCTTTGGAATCTGCAATGCCCAGTAAAGTAGAATGTCCTGTTAAAACTATCATGACAAAGTCCTGACCTACCTATATCAATCATCTCCTTCTTTATTTGTGTAGCTTCCAGAGCTGCTGGGGTGGAGCTGGCAAAGTCCCCCTCATCTTCAAGGATTTCTGCAAAAAATAATCATTTATACAGAGTTCTTATTAACTAAACACATCTTGAGTGATGTCTTGAGAATCTCCTACTTCAGAATGCCACTGATGATAACTACTGTTAAAGATTTCCTCTCTTAATACATTAAAGCTGCCATTTATCTGCAGTAATAGGCTTAAGAGCAGAGTGTACCCACTTACAAAGTAAATCCAGAACATCACATAACAGCTGCAGTAGATAAGTTTATGGGTTACATGTGCAAACTCTTAAGGTATTTTAACCTGGATCAGAATTTGTAGAATGGTTCACTGATGGTGGGTGTAAGATACTGGCAAACATTCGTGCAGCAGAACTGGCAAGACAGTGACTTGCATAAAGGGTACAATATATACTGAAATTATTGCAAGACTCCCAAGTGACTGATGCCAAGAGTGTTTGAATTAGCCCCAAAAGGAGCAAGAGACTCTTGACACATCAGAGTGCTGTGCTTAGACAATTGATCTGCCTGCCTGATGGAGACAAATGTACTAAAGCCTGCCCTGAGAGCATCTCTGTTGCTGCAGTTGGCAAGGGTTTACATCACACAGCTCAGTAACAGAGGTGTCCCTGGGCTCCCCTCCATGGGGAGGAGATCTCCACTCCTCTGCCATTGGCCTGCTGGTGTTAAGGGAGAATTCCACCCCTCTGCCCTGGGACAGAGGTATGGGCAGGTGGATGATGCAAGTGGTCTTGCTGATCCTCACTTCCCAGTGAGGACACGCACTACAGAGATTAGATGGTGAAGGCCACATCATGGATCAATGACAGCAGTTTTCTGGCTCCCAGCCTGTTTTCAGTCCATTCAATAATATTGCCCTGAAACATTGAGCAATAAAGTTTAATCTAGAGCCATTTTATTAAAAATTAGCCCCAGATCAATACAGCTTTGTTTGCATCAGATGTTCTTTATGATGTGACTAGCATCATGTGCCGGGATTTGTTGGTTTTTTGTCTTTTTTTTTTTTTCTTGCAAGCCAAGAATGTGAGTAGGGAGCCTGGCTTTTTTTCTAAGGCACCTTTCAGAGTTTTGGAGCGAGCACACAAGAAGAGTAAGACTGAGCCAAACAGAACAAGCCATCAACAGTTTTTGGCATGGATAAAACACAGTGGCTCTATCTGCATTGTTAGTGAAGTTATAGACAGTTGCCAGCAAATATGCTTAATCTCTACTTTGCGTTTGAAGCACTGTTCACAAGGCCACGCGAGCAATGCTGTCACAGTCTTTCCTTTCACCCACTCAGGCTGATACAAGCTCTGTTCTCTTTTGGCACTCTGTCACCATCACTAATTACCTTGTTTTCTGACTCATGAGGCAAGATTAGTAATTTGTCTCCTAATCCTTACTCTCATGTGTGTCTTGTGTAGTATAAAAGGGAAGTGGGATATGTGAAAACTAGGGAATATTTTCAGTGTGTGGCTTATGTTTATGCTCCAACAACTTGAAAAGTTGCTGCCATCTCTGTCATACAGATCTGTGAGAGTGGATACAGAAAACTGTGGATGCACAGTTAAGAGTCTGTGTCTGCAGCCAAAAAATGCATAGGCTAAGGCAGTAAATAATCAAGAACTTCAGGGTTTGCACTTCTCTGAAACACTGTTTAACACTAGCCTGGGGCATAGTATGAAAACTTTATCTTTTGACTTCATATCTGTATGTTTTAAAATTCCATGCACACAGCAGCAAGTGTTCAAGCCAATATTAAGTGCCTGAGTATGTACCAACTTGAGATCTTTAAACAACAGATTTTTAAAAAGCCCTTGCTTAGGAATGTATCTTGAAAGTGTCACTACTTATTCCAAATTTGTTCTGAGAGGGACATATAGTAAAGTGTATGGGGCATCAAAAATCCTAAGAAAATAAAGACAAGGAAAGGAATTTGTTTGAAGTAAAATACTTGCTGTAGGTATTTTTAAGAACATCAGGCTACTGGTATTACTTAGAAGCCTGTTTTCATCTCCACTGTTGTTCCCTGGTACTTCAAATTTAATTAAACACCTATACGTACACTCTATGGTGGTACTGCTAAGTCTGACACACCTGGAATGTACACGGAATTTGGACTGACAGACTGTATAGACTAAAGTAATTACCTCTTCTGAATAGATTTCTGTAACAACTAAAAATGATCCCATGAAATTGAAAAATCAGTGAAAATTACTAAATAAGACTTTATCTGCAGATCGATTAAATGTGTGGGGTATGTTTTGCCAAGAGAGAGAGCAACCCGCAGTGTCCCCAGCCTATCGCAGGATGCTTTAGCTGAAAACCCACGGCTTAGGGACTGTTGAGGTCCTTCTGCTCCCCCAGCTGGGCAGTGCTGACAGCAGCATGTCAGGAACTAGGACAGGCTGTGCAGGGAGCTGTGAGGATTTATTTACCTTTGTCTTCTTCTCAGATGGGCATTTGCTGCTCTTTGAATAGCAAATTCATATGGGCAGAGGAGAAAAACAATACCATTGCACATCAAATAACTAGGTGTTCTCCTGAAACTGGTGTACTTGTCTTTTGACTTATACCATCTTAGTATTTTTCTTATTAGAGTATGGCAAACCCAAATGGGCTCTTTATAAGGACTGGCAGTGGTGACTGTTTACTGTGGCTTGTAACTCAGATTCAGGTGTAAGATCAGGAGAAGCACGTGCACTCTGAAGCAGCTTGTGCATCTTCTATGCATTTACGTATCTGCAGCTTCCAGAAGGCAATGCCTGCCCAGGCTAACTCATATATATGTGTATATATATATGAGCAAGTGCATATGCAGCTCTGGCTGCAGACTACATTAACTGCATGTCCCGATACGGAAGATACACAGATACGAGTTTACCAGAACTTCTAAATTCTCCTTTATGTCAAATTGGGGTTTTCTACAAGTATTTTTTCAAGGCATACAAGTACCTGTAAATTTAATAATTCCATGCCTGTTGAGAAACACTTTTCTACAAAAGTTCTGTTGAATATGCAGGAGCTTTTAAAAAAATCACATCCTAAATGCCAGTGATTGTAAGACATTACTCATATCAAACAACCAATGTAATGTATCACTGCCTGTTTGCCTTTTTCACTATTTATCAGCGCCTATATTTATGAATACAGAGGTACATACCATCTCTTTACTTACCAGTTTTTCACTTCAAAATTATTTGACTGTTTAGGAAAGGCATGTATCACAATTAGAGAACAAAGGGTCTCTGTGATATTGTAACGAAAGTGTGCATTTTTTTCTCTGCTTTATACAATACCTAATTATGTCACCATTAATAAAATTTAAGACTAGGTGTCTTTTACCACCTGCAAAAAATTATTTAGTGTGTATTGTTTGTTTTGGAATGAGAGAAAGAATTTTGCAAACTGAACTTGTTTGTTGGTTTTGCCTTGGAGTGTGGTTTTGCCTTTTTCCCCCACGGAAGTTTAAAAAATAATCTTAAGAGGGAATAGGCTGAGCTACAGACACTTTTGAACCGCTTGCAATTTAAATTTTCCCCACAAAATCATATTGCACTTACAATTACCTAAAACAAAGTATGCAGTTAAAATACAGATATTTGAAAAGGGAGATGGTAACCAAGGTGAACTACAGATGTCTTTACATCTACACTTATCTGAAATGACAGAAATGTGTACTCAGAACTTTACTAGAAATAGTCATTTAACTTCACCTTAAATAGCTTGTTTGGAAGAGTGCAGTCCAAGAAGTTACAATTTTATGTAGCACCAGGTGGTTGAAAACTGTTAGATGACAGTTGAGGAGCACTGCTGAATCTTTGTACTACAGTATCTTACTACTGTCCATGTGTATGTAGTAGTTCTACTTGTTGATGTGGAGAAAGGGAATTTAATACATTTTTTAGGCAGTCTTAACTGGATCCCGCAAAATGCTGCTTATTTCTTTCATATTTGTCTCTGAAAAAGAGGTCCCTATAGGCAATGCACTTTTCATGACAACCTGTTTTTCTCCATGGAATGAATCAAGTGCCCATAGTGAGCTGGTAAAAGGTTGGGTTTTTTATTTGTTAGTTAATTTAAATTTATTAATGCGTTGCTAGTGAATGAAAAAATCAAAAACATTACTGTCTGGTAAACCTTAAATTACCTCCAATGATCAAGCATCTCTTTACTTACTTGTCATAGCTGTGTCCTTTGTTATATGCAGAGCTGCCCGATTCTCTGGAGTAGTATTTACAGTAACATCATCTGTCAGAAGATTTTTAATTTGATATTAAAATCTTTCAAGTTTACATTAGACCATTTTAAATTCTGTAAGACTACTCCTTAATGCTTAATTTAGACCATGTTCTGCCTCACTCTACTGAAAGAGAGCATGAGGTGCTCCGTTGTGGACAGTAACACCTGTCAGCCTGAGAGACTTTCATGTGTCTCTACCTGAATGTTGAACTCCTGCTTCCCCTGAAATTTATGTTTTCAGATGTAAACCATAATCTTTCTTTGTAAAGAGCAGAGCATATGACCTTCATATTCAGTGAGACTCTTAAATGAAGTTTTCATCCCCTGACATGAGCAATTATATCCTGATCACATATCATGAAAAAGAGATGCTCTATTAGTTCATGCACAGGAGACTGAACAATTCTAATCCTTGGAAATACATAGTTTAAGTAAATGTAAATGCAGTAGGACATTGCACTCAACTTGATTAAACCAGTAGTTTGTTTTCTACATTCTGCATCACAAGTCTTTGAAATGATTACTTACTGGGCTGATTTTATCAAATTTAGCAGGACATGGTAGATATGTACATAAGTACATGATGGTTACCTCTATGACATTATCTCTTGGTTTTAAGTTTTCTAGGTCTCTGAATTTTCTACATGTAATTACAATTTGGGCTTATTTTAGAAATTAATTTTAATTTACTAAATTTAGGTATTTATATAAAATAGAACACTTTTCAGATTACCTGAATCAGAAATTTTCTTTATATCTGCAACCTGTAGGTCTTCTGACATATTACTAACAGAGTCCTCTTCACCTATATCTCCAGGCATTTCTGTGTAAATAATGCTAAATTAATGAGGGCACCAAATTTTTATACTTTATAAGAACAGCTCTGGTGTATCAAATAAAAAAGTCCATCCAGCTTTGCATGCTCTTAATGCCAGAAGGCAAAGTAGATGCATTAGCAAAATGTTTAGAAATGGCAACTGAAGAGTGAACCTTCCCCCAAAATGTTCTCATGGTTTTCAGCCAGACTGTCTTCATGTAATATTTTTCTTGACTTCTCCCATTACTTTACTAACTTCTAGTCTTACATTTGGCCAACATAGTATCATCCCCTCACCTCAACTAAAAATTTAATGTTTAATTCTGTTCTTAAACAACAAGCATGTTTCTAGTTGTATATATCAATAAAAATGTTTTAATTCTTGGGTAGCATAGGTTTATGAGTCTACTCTAATTCTGCATTCATGATCCATTACCATTAATTGTCAATAACCACTCAAAACCAAAGGCAAGTTCTTCCAGCATTCTTAGTGCTGTTCCTTTTGCTATTTTCACTGTTGTCTCACCAGTTTGGGAGTCTTGCTCCAAAGGCCAATCAAACTGAGATATTTGGGACCGTAAGAAAGACAGTTTAGATGTTAATTTTTTTAACCAATGTTGGTTACTACAGATTTCTTTTGCTCAGTGTCTTAATTTTTCTAGTAACATAGTCCGACTATCTCTCTAATCCATTTCTGTTATCTAAACTGGAAACAGTCTCCTCTGACATGATTTTGACTGGAATTGTCTTTCTGTATCATTTTATCCTATGGCTTCATCTTTTTTTTCCTCTTTTTGCTTCTCAGTTCTGTTTAAAAAGTCAATCTGAAATATTACTTTATAACAAAATACAAAACTACTGGACAAAATAGTAAATTTCCATTCAGTGTTTTTCCACCCCAGCCAGTTGGTTAATCTCTCTGTTTGTGCTTTTTGAGGTTTTTTAAGGTCTCTCTAGTGCTGGAAAACTAAAAATTTAAATGATAGTTGAAGTACTTACCTACAGAATCCTTTTCTGATTTTGCTTCTGTCCATTCTGGAGGCCTCTCACTTTCATCATTATCTGATTTATTTGCTTGTTCCATGGTGCAGTGCCCCAGAATAGCATCCAGTTCATTAAAAAATTTCATACTTTTACTCGTACTCCCTGAGTCTTGGGCACTTTTTACACTCTTGTATTCGTGTTTCAGATTTTTGTATTTTGTCCTGCACTGCTTCCAGTCCCTGTCAATTCCAAACTTTTGCAGTCTAGCGGCAACCTGTTCAAATATTTTTTTATTTCTCACTGTCCCCTCCAGCTGTTGCTGGATGTTTTTATCTGACCATATGCGTATCAAAGCTCTGACTTCATTAACAGTCCAGTGTTTTCCTCCTTCATTTGCTACTGTAGGAATACAAGCCGGTGGTTTGGAAGCCTCTACTGCTGACGCTGGATTACCTGCATTGTGTGGGGTAGGGGAGAGACACAGATATTTGTTACCTGCATTGAGTGATTGAGGTAGGGAAAGGACAGAGAGAATGGGAATGAAGGATGCTGTTTCTCCAGAGAAAGATGGAGCAGAGGTGACATTTTTGTTAATTCTGATAAAATCTTTGCTTTCATTTGAAGACAGCAAATGTACATTTAAGATACTCAGATAGCACATGTACATTTAATTAATCTAAGAGGAACATTTCTTTCTTCTGTGTCCTAATACTCTTAAGTTTTTACCTGTGAGACCTTTGGGAACAACTGATGAGCTACTTTGTCCTTCAGACATTAGAGAGAAGAAGAGTACTGTTGGGAAGATGGATGTGCTGCATGAGCACAATAATAAATTGGCCCCAAATCACTGACACTAGAATCAAGACTTAACTTTCTGAATTCATGCCATACTTTAGTTTTTACACACATGGAGAGATTTAACCTGGGTAAGGATCTAAAGAATCTGATCCTTCTTTCTTAATAAAGTACCTCAGTTGTGGGGAGCAGAGGAATTGACTTTTGCTTAAGTCAAGCATTTGTGTGATAGAACCCAGTTCTCATGGCACAGAACCTGCACCTTTCTTGGGGCAGATCAATCAAAAATATTTGGGGTTTTTTAGTGAAAATCAGTGTGAGTTGTCTTTACTTTGCCAAACTAAGATAGTTTTTAATTTTCTCCAGTCAACAACTTTATTTTTTTAACATTATGAGGTAAATAAAAGGTTGCCACCCATGCAATAACTGAAAACACCGAAATATTATATACTTTAGTTTTTTAAAAACTATATTATTATTTTAGTTTCCTTGTTTCTATTTATGAAATTGCTTTAAGACTTTGTTTTGGTTATCAGATTAGTTTGGAAAGTGGTTTCTCATGCATTTTCTAAAGCTTTGCAAAAATAACTAAAAAACCCAAATAAATAAGCCCAAAACCAATTCCAGGGCATGATTAAATAAAGCAGCATGAAAATGAACAGTAACTGACAGGTTTTCACAGTCATAGTGCAGTGGTAAATGCCTTTGTCAGTGTCTTTTTCTGAAACACCAAACCAGATTATGGGGGTTTGATACTTTATATCTACTGAGATGTGTGTGATGGCAATTGTATCACACACTTGATTGTGCACAGAGCTTCAGTGGAGCATATTTATAATAACCTGTCTGGGGACAAACTTGTCTTAGGTAAAGCCATTCTTTGCTAGTCTCCATAATTCATTCTAGTTGTCAATAAATTGTTCTAACATATATCTTTTTTTTTCCTTATAGTCCTGGGTTAATCAGGACTCTGTAGCAGCCACCTCATAGGCAGCGTAGTTGAGAAGGGTAATTTTCAGGTGGCGCATCAATTATGCTTTCTCCATTTCTTTCTGAGGGAGTGAAAGAAAATGCTGATTTACTGATGAATCAAACCATAGGAACTGCCACAGATGATAACTGCCAACATCACATAAGCCAGAGAGGAAAGGCCTAGGGAAGATGACAAGAAGAGAGGACAAAGAATGCAAGGAGGTGCTCTCTGCAGTTCCCAGTCAAAGTCAGAGAGCATGGGGGCATCTGGGAGGAATAAAGTTTCTTTACTCTTTGTGTAGACCAGTATTTCTCACTAGTCAGTTCATTTCCAACTCAGCTCACTTTTGGTTGTGGATATTAGTTCAAAATGAGTTCTGGTGACTTGGTATATTGCTGACCTTTTCTGCTGTGTGCAGAGTGGAAAATGGTGAGTTTGTTTGCTCCTCATTCCCTTTAAAAAACATGGTGATTAAAAATATCCTGCCTAAAAGTACTGCTTTGAAACAAAGTTGTTATGGTCAGTGCAAAAATTTTCCTTATTGCTTAAAAACATTTTAGTCCTAATTTGTTTTTAAAAAAAAAAAGTTTAAGCAGGATATACATTTTTTTTTTTAATCTGAAAGATGCATTTATGCTGTATTTAATCTTTTTCTAAACTTCCTCAAAATTGAGAAAGCTGCTGAAATAAAACCAAAATATTAGATGTTACAGGTACAAAGAGGCCAGCATTTTTCTTTCAGTGGTTTCTGAGATAATGCCTGAAACTTACAAACTAGAAGAGATACTAGGGGAGGGCATTTTAGTACTAGTACCTACTTGAGAGCCCATGCAATTGAAGTTATTTTGCTGACTTTGTAGAAAGTGGCTTCCTCAGAATTGAAGACTTTTCTGCTTGGTAGTATGTTGAACACTGAGAAATAAAAGCATTTTTTTGGTGAAATTTGATTCAGATACTTTCTGCATGTTTTGTTTATGTGCATGGAGTATTTTATATGTGCATAAATTCCATGTGACATTCTAGTCTCTTCCTTAATTTCTTTCAATGCCAGGCCAGAGTGGTGTAATGTGTAACATAATAGCCACAGGCTATGGTAATAGCTACTATAGGTTGTGCCTTGTTTTCTTCTTGCATATGGCACCTTGCAGATTTTGTAATGGAAGTTGTAACTTGACTGGAATGTGTACTAAGGCATAGAGCATATATAAAAAATAGAAAGAGCATGTAGGAAATTCAGGACAGCTGCTGTTCATCCAGGCAACAAATCAGCACATCAGTTGCTTAAATCTGCCTAAAATGTGTTTATATTTCTCCATTTCCTGTAGCTGCCACTTGAAGGGGCTGACTCCTAGGATGCTCTTCCTCCTTCTGTCTTGCCAGCTTTATGTCTTTGCTTTGTAACTTTGCTGAGCAAAACTACTAGAGTACGATGTGTTCCAAATGAGTTGTATGGTTGGTTGGACTAAAGTATTGCTGACCACTCCTTGCTTGGAGAGGTGACTTTGAAGTTATGCTGGAGACCACTGCAAGTCTGGATTGCTCTGCACCTCTCTCTCCTGGCTCAGGCCACTCACTCATGCTGCTTTAAGCATCCATGATTCGAGAAAATGGTCTAGGGAAAAGCCATAAGCTGACATGGGTATCCCTGCTAGCATTTGGCATACTTTCCACTGGCATTTAACAAAATTTCTGTGGTTAATGAAGTCAACATGATTAAGCTGTAGCATGGGGTGTGTTTTGCATGCGAAGGGGGGTCATGCAGGTGTTACATCCTATACCGTGGTCAGTGTCTAGAGATGCACAACACCACTGACCACAGCAGTGCTAACACTGGCAAGGACATGGTGCAAGTGTGTGGCTGTATTAAAGCTACACTGATCAGAAACAGAATGACAGTGTTTTCAAGTTATCGGGAAGTGCTCTGACACCTGTGCTGCTTTTTAGTTTTTCATCTCTCTGTACCGTCATACTATACCTAGTTGAACTGGTCTGGCATGAGATATAAAAAGTAGTGGATCTCCTGGAGCGTCCTCATCATCTTCTAAAGAAATTGGTATCTCACCTGGGAAGGAAAGAGTTTTTAGATGAAAAATAGGTATGAACTAAATTAGCTTAAATTAGTTTAAATTAAAGTGTCCATACACCTTGAGAAGATCTTTAACTTGAAAATCTCAACACTTAATATGTAGTTAAATTAAATTTTAAATTAATTTAGCCTGTCCACATAAGGGGGATATGAGTTATAGCAGGCAAATCATTTTATGTCTTGTATATGAAGCCTGTTTGAAATGCTTTTAAAAATTCTAGTTGAAACTGACTTCATTCTGGTTACTTGTATGCTCTTCAGACTCAGTATTCAAGGTAAAGTAAGAGACATACAAATAAAGGCAGACTTTACACACAGATTCATAAAATCAGAAAACCATTTATGTAACAAAAATAAATTCCTGGAAGAGTGTGAAGAAAACAAGGATGTTCTGCAGAGAGCTCTGGAAATCAATGGAATTCATTAATGGTATGGGGAGGGAACCAGAATATTCATTGTGACTTGACAACAGATGTATTTGTAACTGACAGGATTAAGTCTAGCTTTTTCCAGCATAGCTTTTCTACAGTTGTTCAAAAAGGAACATTATAGCAATTGCTATGTAAGTTTAAAAAGCAGCAAATGTTCATCAAGTTCAGAACCAGCTAGATTGTCACAAAGTACAAACTTGTAAGTTGTCCTGTGGTGGTGTGCTGTTTTCAACATACCATGTTGGCAGGAGGTTTGAAATGTTGATTCCTTGTACAGGAGCTGAGCTTGTGTGAGCTCCCGCCAGGCAGGGCACCCAGATCAAAGCTCGCAGCTCTGCGGTAGTTTGTCGCTAGTTCGTCACGGGGAGCAGTAATGAGGTGCCTTAGGATGCAACCTCCCGCCCCTGACGTCGGTGAAACTGAAAACAGCGTTTGAAAACATTATCCTAAATCCTCCTGACTTTCAGCAAAGCTCACGATGACTCATAGATGCAGTGGCCTGATCTCTGACTGCTCCCAGCTGTCTGCCTGGCTTCCCTGGCAAGAGCTGCTGCTTATGCCTCCACCTCCAGCGACAGGACTGGCATTTCAGCTGCTTAAAAGCAGCCAAGCGAACCAGGGAGAAAATAGTAAGTTCTCTGCTGGAAGGCTTCTGAGTGTGCCATAGGCAGTAGCATGAGCAAAGTTAATTACATTGTTATATTAAGAGAGAAACTTTTTTTATTTTTAGTAATTAAGAACAGTTACCACAAAAAAATATTATTATACCAGAAAAGCTACTCAATAAAAGTATTGCACATTTGTTTAAAAAGAACTATATAAAATACTGTCAATTACATGTTGAAAGTGCAGACATGGAAAACTATGTGTAAGTGGCACTTCTCTGTCAGCATTTCTGAAGGATCTTCTTGCCTTTCAGTAGCTGAGTTTTCTGCCAGTCATTGCTGATGCATTTCTGTTCAGTGATAATCTTTCTGCATTTGCTGAGGTAAAGTGAAGGTCAAGCAAGGTGACCAGTGCCTGAATGCTTAAACATAAAGAAATATAAAAAGTGTAAATAATTTGAATTACTAGGCAAGTATTTTGTAAATAATGTATTTAGTTTATTAATACTTGATTTAACTTGATTTAACAAAATGAGATAATTTATTTGAACTCTAATGAAAGATACCATTTTTCATAGCACTCACCATCGCTTTATGTAGATTTTCTTGCTTGTTGATGAGTGTGATAATACACAAACTAGACTTGAAGAGAAGTGAATGTGTTGACTTGTATCTTTTTTAATGATTATTTAAGCTACAGCTCTGCCTCTGAAACGTGCTGTGGGAGGACAGCATGAACCTCTCAGTTTACATTTCTGCATGTGTTTATACATAAAGTGTTGTCTTTTCATGAACAAGCTGGGAACTGGTATGTGTTACTACCAGGTTTGTCCTGAGACCTCTCTCAGATTTGATTGAGATTTTCAATAATAATTTCTTCAAATACACTTTCAAAAGAAAACTGATTCTACCACTTATGAAAAATCCTCAGGGGAACAGTATTGAAATACCATTCAGTCTTATAAAAAAAGTAGTGTCTTCTTTTCCTGCTGCTCTCCCTCCCCAGCAATCTCCCAGTAGCTGAAATAATGTAAAGACATGCTTTGCATCTTTACATTAAGCATGCATAGGAACACTGAGACTGAGGCAAAGCAGAATGGTAAATATACTGTGAATTATTTGGGAATATGCTCTGTCCCCTGTCATGCTTTTTAAGAAGACAAATCAGTATAGCTATCAATTTCTTAAAATAAGATGTTCATGGTGGACACATGCTATTAATCACAGGTTTTAGTTTGCTGATAGCATTTTGTTCTTGCTACTCAAGCTGTAAGCCTAGACATCCTCGATTCCTCCAGCTCCCTCAAAAGGAGATGTCTCTGCCTCTTTTAAAAGAGGTGAGGGCCCATTTTTCACTCCTCTCCTGTAACACACTTGGCTGAAAGGGAGAAGCCCAGGAGGGGGCCTGCAGTCACTGCTGGGGCAGGAGCAGGAGCAGGAGCTGCCGTTGCCTGTGCTGGGAATGGCCTTTCACTCTGTGGGAGCAACACCAGCAGCTCTGTCCCTGCAAGACAGCATCAGCTGCAGAGCCACCGATGCCAGTTCTGCCTTACAACTGTTCCTCAAAGTACTGGGCTAGGCAGGCATCGTACTCTGCCTGCAGGTGGAATAGGACTGGCCCTCTAGTACGGTGTTAGTTGCTTGACTCGCATTCTTAAGTAAGAAAGTTGATGATCTCACAGCTGTTCCCTCAGCCCCTTGTTGTGGATGTGTGCATTCATTCTGCATAGCTGCAGGACGCATTTCTTTCTTAGTGCACTTTCATTCCGGCTCACTTGTGGTTGTTGTGAAAATCTTTTCATTTCAATTTTTGCATTAGTGTTGCATTATTGTTGCATTATTACAGTTAGATGCATTTAATTTTTCTTTATCCATAAAACCTGTTTGCTATTGTTTTTTCTGGAGGGAGTAAGAGAAGTGCTTGTGCAGTCAAGAGATATTTAATTTTACCACCTTTAAAATCAGACTGTCCGAATGCTTCGAAACAAGGCATGTCTCACCCAGGGGTAATTATTTTTATAGATACTATAGTTTGGGATTCACAATTGAAATTAACTTTTGCTGATTTGAATTTGCTAGAGGTCTAAAGCAAATAAGAATTAGAATTACCAGGTACAAACTACATTAAAACACAGAGGATAATCTAATGGCAGATCCTCAGATGTGGGACACTATCTTAATTTCATGTTGTCTTCAAAGTGTATCAGCTTGTATTAGCCTCAGTTCTGCAAGTTTAAAAATAAAAATGGATTGCATTTCACAGTGCAGAGAGCATATTACAATACTATAAAATTGCCATTTTAATTTGAAGTGACTTTGACAGACTAGAAGCTTTCTGATAGTGATGACAAATTAAGGTCAAGCTTTTTGTTAAGGTAAACACTGGCAATGAAAAATGTCAATTTCTTTTCCTCAAATCTGTAAAACAGCATTGTAGAGGGAGACATGGAATGGTACAAGGACAAGCTCAATGTCCAGCTTCTTTCTATGCCTTTGACAATATCCCCTGGCAATAATGTTGAGTTTCTTGTTTTCTTAAAAAAGATTCACAATTTCAGTTAATGTAAATTGCTATATACCATGGGAATAAATTATGCTTTTAATTTCTCTTTTTAGTCATCTTATTTTAGTACTTATAACTATCATTGGGGCTTACGCTTCAGTGACATTTAGGATGTGACAAGAAGATTTGAGTGATGTCAAACAGCAGATTGACCCTAATGAAATGTTAAGCAGAGCTTAAATGCAAATGTAGAGAAGGTTGAATAAAACAAGAGATGCAAATAATTTAGTAAAACTCACTTCAGAATAAAGGCAGCTGTATTCACTTGGTCTACTGCAAAATAGTCTGATAAATACAATAATTTTTACTTTCACTGCTAAACTAGAGTTTTTAATGAGAGATTATTAAGCATCTGTTTCTTGAATATTTAATTAAAACTGCTTATAAAATAATTTACCTTAAGTCATCACACCTAACTATCAAGCTGATATATATATATATGAGAAATAAGAATAAAAATCCTAAATTTCACTTGTATCACAAGAAATACTGATTTTTACAACACTCTGACAGTTCCAACCTTTTCTTTTTCTTTACGTTTACATCTGAATTGGAGCTCTACAAAATCTGCTTCCAAAGTACTGCAAATGAAAGGCAAAGGGATGAAAAGCATCTTATTTTAATTTAGCATTTCCACCCAGTGCAGGAGCCTGGACACTAGCAAGTACTCACCGAGGCTGCAATATAGGCAGTTAGCATAATTTTGCTGGAATTACGCTGTATTTACAGACTTCAACACTGGTGGGTGCTAACATTTTATTCCCCTGCGCGAGGCGTGCATCCAGTCACTTCTAACCGCGCTGCCGGAGCTGAGCAGCCTCCGCTCCAGCCCAGCCGAGCCGGGCTTCGGGTTTGTTCCCTTTGGGTTTGAAGCAAAGAGAGAAAAATAGAAGCAAAAAATATTTTTTTTTTACCTTGCGTGCTGTCTGTTGTGGGGCTTGTGTTCGGCTGCGTCTCAGTCGCAGAACACCTGCCGTTTTCTTCTGCTGCTAATTGTGTGACAGGCTCATATCGCAATATGGCATCCAGATCATGGAAAAACTTCATGGTTTTTGTGACATCCCCAGAGTTGTGGGCATATTTAACCGTTCTGTATTCGTACTTCAGGTTTTTGTACTTTGCACGGCACTGTTTCCAGTCCCTGTACACTCCCAACTCCTGTAACCTTTTAGCAATGTAGATAAATATTCCTTTATTCCTCAGGGTGCCGTGCAGTTGCTTTCTGATATTTTTTTCTGACCAGACGCTTAACAAGGCTTTAACCTCCTCCTCAGTCCAATGCTTCCCTGCTCCACTCTCCATGTTGAAAGTGACCTGGAAATGATTCACTATTTCTAGCCAAGATTTTGTTTCCTAGGAAACCAGACGGCTGGTTGTCAGTAAGCTCCGCCGAGATGAAAGGATCTAGTTTTACTGGCTCAAGCTGCCTGAGGGGAGTAACTTGAGACACTGCCAAATAAGCGGGCTTGGCGTGGGCCCGGCCAGGGAAGCTGGGACTCTTCTTAGGGGGTCAATGCGAGCACCGGGGTGTGAGAAGAGAGGCAAAAAGAGTCTGTTTCGTTTCTTTGGAAAAAAACCCAAAACACGACAAAACAAAGCAACCTCACACGCCCCCCTTGTGGCCTGGCCTTTGCCGGAGGGGGCCCTGCCGCGGGGCTGAGCCTTCCGCACGAGGGCCGCGGTTAGGGCCCTCCTGCCCCACACCTTCACATCTCTGCGCCGTTTGCCCCTCAACTGCGGCCCTAGAGACACGTTTTATATATTAGTGATGTTTTAATAAAAGCTGGCATACTTAAAGTCTGGCTCAGCTGGTAAAGTGATGCAAGCACTGTGGTAATGAAACTGAGAATCCCATGTGTTTTGTCAGTGCTAAGTGAAAGATGTAATCCAAGCCTTGACCAGGGCCTTCCCTGAGGCGGCTGCTTCCCTCTTCCTACTGATTTAGTTACTATTTAAAGAGACCATGGCAGTATTAAATTGAAATTTCCTGTGATATTAAGATTGCAATTACAAGTTGCTGAATGCAGTGCATCAACCCTTACGTCTTACTGCCAGTCTTCTTGTTAACAAATGGAACATCTTCCTGAGTTAAAGTAAATGGCTTTAAGAATGTCCTCATCTCTGATTATTTTCTTGGAAGAACTGTGTCACTAACAGGGTTCATTTGTTCCGAAATGTGGGAAGTTTGGTTTGGTTTGCTTTCTGTAAGCAACTGTTCTTTAAAATTTTTGCTTTACATCCAACTAGGACTAGTAACAAATAAAGGGATTTTATGAACTGGAGAAAATTGGTAATGAGCATGTCAGTTGTAGATTAGCATCCATTCTATTGATTTTTGTGCCAAATTTTATTGTTGCTTATAATAAATAATTCCAGTGACTTAGCAACTGAGTTAAACCAGTCCAATGCACAAATAGGACATTAGTTATTATTCCCTTTTTAAGAAAAACATCTTTCCTATTCAGACGTTATTATGTATGAGCGTGGGCAGGAGCTCTTGCGTCCACCAAAGTCCGGATAAGTATTACAGGCACAGGCAGGCACATAGCAGCTGTTTTGTTACAGGCAATACTGCCTTATTTCAGGAAGTCTTTCAAAGGGAGATGGAGCAGCCTGAACTATTATCCATAAAAAAACCATCCAGTCTGCAAAGCAAACCTTTTCAATGGATAAGGGCTGGATTGCAAATCATGAGCTTGGGCAGGGCTGCATCAGGGGATCTGGGATACACGCAGGAGAGCCAGCAGGGGGAAGGGCTGGGGAGGACAGGCAGCAGCACAGGGAAAACACACGTATTTCAGCTGAATTAGCTCTTTTGCTCAACAAAGCACAGCTGCCAGCCCAAGGCTGATGTGCTGTAAGAGAAGTATTTCCATTTGCAGTGACACTTGTACCTCAGACTTGTTTTGCCTGAGTTCAGAAGCTGAGATGCCCAACATTAGGTGTATGCACTCATATGCTTTTACCGGAGGGTCCATGTAGCTGTTGGAGGTGTAAATGCTGGCTTGTCTGCCTAAGTGCAAAAATGCAAAAGCTTCTGCACAGGTGATCAGTGGAAAAGACAATCCATTCCTCTAAGCAACGCCATCAGTTTTTAGTAACATGTCACAATCTAAAGCAAAAATAGAATAGCACTATAGAACCTAGTACTATTGCCTAGAGTGTTTTGCCTCTAGAAATGGCTTTTCCAGTTAAGCATCTGCTTTTATGTTATGCCTGTACTGAAATGGAAGTCCAATAAGACCCAGAGCCAGTGCTTATTAGTGGAAAGATTCCCACTGAATTTAGTGGACTTGGGCGCAAACTTTATGTGACTGTCTTGAAATAAAGCATACCACAGGCAAGAAACCTCCAATTAACACAGCAATTACAAGTCTGTAAAATGGGACAACAAATAAGCCTACATTTAAATTCCATTAAAAAAATACCTATCCATTGTATGTTAAAGTGTTTCATAATCATGTCAATGCATTATGTTGATTTTATTTTGTCCATAGGGGCCAGGAGAGCGCTGGAATTGTGACAAGTGATGGCGAGTCATCCCAGGCATTCAAAGTGCACAAGGTAAAATGCAACTAAATGTGTTGTATTTTTAAGGGAGATGTATGTAAGTTAGTTTCTGCTAAGAAACAGTGTAGTTGGAGAAAAAGTAACATGTTTGATGGGATGTTTGTCGGTAAGAGTATCTCATTTTGTTACCTGTCTTGAATGTATGCTTTAAACAAACCTGCCAATGTTGTCCTGATCCGTGTTTCTGTGCATACAGTAGCAGGCACACAGAAGTTACCCAGATCATGCTAATGATGTCACAAAAACTTTTTACTAGTCACCCTGCACATCAGGTGTTAACTCTGCAGATTTGGAAGAGCACCGATGCTCTTCTTGATCTCAAAAAGAAAAAAAAATACTGTTACAGACTATGCACAAGAAAATGGATGACTAAATCTTACATTAGTGAGTTTCAAGAAAGTGGCCACTACTTTACCTTTGTGTAGCAATAAACAGAATCTAAGACAGAATGGAGGCCTGAGGAGGTCACACGGACTTTCTCAAGCTGAGACAATCACAGGGGATGTTACAAGACATATAATGACCACAGCCTTAAAAGTACTTATTTTTAGTCAGGGAATAGATTGTTCCATGAAAATCCTCAGCACAAAAATGTAGATTGCTTTATTTAAAAATAGAACTAAAGGGATGTGATATAACACTGTGGCACCTACTCCCCTTCTTTCTTTCCTATGTCTTTCAGGTTGTTTGCCTTTTTCTTAAAGTTCCATTAATACTATATCAGCATAAATCAGAAGAAGAACTTAGAAAGTCACCAGGAAAATAAAACCAAACAGAACCTTCTTTTTTTTCTTTTTCTCCCAAAGGGAATGGGTCTTATAAATCACGTCTTCAATGCAGACAGCCTGAAGAAGCTGTACCCTTCAAACCTTGGTATTGGGCACACGAGGTACTCCACCTCAGGAATTTCTGAGCTGCAGAACTGCCAGCCTTTTGTTGTAGAGACTCTCCACGGGAAGATCGCTGTGGCACACAATGGGGAGCTAACAAACGCTGTACGACTCAGAAGGAAGGTTAGTACCTCCTTTGGGGGCTCTGGCATTATTTCTTTCTGAGTGTGAGGCAGAAATGAGCAATCTGGTTGCTGTCACTTTTCCTTAATACCAAATTGTTTGGGGTTATGAAAGGGCGCCCTAATCAAAATAGATCATTTTGGGGGGAAAAAATCCTGTGAAGGGGATTCTGCCTTGATATCTCTTTCTGGATCTGTTATAACCAATTTCATATTTTCTCTTCTATATTTTAACTCTCTTCCCAGAGTATGTACAAAGCTAATTAAATGGCCCAAACATGAATTTAAGCCCTGAATATTGATAGCATTAATTTTGGTTGCATGCAGAGCAAAGGAATTAGATGAAAAGGGAAAAAGATAGTACTAGTGTAGAAGATTGTCCAAACTCATTTTACACAGTTGGCTTGTTGGAAGAAACATGACATTATTATGCTGTGATCACCTGAAGCACTGTAAAACATTTGTTCATTGCGTCAAGATGAGCAGTGTGATGTGAGATTGTTTTTAATGCTGGTAACACTTTTGCTTTGTGTCTTGAAAGCTTATGCGGCACGGTGTGGGACTGTCGACCAGTTCTGACAGTGAACTGATCACCCAGCTGCTGGCTTTCACACCCCCGCTGGAAAACGACGATACGGCCGACTGGGTGGCAAGGTGAGGAGCATGGGCTTCACAGCCAACACCAGCCATTAAACCTCAGCATGATGTGCAGCTGTAAATGCACACAGCTGTTTGTGTGACTCACAGTTATGTTCCCCTATGTCTCATTCCAGAATAAAAAACTTAATGAAGGAAACTCCAACTTCGTATTCATTGCTAATTATGCATAAAGACATAATCTATGCAGTACGTGATCCATATGGGAATCGCCCGCTCTGCATTGGTCGCCTTATTCCAGTAGGGGACATGAATGGAAAAGGTAAACTATACATTTATGTATGAATCTCCATATGCATAGTGTATGTGAAACCACTGATACAAGTAATTAAAGCTACACTTAACTCAGGTGTAAGCAGGAATATGTGATGAAAAATCAAAACCAATAATGTTGGTAAGAAAAAAATCTTCTATAGGAAATGCGTAAAATTCCATTCCCAGATACAGGTAATCTCAGTGGCCTAATGATAGCCACAGTTAGGTAGCTCCAACTGTAATACAACTTAAATAATTCTCATTGCTTAAACAGAAAAGCAGGGATGAACAGAATCACAGAGGGTTTGAGGTTGGAAGGGAGCTCTGAAGGTCATTGGTCCAAATCCCCTGCTCGAGATGGGCCACTTAAAACCAGTTGCTCAGGACAATGTCTAGAAACAAGTCTGGTTTCTTCCTTTTTTCTCATATAGTAAGGTGGGCAAAAAGTGCTGGATTACTTTCAATGTATCTCTGAATTCCAAGCCACCCAGTCACATGTAGTGACTGGATCACTAAAAATTCCTTATGTTCCTACTCAGCCTTGTTGAACATAAGGAATTCCAATTGTTGATTGGAAAATCAACAATTTTCCATCAAGTGAGATTAAAATCTCTTCACTTGTTTAAAACTAAAATAATTCAGTAGCAAAGCAGTAAATGCTTCCATATCTTCAGAAAACTTTTAACCATGAGAAAAAGTACCAAGATTTTTTAATGCATATAGACATTCTTACCCTATGTGACACAGTTAGATCTTCCCTGTAGTTGACTCTCAAAACTTTCATTGGAATTCAACCCAGCATCCATTGTAATCAAAAGCATCTATCTATCAACATATTTAGCATAGGAAAAGTAAGGAGTTTCTTGTGTGAACAAAAGTAATTATGTCTACTTAAAGTCACTGAACTAGAATTTGAAATGTTTGAAATAGTGCAGGGATAACAAAGGTAGTTACCTGAACTGTCTCTCTTCGTGAGCTGTGAATCCGATGCTGTTACTTCCACTTCTGCCTAGAACAGGTTTATGATGTTTATTATGTGGATTTGTTCAGGATTTTTTAAAAATAATAGAAAGGTGGAAACGGTGGAATGCTATACCTTTTAGTTAGAAATTACAATAGTCTTTAATTGCACACTTGGCAACCATAGCAAGCCAGATACTGCAGCAAAAATGCGATTGTGGGAGGGTCATGGTAAAAAAATTTGGGACTCTAACTGAAATCTTTTATTTCAGGAAAAGATAACACTGAAACAGAAGGATGGGTTGTCTCTTCTGAATCCTGTAGCTTTTTGTCTATTGGTGCAGAGTAAGTGGCCTGATTCTCACTTTATCTGAAAGCTCTTCCTTAGGCAGTGATTAAACATTAAATCCCAAGTTGCCAAATATCGTAATTGTAACAACATGAAAGACACCAAGGTTTAGTTTGCTGTGGAAAATGTTTTTGCTAGTCCTGGTTTTTGCCAGTTTATTTTCTCAAACGGATGATTGTAAAAAAAGAATTATGTGTGCAGAAAGTAACAAAACTATTAAAACTACTATTTACACAAAGTAAATGCCTCTTACTAGATGCATTTTACCTGATTACCCATATAACTTACTCATTTTGCCCTCATTTTCAGCAGCATACTTGCATTGCAAAATGATTCTTCACCTACAGAAAAGTTACACTGTAACTCACAGGCTGAAATAACCTGAGTTGTAGCATATGCTGTCTGGTAAGCTGGCCTCCTTGTTAGAAAAAAAATTAGCTGTTTTCTGAAACTTCTTCAAAATTTCTATTAAGAAAAGCCCACTACGTAGGACAATCAGCTGAATAGTATGTGTTTTCAATAAAGCAATTTCGTCTAAATTTCTGCTGTAGCTGCCTGTGACTGCTAGTATCTGACCAGTGAATAAACACAGATTTGCTCACGTCTGATTTGTATCTCCAGAAGCGCTCAATATTTTAGGATAGATTTAGATGTTAGAATAGCCACCTGAGGACTCACTAAAGGATCCAAAAAAAGTTTAATAAGGTTTAACATAATATACCTAAACTATTCCATACTTAAACCTAACTATTCCATATTTATGCAGATTTAAGAAATAGAAGGTACATTTTTAGTCAGCTTTGTCATTTGGGGGTATCTATCTGTCATCTCTAGATAGATATTTCTCTAGATTTGGCTTGTGAGGCAAGATTATTTTGGCTACCACCTCTATCCTTAATTATATTTCTTATATTGCACTGTAAAGTTTATTAGCTTTCATAGAGAAGTTCTCTAGTATTGATATAGGACTATATTATTAAAATATATTCAATCTCAATTAAGCCTGTACAGTATGTCTCACACATAGGACAAATACATTAATTCTCTGGTACTAAGTTTAGTTTTTTTACTTAATTTATTGCTTTTGGATATTAATTCAGACTGTTTTAGTAAGGCTCAGTTGTCTTAGCATGTTGGTCTTAAAATGCTTCAGGTCAAATCCTACGGTGGAAGCAAGTTGCCATGTAAGGATGTTCAAAAACATTTTTCCCTGTCAATTGACTCTTGTTTGTACTTCAAAATTACCCTCCAGCTGGAGGACATTTCTAACTTGTCTGTATTGCTTTTTCAAGGTACTATCGGGAGGTCCTTCCTGGAGAGATTGTGAAAATATCCAGACATGATGTCCAGACACTGGATGTTGTACAAACATCTGAAGGAGATCCATCAGCATTCTGCATCTTTGAATATGTTTATTTTGCAAGACCAGACAGTATTTTTGAAGGTAGAAAAATATTGTGCAAAAATGTTACATACAGAGCTATTCCTGAAATAGTGCAAGATGTTATTCTAGAGCACAATAAATAACTCTGGGATCATAGTAGAGTACCACTGAATATAAGCTTACAGAGCACAGCTGGGACAGAATGGGCTGCAAAGCTTTTGAGATAAAACTCATCAGGAGGAGCATGTAACATCACCTTCCTGTTTCTGGATGTGGATACAGCCTCAGATTGGCTGCATATTCCTGCAGGAGGGATGAAAAGGTTCACAAACATGATCAAGGTAGATGAAATATCTTTTAAAAGTGAGAGACTGAAGAAAGGAACTTTATTGGTTCTTGGGAAACATTTTAAAAATTAGACTTATGAAATAGGATTTACAAAATAACTTTGATATTTTTCTTTGCAATAAGTGTCATTTCAGGAAGATGCTTGTAATTTAACTTGTAAATCTATGCCTTATCTAAGTACTTGGCATTGTCAGTGTAATGCTTTTATTATTATTTCAATAGAAGCCATCAAAATACTAGCCAGGACTGCCATATCTGGCAAACAACCTCTTCATTGCTTTCTAGGGACATGTTATCCATTGATCCAGTACAATTCCCCACCCTTATTAAGCCAGTTTCACCCCAAATTCCTTTTTTTTCATGATCACCTTACCCTTCAGTATTCTCACTTCCCACATTCCTTGCTACTGCTGCTGTAGCTTTTGCTGTGCCTCGTCTACTATCCGTTCTTTCCCACACTGCAAATTTTTTCTGACCCTAAAAGCTTCTGAGTCCCCTTATCCCCTTGCTAAATTCAGGGTGAATTTTGCCAACTGATTCAAAGTCGGTAAGTGGACAGAAGCAGACAGAAGAAGAAAAAGCAGTCTAAAAATAGAATATGCACATTATGAACAGCCAGGCATAGGTTCTATTTCTTTGCTCCTGCAGATAGATTTTGTAACATCCACAGGACCTTCAGTTAGTTTCCCAGTTAGGACAAACTGGATTTTAATTCTCCATGTAGTGATACAAATACGAATGTTAGAATGTGACAATATGGAAGGAAATAAAAAATTACCTTATGCAAGTGACTGCTTATTAGTTCTGAAACTTTTCTCATTGACTTCTATGCCTACGACTTGACACAGAAATTCTTACAGGAAACTGAGAAGAAATCTGAATCATGCATACCAAGAAAAACACTTCTTCCTATTCTTAGGTCAGATGGTGTATTCAGTCCGCAGAAGATGTGGGCAGCAGCTTGCTATTGAAGCACCTGTGGAAGCAGACCTGGTCAGCACTGTTCCAGAGTCTGCAACCCCAGCAGCTCTTGGTTATGCTCAAAAGGTATATGTTACCTTGCTCCTTTTTGTTTTCCCCAAGCATACGTGTACAAATCTCTTTTTGTAATGGACTATAAAAGGCTGTTAAAGGTTGCATATTGATAAAACTCTATATTCTCAGTACTCAGGCTATTCCTATTGAATCCCCTGCCTTGTTTTTCTGTCATTATTCCTCTATATTAAGGTATTTAAACATTTTTTGGTTACTGTGAAGTCATACTAAGTCCTAAAGTCACTTTAAAAAACTCAGTACTGAGACTAAGTCCTTCTATATTAATTCTGTTTAACTGTCTCCTGTTTGCAGTGTGGACTACCATATGTTGAAGTACTCTGTAAGAATCGATACGTAGGGAGAACATTTATCCAGCCAAATATGAGGTTACGGCAACTTGGTGTTGCAAAGAAGTTTGGCGTTCTGTCTGATAATTTTAAAGGCAAACGGGTTGTTATCATTGATGATTCAATTGTGAGAGGCAATACCATTTCACCCATAATAAAACTACTGAGAGAATCAGGAGCCAAAGAGGTAAGTTCATTTTAAGTCAGTACAATACAGATGTAAATAGGAGTTGATGGGGGGTTAAAGCACAGGGGCTTGTCTTCATTTGTACTCTACATTGTTGCCCTATTTAAAAGGGCAAATGTAGAAAAAAAATGGCTAGTGTGTGTTTATTGTGAACATAGGTTAAGAAGGTTCTTTTGTATGAGTGTGACTTTTGGGTGATCGAGGTGACAGGAACAGGTCTCCATTTACAAAGCACTATCTGGCAAATAAAAAAAGAATGGAATAGAAATAAGTTAAGATCAGAAGACCAGGTATTCCTGATGTATGACTTGTAGGAGTGCAAAACATACAACTATATACTGCTGGAAATACCACATCTCTTAAGTCACCAGAGCACCATTTTTTTAATTGATAAAGATTTTTTAAGCAAAACAGTGTGCAAGTCAGTCACTGGAGCAAAACTTTCCTATATAATGTTTTGTAAACTGAAACTTGTTTATCAAGAACTGAACACCATAGAAGAGAAGTAAAATCAGGAAGGAACCTTCTAAGAACATAAGGAAATATTGTAAAAAAAGAAGTTCTAAAACTGTCTTACTTTATGCCTGCTGTGTTGGCATTTGAAAAAAACTTTATCTTACTTTTAACTCTTGAATGATTTTTGTGAAATGCTGTGTTCTGTTTATTATCACTGTGCAGAACTGAGACCTTGCTATTATGTTATGATCTGCTGACCATCAATTTATATCAGCCTGTTTTGAAACTATTTTTATTCAGGTGCACATCCGTGTAGCTTCACCTCCCATAAGATTTCCTTGTTACATGGGAATAAACATTCCAACTAAAGAAGAACTGATTGCCAACAGACCTGAATTTTATGATCTTGCAAACTATATAGGTAAATGCTACTTTTTTTTTTCTTGTAAGAGTTGTTAACTGTATTTTATAATTACTTCAAAATAAAGCAGAACATCAAGGCATCAGTGGCAATACTGACTAAAGAACCATAAGGTTGGTAAGCTAAGTTTCTGCATTGTGAGTACTCTGGGTCAAACCAATTCAGCAACATACTTTTTTTTAAACACAGTTAGGGAGCTGTATTTTTCAAAACAATAGAAAGAATAATTGCATAAACATAATTTGCAAATAAAGTATTACAACAAAGCTTTCCAATACTTAAAGCTCCTTTGGAGAAACTTGACAAAAAGGAGCTACTGCAGTCAAAATACCAGGAAGAAAATAAGTAGTGAAAATCTGTCCTATAATGAAAAGTGGGTGTAGTTTCACTTTCATGAGATACTCATTAAAATATATTCAGAATTTGTAAACACCCACTGAATTTTCTACAAATTGACATTTATGTAAATTATTTTAACTGCATTATATATTTCACTTTGAAAGAAATGACATTTGAAATCAAAGAATGTTAAAAACCTTCTGAAATTTGGAGTTGTGTTTGCAGCAGAACACAAGAAAGAATGACAGTTTATGTTCCACTGTGAACTCTGATTTCCTGTGTTAAATACTTACTTTCACTGTCTAATACTGCGATGAAATCTTTTCCCCAAAACTATTGTGAAAGCTTATGGAAATATTTCAGGTTTGTAGGATCTCGTCTTGTAAGTATCATTCATCACATGAGTGATGAAAACTAATGATATGAAAAGGCTATCAAACATTCCTACTGCTAGAAAATTGGCATGAATTGCATCATGATTTTTTTTAACACGATAGTCTTCCCCTCCTCCAGGTCCCCGAGAGGGCTTGCTAGTCCTTGATGCTCAGATTTGGGAAGCACCAGCCAGACACACATCTACTTCCAGACCTGAACTAAGGTTAACTCTGGGAGACTACAGCGAGTCTTAGTACACACTCTGAACTTTGCTTCTGTTTTTGCAGTTATGTGTCACGTATTTGTTCCCAACAAATAGAACCTTCTGTCTAGAGTTCAGTGAGTCTGCTCCCTGCACAAAGCATTTGAGAAGGGCAAGACAAACTACAATCTTAAAATTTTTCAGTCATTCTCTTTCAGAATCGATATGATAATGTGACTGCATTTCCAAAGAGCATTGCATTTGGTGTTATAATATTGCAGCTTTAACTGATGACCCTTTATTTCCTCTAGGAGCAGACAGTGTTGTCTATCTTTCTGTGGAAGGGTTGGTATCATCTGTGCAAGAAAGCATCAAAGAAAGACAAAAAACCAACCCTACAGCCCAGAAGTCACCTGAAAAGATTGGTCATTGCACAGCATGTCTCACTGGAAACTACCCCGTTGAGCTAGAATGGTGAACTTTCAGTGGATGGACATAAGTCCATAAGTTGTTGAATGTACCTTTTTCAATTATGCCTTCTTGCTAAATAGCCTATTTTTATTTAGGTCAAACAGAAGCCTTATGACAGCTAACTAATTACTGTTACTAAAACACATCTTTAAGTAAAGACTCACAGAAAGTCTGATGTGCTGATGAAAACAATGTAAACAGATTAAAATACAAAATTGTGTAGTTTTGATGCACAGTTGTGCCTTCAATTTTCTCACAAAATGCTATAAAAACCAAAGTTTAATTATGTAGAAGTCCCAGAGTTTGCTGTTTTGGTCTTGCCCTAAAAGCTTCCCCATTAGACTTACTCACAAAGCACAAATCATGTGATGATGTAATTTCAAATTATCAAAGTCCTAATGCAAAAGTATCTGAAGTTTGCTTTTCTCTTTAGGAAAAATACCAGATTCTGAAGAATAAAATTGCTTTTCAGCAGTTGTTGCTTAGGGTTTTTAAGAATAGAAGTCTCTAACTTTTGCATAGTCTTTTTTAATTGAGGCCTTTGTAACAGTTTCTATGCACATGATGTCTAACATGATTTTTAAAAATGAAGACTCAGGGAAATGCTCAGCCAAAAGCTGTCTAGTTTTGTAACTTTAAAATTCTGTTTTAGAAGTTATGTAATTACATTATCTTTGTCTGCTTCTATCAATTCCCAATTCAGTGTGAAAGAAGAAAAAAGTACTTGGCACTGCCATTCTTTTTTCTGTTTTACACCTTTTTCTCTCTGGGATAAGTTTGACAATTTCTGAAGTGTACTTTTCATTTGTCAACATCCAAAGTAAACTAAAAAAAAACCCCAACTTTCCATACTTAACTGTAAAAATTATGTATCAAATGAAGATCATGAGTTGTTTTGGATATAGTCTTATTTTACTACCTTACTGGTGTTGGAATAAATGTAATGTTTAAAAAAGCTGAAGTATTCTGAAGAACCATTAGCTGTTAAATGCATTGTGTTCAGATGGTCACAATTACAAGTTACTGGTATACAGGAAGATCATTTGTACAATGAACCACTAGCTGAAAATGGAAAAGCACCTTTTCAAAACTACTGCAAATTTCCGCACAATTTTAAAAATATTTTGTATACCTCAGTTTTTCTCACTGAATACCAGCAACTTAATTTTCTATTTAATAATGTGTATGTTGGCCTTATAATTGTTTGTGACACTGTTCAAAAAATAAATAGAAAAGTTTAAGAGCTTCTTCCTTCCCTATCATCTTCCATATAGTTGAGAATTACAGGATTGCTAATAAAATTCAAAAGGGAGTTTTATGTGGGATTTGTAGCAATTGTGTCTGATTGACAATCACAACACAAAAGTCCTAGTTTTAAAAAGCATGTAAATACACATGCTTTAATGAAGTCAAGACTGTGACTTGTGCAGTGGAATCAGAACCTATTTGCAGCCAAACCTATGGGAGAACCTAGATGTGCTGAGCATGGGGCTCTTACTGTGCTGCTTCACCAGCGCCCAGATCTCCATACCGGGGGACATGGATCTTCTAAATAGCATGTTTGGTTTTTTAACAGAACTGTAACAGTTTGTCTGGACAGTTAAATGGAACAAAACCAGAACAGAATGCACCCTGACCCGACGCTCTTCCAGGTCAAGCAGGAAGGAGTATGAAAAAAACAGAAAAACTGTTGTGAACATTTTTCACTGTTCTTCTTTCCCACCCTCAAAAGAAAATGTAGAAGGGCTAAAATTGAACTCTTAGATTACAAATACGTGTGGGGTGTCCTTTAATATGTGAGATAAACATTTAGTTGCACAGTATAACAAGTCTATCTGTCTGAAATTGTCCACAGGACTAGAAATGAAACTTGTGCAAATTCTCTTTGAATGTGCTTTCAACAAATGCTATTTTTGAAGTCTACTACTAATTGCTTTATCACTAATTAATGTGATTTGAGCATTGGTTGGCATAATTCTACTTTCAAAAAAAATTTAGTCCCATTGCCTTTTCCCCCTTCCGCATTATGCAAGTGAAATTCTGTCTGCTACTGTCAGCACTGTAATTTTTGGAGCTGAAGGAGAAAATCTGGCTTTAGGTGTCGCTGTTTGCATTACTGTTCTACTGTGAAACCGTTTCTGCTGTATTACCAATATGCAACTGAGCCAAACTATCACTTAGAGAATGTTAGCTTATGTCTAACTTCTCCCATGCAAACATTAAAAATGGTTGTGAACTGGTCCTCTCGTTCACTCCCTGTGAGGCATCCCCGGCACATACACAGAGGCTTATTTAATAAGGACACCTTGAACGCGCCTCGGAGCCAAAGCAAATCATTTACTGTGAGGGCAGTGAGGCACTGGCACAGGCTGCCCAGAGAAGATGTGGATGCCCCATCCCTGGGAAGTGCTCAAAGTCAGGCTGCACGGCCCATTGAGCAACCTGGTCCAGTGAAAAGTGTTCCTGCTCACAGCAGGGTGTAGGAACTAGGGGACTTTAAGGTCCCTTCCAATCCTTGACACTCCATGGTTCTACGACTTTGTCATTAAGTCACGCACGCCGCACCAGGGCAGTCCCGGTGCCCCCTTCCCAGCAGGGCTCCCGCTCCCCTCACCCTCGCTCCCCGCTGGCGGCCCTACATCGTATCCGCGGGGGAGCGCAGCTCTGGCCGGGAGCCGGGCACGGGCCGGCTGCGGGGCCACTGCAGAGAGTAGCGCAAGCAAGGCTGCCGGGCCCGGGACGGCCCAGGGACCTCCCGCTCCCGGCACTGGGAAGGGCGGAACTCCCGCCCCACAGT
>VWZU01018544.1:2465438-2547066 GCA_013397095.1 Sterrhoptilus dennistouni | reverse complement strand
TTTTTTTTTTTTTTTGGTAACAATGGTGACAGCTGAGATTGTAGGGTGTAAATTTAAGATTAGTGAGTAGCTGGCTGAAGATTCCACAGCAGAAAAAAAAATCCATTGCTTACAAAACTTTTGTAACTATTCTCTGCTCTTCTTTTTGTTAGGATTGCTATAAATGGTGTAGATTATCCTATTATATACAAGTTTCATTATCAGTTTACCTCAGTTGCTTTTATAAAAAGAACAATCTGAGATATTGATCTTTATGAGCAAGATTTTTTAAGTGTCTTTTGAGATGTTTAAAAATATATTTGTTAAGCGTGTTAAGCAGTAATAGAGAAAGGCAGAATTTCATGAATGAAGATTTTTCAAAAATCTTTCTAAGGAAGGTTTGATTTGGTTTGTTTGGTTTTTTTGATCACTGTTCTAATCAGTGAAGGAAGGACTTCTCAGCTGAATAATTGACGAAAATGTTCTCCTTACAGCTTAATTGATGGATGAGTAATTTTAAGATGTTTCTTAAAGAATAGAAAGACATTACTTCTCTGCCTTGAATTTTTGGAGCAGACTTGAGAAATCCAAAAATAATTATGAGGGAGGGAAGAGTATAAATTTTTCCCTTTTTTTGTTTTGTTGCTATAATTTCATTAAAGTTAAAATTATCAGTTGCAAAAAGATGGTCTTCATCTATTACTAGAAAAAAAGAACCTGGTAAGAAATAATCAAATAATTTTCCTGTTCTTTTACTAGAAAAGTAGGCAAGAATGAGAGTGAAATGTGCCTGGTAAAATGATTTATTGTTTTTTTCCTTTCAGTGAAAGGGCTCTACATCACCAATTGTTTTATAGAAATTGTTGTTTAAGGAAACTGGTTTGGGGGATTTGGGTTTTATTTCCTTTCCCTCTATTTATTTTAGTGAAAGCTTTGAGAAAAACTAATTCTTGTAAACTGTTCTATTTACATAAATCAAGGACGACCTAGAATCTGACATCCTAGGAATTTTTAGTGTTATGTAAGGTCTTTAAATGTTCTATATGCAGATTAGTCAGATGTATAAGTTATATTTTTGCTGAAACATTCGGGAAATAAGGGAAAAAACAGTTCAAACAGTAACCTGAAGAGAATACTGTGTTACTTTCTATTTCCAAGTAATAAATGTAAAACTAATGTGTATACGCTTGAGGTAATAGCTGAGACACAAAAGGGAACCCATAACACAGCTGGGTAAAGAATAAGCTTTGCAGAGGAACGTAGATTGATGCTGATAGTACTCCTTAAAGGCCTTATAGGAAACAAAGACACCATTGTGATGATTGATACATAGATGTTTTAAAGTGCATCCATAATACAGCTGTGCAGATAGGATAAAGCAGGAAGAGCGGTACACATACACTGATAAAATGTAACAGGTCTTTCTCTCTCTCTTTTTTTTTTTTTCTTTTAAATATGTATCTTTCAGGCAACACCAACGCTTCTCAGGAGGTTTGGAGCTCACATTATTAAATCAAGAGTGTTGTCTGCAAATACTTCACTTCGTGTCTTAGCCCTTGGTGGTGAACCATTTCCTGTACTGAGTCTCTTGAAAAGTTGGAAGCACAAGGAGAACAAAACAAGTATTTTTAATCTCTATGGTATTACTGAAGTGTCAAGCTGGGCCACTTGCTACAAGATTCCTGAGGAGGTTTTTAGTGCTGATTTTAGGTAGGAAAATTCCCTGTTCTCAATGGCTTGGCCAATCATGTGGTGAATGATGAAAATCACAGAAATAGAACCTCAGTCCCTTGTTACCAGGGCTACTGAGTCCTCATGAGTGTTTATACTGGTAGAAGTTGCATTTGGGTTTTATCTGGAAACAGACTAATCTGCTATCTCACTGGCCCCCCCCTCCCATTTTAGTAGAGTGGATGACAGAAATCAGTCCAAAGTGGCTCACCCAAGGTTTCACAGTAATTTTACTTAAACTTCAAGAAGTACTTTCCTTTTTATCATTCTGTCATATTTCACTCAGTTTCTGACCTGTTTGGTTGTTTGACATTTTTTTCTTTGCATTATTTTATAGAGTCATGAAAGGTACTTCCTGTTATCTCACTGTTTCATTTTCTCTCTGAAATGTGTGATTATTCTGTGGCATAATAACTATACAGGCAGTTTGAGTTAAATGTGTCCTTCAAAATAGAATGGTTTGCACAAATGATGTTATGTATTAACCTGGTGCTTAAACCCTTGAAGACTAAAGATGGTGGATTGTCATGAAGTGTTATTAAAATCTCATGTAAAACTAATTTTCTCTGAGTTCAAACATAAAATGTAATACTTTAAAATAGGAATTGAACTGGAAATCCATGCCGAAGTTATTTAAAGTTGCTTTAAGTTTTAAGGTTTACTTTACTGAAGAAAATATATTATTCTATACTCCCACTTAGAAATAGCTTCTATATTCAATAAATGAGGTCCTGCAGCTGCTTAAAGAGGCTGGAGAATGATGGGAAAGGAAGGAGTTGGTCAGTAGTTCAAGAGAAGTCTATAATAGATACATGACATTGAAAATTACAGTTTCTTATATTTCAGTCTTTTTTGAACTGAACATTTTCTAAATCCTTTTCTGAACTTTTCTTAACTGTACTTATTAAAATAGAGTAAAAGCTCAAATTTGGGAAAAATGAGTTAGAAAGCAGTTACACATGCTTAAATTGGTTGGCTGGATGTTTCAATCTGGGAGATTTAAAAGTTAACTGAAATGCTTGGGGTTCTCTCAGGGTATTTCAGGGTCTATTCAGGCCTTATTTTCTATAATTTTGTGGGGTTTCCTGGTATATAGTGACACCCATGCACACTGATGAGGTTTTTAATTTTTAATAAGTTGATAGGTTTTTAAAGAAGAAGCATTTGTAAAAGGAAGTCCCAAGCATTTACCTTTCCTCTAATGCCAGTCCTTTAAAAAACTACATGATACCTGGTTTCTGGAACAGTTTTTTTGTGTCCAGAAGAAAAAGACTTCTATACTGTTTCTCTCTAATATATTTAGAACAGATTTTCCTATACCTTTGGGATCACCACTCCTTGGAACAAAAGTTGAGGTCAGAGATGCCAATGGATCTGCAGTTCTCGAAGGCGAGGGACAAATATTTATAGGTTATTTTATGTTTCTAATTCTTCTAAGATACTGGTTTTAATTGATTGAGTTTTACTAATATATTGATTATTTTACTTGATATTTGCCTGTGATGTACAGATTAATATAGCATTTTAAGTTCTGATTGGGCTGGGAATCTTCTGATAGTATTTTAGATTGTTGGAATGATGAACAGAAAATTACCATCATTTTATCTGCAGACTATACCTTCATTATATTGATTTCTTTTTCCCTTCTTGCATTTTTACATTGTCAGCTGAAGTAATTTCTGTGAATTAACTGAATAACTGAATTTCTGTGAATAACTGAATTAACTGCATAGCCAAAAGTGTACTTTGCAGAAGTTTAGATGTTGATAATAATATTTCAATATTTCTTATAATGCACTGTAAAGTTTAAGAGAATTTGATAACAAACACTCTTTATAATTTTCATTTACAGTTAGCTATTTAATATAGATGACTGCAATCTTTTTTTGTGTAGGTGGTGAAGAACGAATCTGCTTTCTTGATGATGAAGTAAGTGTGCCACTGGGTACGATGAGAGAAACAGGGGATTTTGTAAGAGTGAAGAATGCAGAGTTGTTCTTCTTGGGTCGGAAAGACAATCAGATTAAACGCCATAGCAAACGTTTTAATATTGAATATCTGCAGCAGGTAAGTGCTCACATCCACAGAGTAGAGTATGCCACTGTAAAAAGGCGGATATAAGGAACACATTGTTATCATCAGAAATGGGTATTTGCTTGTTTTCACATGACTTTTAGGAGTCAAAGGAATTTGGAGGGTGTATTATAAAAAATCTAGTCACATAATTTAGGGAGGAGTTTCTTCTGAGTTCTTGGGAATCTGTTTTATTGTTTGGTTTCTTCCAGAATTGAGAACTGTATGAACATCTGAAAAGTACTGAGTATAGTGATTGTTCTACAAGATTGAATGTCAGACTCCTGGATTATATCTCATTCATGGCATTTTGGCAAATAATAGAAATACCTATGAGTTTGTTTTTATGTGAAGTACAAGCTTCAGCTACAAAAGAAGATATCTCATAAGATGTTATGTAGGAATATAACACAGTTTTTAAGGGTGTGCACTTTTTTCATTGTTTTTTGCTTCTTTTACTCTATAAATGAAAGGCATTTAAAGCAAGACTAATGTTTTTTAATTACAGGTTGCTGAAGATCTTTGCCAGGTGGAAGCTTGTGCAGTCACGTGGTATCAACAAGAAAAACTTATCCTGTTTGTTTTACCCAAAGACGATTTTGAAGAGAGAGAAACACTTAAAGAACTCCAGAACCATCTGCCAGCTTATGGAGTCCCTGATGAGATTGTAGTGATTAAAGCTTTGCCTTTAACATCACATGGTAAAGGAAGCCATTTATAACTGTTGCCACTTGTTTTAATGGTATCCACTGCTTTTTTTACTTATTTTTTATTGACCAAAATCCAGCATCTGATTCATGCTCTTAGAATATGTACATTTAGATGAGTAATGCCTAGTAGGAAATAATGGCCATATATTATTATGTTTTCTTGGTGATGTTTCATTTGAGAGTCAAAGAGTAGTGGAAAAATCAGTTTAGTTTTAGCACTGCACATTTCTTACCTCAGCTGCTCCTGAGCCCTCACTTCTGCTGAGGAAAAACCAGGCCTTGAAGGTGGGATTATGTGGGAGGGGTAAATTTTCAAAAAACCCTACTGTGTTTTGTGTAGTCGATCAACTGTGTAAAAATGTGCAGATGCAGTAGAGTATGAATAAGGAAATGCATACACGAATATAGTGACTACTTGGGCAGAGCAAGTTTTGAAAGTGCTAATACTAAAAGAGCAATGAAAAAAAATCCTCCTTTATTTTCTACAAAGGCAAAGTTGATATATCTGAACTGAACAAGATTTACCAGAACCATCTAAACTCCAGAAGGCGTGACAGTAAGCTGAATGACACAGAGGAATTGTGGGAAAGATTGCAGTATTTATGGAAGGTAGTATTTTGAGCTGCCTTTTTATCTTTGCAAGTGGATCATTATACATATGTCAGGAATTAAACAGTTTTAAGAAGTATGACTAATGCAACCAGAACATTCTAGCTGCCTATAGATTTAAACAGTACAGCTCTTTTCTGTTCAGCTAATACTTAAATATAGCTGCTCTGCAGTGGCCAAGAGGGAATCGTTTATATTTCTCTATCAGATAAAACTGCAGGCTATGAGGTATAAGCTATTAGCATAGAAACAGTGTAATCTGTCAGTAGTTTTTTGAATGCCGCTTCACATGCCAAAAGAAGGAATCACTAAAGAAAAGGAACTGGGACATGGAAACTTCATTAAAAAAATAACTGTTAGTAGAGTTTCTTATTTCTCAAGATAATTATAAATTGAAGAGTCCTTTTTTAAATAGATGGCACAGTTGCACAACTGTCTCTCAGACTACCTGCTTGGATTGTTTCTAAATTCCTGTCCTGAAGACTTATTTTTCAAGGTACTGAAATACGATGCCAAACAGTATTACTTTGTTTTTCAAAGATGGACTTAAAAGTTTACCTGAAAGTGGGATTAGCTGTGGCCTAGGACTTGAACAAGTAGTATATTTATTTGTCTGTGCCGATCCTTTTCGCATTGATGGCTATGAAGTGATAGCCCAGGGGATTGGATGTGCCCTGGATCCATTGTGGACAACAGAAGGTGGCTTCCAAAACCAAAGGGTTTGGATTGACACCCAGACTTAATAACAATGGAGTGCAGTGAGAGACAATGTGGTTATTGCTGTTTGTTGCAGTAACAATGCCAAATGCAATATCTTTCATGAACTGAAGGGCTTATAACTTCAAAAGTAGACAGGTAAGTAGGTTATTAAATAATTCAGAAGTAAAAAGGAACAGTTTATATAAGCTTTATTATTAATATTAAACACCTGAACTGATTTTATCAAAAGGCATCTATGTTTTATCTGCAAAGTTGTCATTGATAAATGGTATTGAACATGGCCAATCAATATATACTGCAATTCCCTTGAATTCCTTAGACTGCAGAATTGGATTTGAGCAAGACATTTTGTAGTACAGAATTAGTATCCCTCTATTTCCTTGTTCTCCCCCAGTTCTTGTTCTATTAGTCTCTCTGTTGGCACTAACATTTTCCAATTATTTTTTGAGTAGTGAATTTTCTCAGTTGTTGGCGTTTAGCACAACTTCTAGGTGTTTCAGGTGGATTCTACACCACCTGAGGTTTTCTGTGTGTGACATGGTATAACACCTATGGACTGGCACCTCTCTCCTTCTTTTTTTCTCTAGTCTGTCCTCGGTCTTCCATGTGATTCCGCTGGAATACCCAAAGATGCAGTATTTCTGTACAGTGGTGGAGACTCCCTAAAGGCACTACGATTTTATGAAGAAATTGAGATGTTAGTAGGCAAAGCTGTGCCTGGACTCCTTGAAGTTATTCTCAGCCACTCAATTGAAGAGGTTTACAGACATATTCTTAAAATACTGTTTCCAGATGAAGAGCAATTAATGAATCCTGACAATGTTGTGAAAAGAAAATTAAGAGGGAACAGTGGAGAGGAATTCCGTGGAAAATATATTAAATTGACGTCTGAAAGAGATCTTGAGATTGCTTCAGGATTGATTCCATTTATTGCACTGAACAGAGGAAATCATTTTTTCCCTATGAATTTCACCAAGTCTTCTATGCAGCCCAAAAATACAGTATGGGTAGGAGTGGAACCACTACAGCAGCCATCCTTTCTGCATTCCAAGACTCCAGGTGTAATGAAAAGCCATGTGCAAGGGTCTGAACTGGAAAACAGAATTTTAACACTTGAAAACAAGGCACATAAAAATGACTATTCCTCTGTTCAGCAAATCCATGCAGAATGTAGTCATTCATCAGTGGCAGAGTTGGCACTGTTCGTGAGGTGGAAGTCAAACACAAGGAAATGTGTTGATGCATCACCACTGGTTATAATACCAGCTAAAGAAGAAGTATCTGCATCTGTATATATTGGCTCTCACTCCCACTCAATGCAGGCAATTGATCTAGATTTGGGAGAAATAAAATGGGAGAAGACCCTTGGAGATCGTATTGAGTCTTCTGCCTGTGTATCCAAGTGTGGAAATTTCATTGTTGTTGGTAAGTCTTTTGTTTCAGCCTTCATTTTAAATTCTTTTTTTCTGCTAAATACAAGGTGAATGACGGAGAATCATATTTCTTATCTCTGGTTGTCCTCCATCCATCAACTTCCATATCTACCTCAGAACTAATTTATTGTAAAATAGAAACAGAAAGAAGTAATTCAGGTTTCATGTTAACTAGTGATGGAGCTTTTCTAACATAAACACTTGTGGTGTATTATATCCCAGTTTATTAATAAGGAGTAATCAATGACTACAGTTTGTTTTTCAGTGGTAGATTAAGGTGTGGCATATAAACATGGTTTTGAATTTTTTTAAAGTATGGAAACGTAATGCAGTCTTAAAATGTCTTTTTAAGTTGATAGAGTTAGAAATTAGTACATGGTACCTCACACTGTTTTTCACAGAGTTTAATTATCTCATTTGATTCTTCTATTCAGAAACGTAAAAATATGTTTGGATAATTTTTTTGTTTTGTCATATCTATGTTCAGTGGAGTTGCCATTATATATCTTAGTGTCATCTTTTTAGCTAGTATATCTACATCACTTGTTAGCACAGATGTCCAAGTGGTGAGGTTGTTTAATGCAAATCTAAAGTTGCCATCTTTGGTTTGTGCTTTGGTTGCTGTTCACTCTTGATAATAAAATTGAGTATTTCATTAACATGAAATTCTATGATGACAGTTTGGTTTTCATTAGAAAACTTACAAACTTTATTCTTTTAACACCTTTGTTTTCAGAAACAAAACCTAGACAAAGGGGTAATTAGAAAAGTTTGTATTCTCCATTTTCAGCAACTCACTGTTTTCTAATATTGTTACTGAAAAAAATGATAGAAAGGTAGTGAAATAAGTATATTCTAAATGTAACTTAGAAAAAAACACACAGAACAATTATCTTTGACAGTATCAGCAAAACTTTGAGCTAAAAACATAGGAGGACCTTTCAAACATATTTTGAAACTCTACCTTACGCATAATCTTATTTCTTTCCCGCAGTGATGCAACTAGCAGCGTAAGTCACACCATAAATGCAAATAATCTTTTTTTTTCCCATCTTTTGCCCATCATTTTTTCTTCCACATAGGTTGTTATGATGGCTTAGTGTATGTGCTTCAAAGCAGTAATGGAGAAATACACTGGACTTTTGTCACAGAAGACACTGTGAAAAGCTCTGCAGTTGTAGACCTTTCCAGTGGACTGGTCTACATTGGATCACACGACCAACATGTGTATGCCTTGGATATTTATGTAAGAACACTGACTAACTTTTACATGTAGAACAATAAATATCCAATTTAGACTCTATTTATAGTGCACTGGAGGAAGTTCCACTGGTGTTAGTATTTTTAGGACTCCACAGTCACACTTCTGATAGTTAGGCCTGCTGTAAGTGGGGCTAGGATTATGTGACAGTAAACAGTTTCAGTGGTGTTCTCAGTTGTGGTTCTTGTGTTATTAGTCCTGGTTGAAACCAAATCTTAAGTTTCTTAGTTACTAAATTCTCCATGGATGTTTCAGAATAGGGTGCCTAGCTAGAAATAGAACTGTGATTTTCTGGTGGGGAAACAATCTCACATTCTAAATGAGAAGATGGAGGGCGATGGAAAATTAAAGGGACAGATACTGCCTTTTTGTTAGCTGAATTTATTTTATTTACTGGAAGAAAAAGCCAATGGCATGTGTTGCTGTCATATCATGTAGATTGTCTTCACTTCTTAACTAGTATTTGCTGAGTAAACACAGTACTTGATAATGTTTGACATTCAAAGGTCTTTGTGAAGATGATGAGCTCTAATTCCAATTGAAAAATTGTTTATGATTCTTTTTTCTTGTACTCACAGAAAAAGGTGTGTATATGGAAGTTACATTGTGAAGGTGGAGCTGTGTTTTCATCTCCTTGTCTAAGTTCCTTTCCACATCATCTCTATGTTGCTACACTAGGAGGCCTATTATTGGCTGTTAACCCGGTATGTACCTTTGCTTGTATGTCTTTCATCCTGGTCTCAAGTTTAAATGAAACCAGATGTATTTATGAATGTAAGATTGCTATTCTAATGAAAGGGAAGATGATCATATGTTACCATGAAATATTTTTCACTTGAGGGCATTATAATGATATACAAGGTTACCATAATACTTCTCATACTTCAGAAATCTATCTGCTGATAAGGAGAACTGAAGTGACTTGCTTGAATTCACATCCTGACCATAGGCCAAAGTTGCAGTCAGTTTCTTGTCATTCCCACATCAGTAAAACCAGTGAGTGAGAGCAAGTATATAGATTTATTTCCTGCCCTCTCCTCCTTTGGCAGTAGGATTGGAAAAAAATACACGGAAATCAGACCAGAATGCAGAAAGAAGTCCCTTCATTCCTCTTACTGTTTCCCTCCCCATATTTAAGAGCTGTCCTTTTAATCTCAGTGTGCAGTTCTGTTCTTTCCACTGGGGAAATGGCATTGATAGATGTGGAGCAATTTCATGGTTTTCTGAGGCATTGTTGGCTTACAGATGGTCCTGCTTGATAAAAGGAACAGGGACTCGAAGCAGTTGTTTATGTTTTTGTACTCACACAACAGAGAGCATCAATCCTAATCACCTTTACCTTCCACCCACTACAACTGTCCTCAGTAATAACCAGTCTTCCATTAGAAAACCAGTGCATGGTTTTGCAGCATGAGTGGGCTGTGCTTAAGAAAAGTTATTACTTTATTCTGTAATCCACAGTAACAGGTAGTTGAGAAACCCACCTAGAAGTGAGTGTGTGCCTTCCTATTTTTATGAATAATCCGAATTCCTGGGGAATGTGCAGGATACACTAGGAATGCATTGTGACAGTCATAGATAGTGAATTGCAACATGTCCTGGAGTATTAATATGACTTAATTCCAAGGTATCTCTGCTTCATTGGCCCTTGTCACATACTGAGCAGCTGGGAATAAAATAAAAAACTGAATCTGGCATTTATTAAAACTACTGCTAATACACTTTTAATTATCATTATTACTTTGCCTAGAGTAAGGAAGAAAATTAGTTTTTGATTAAATTTTTGTTTTGTGGGGCATTTTTTGTTGTTGTTGTTTTGGTTTGCAGGTTTGGCTTTTTCTTCCACACTACATAAAGGCTGGGTCAGGCAGCGATGGAAGGGTTGTTTTGTGCTGGGGGAAGGGTTGTTTCTTATAGTTCTGTTAAACATCAGATATTCCATGCTGACACTTGTAGGTAACAGGGAGTAAGATTTGGAAAAGCCAGCTTGGAAAACCGCTCTTCTCCTCTCCTCACTGCAATGAGAACCATGTCTATGTTGGGTGTGTGGATGGAAACTTATATTGTTACACTCATTCTGGAGAAAAGGTAAAAGTGTTTTGGGGTTTTTTATGTCCATCACAAATCCCTGAATATGATACTTAAGACTGTTTTCTGAGGCTTAATGATTGGCATATACCTTCCTGTGAACCAAATAGAAGTGCCTTTTGTTAGAGAGGAGAAAGTAGAAAAACTGTTTGTCTCGGGTAGTCCATGCAGTTCATGGCAAAATCACAAACTCAAGTTGCGTGATGCAATAGGAGAATTTCTAGTTCAGACCTTATACCCAAAGTAAATTGTCAAATGTAGTGCCAGCAAATGAAATTATTTCATTTGGAGCTTTTCAAGCATATTTAAGGTATCTCTTCTGTAAGATGGTGGTTATTCAGAAGTAAAGGTTTCTTAGAATTTTTATGCATTTATCAAAAAACTACTAAATCATAATTGAGTGTCAGTAAATTATGTGTCAGCCTTCACATTAAATTAAATGAGAGTATTATTTAGTTCCTCAGAGATAAATGTAGTTTGTATCTGGTGTTAAAACAATTGACACCATTCATTTGTTAGCCTGAGATGCAGTATACTTGGCAATTCCTAAGCCTTTTCTGATTATAAAACATGTGTTAAGTCTATCTGTGCACTGCTCTCTGCTTGCAGCAGTGTTGCTGAACTGATACTCTCTTGAGGAGGGATCTACACACATTGTTAGCATAGCCAGAGGAAATATGTATTACAAAAGGAATATCTGCCTTTCTGGCAAAGAATGGCATATTAACAGGATTCCTGATATTCATTACTAATTGTACAACAGCCCAAGAATATTCTTTTCCGAAATTAGTCATTTTTACCTGGGCCTCACCAAAGGTAGTAACTCTTCCCTCTTCTACATCTATTTTATGAGACGTTTATTGCTTACTCTCTGTGTAAAACCTAATTTATAATTTGACAAGGATTTACCAGTCCTCACTGAAATCTAGTATACTTTGGAAATTAAATGCTCTTTATCAAGAATGAGTCTATTAAAAAACTACAGTCTCTGTAAAACTGATAATGTAAAAAAACCTTTGATAATGGGTGCTTCTGTTCTTTCTGTAGGTTTGGCAGTTTTCCACTAATGGGCCAGTGTTTTCATCTCCATGCCTCTCAAGTTTAACTAAGCAAGAAATATTTTTTGGCTCTCATGACTGCTTTATCTACTGCTGTAACATGGAGGGTAATTTACTGTGGAAATTTGAAGCCACTTCAAGTGTATATGGAACACCATTCGTTTTCCAAAGCGATGACTTAAATAACAAAATTCTCTTGGCAGCAGTATCTACAGATGGCCAAGTGTGGATCCTGAATGCCAAGAGCGGAACAGCAGAAGGAGTAGATAAGCTTCCAGGCGAGGTTTTCTCCTCGCCCGTAGTATGGGGAACAAAGCTTGTTGTTGGCTGTAGAAATGATTATGTTTATTGTCTAGATCTGTACATAGCAGGAAAAAAATAGCAGCTAAAATGTTGGGCTGCTTCATTTTTATTGTTTACATTTGTAAACTAGGAGCTCACAGGTGCTCTCTACCCCACTACCTGTTTTGCTGCAGGCAAGAGCTGCTCCTTGCAGGCTTACCAGGTAGGATTTTTGCATCAGGCAGTGTCCAGTGATGGAGGGAGGATGGCTGCTCAGCACCTTGCCAGAGAGGGGACAAAGTGTGTAATGTGCCATATTCCACAGCTTGGATAGCAGCCTTGCCTCTGAGGGAGGAGTGTATTGCTTTCTCCAAGTCCATCCTCGCTGTTCCTTGCACCAGACTTTGGTGTTTGTCTGTCTGTCAAGATTTCTGTGCCAGGCAAGCTTACCCAAGTCCTTTTTTGAATTTAACTTGATTTCTGGAGACGTAGCCTGAATTTTGTAACCCTGGAAGAAGCGACCTGTTTACTACAGTTTGTACAAACAGAGCAGTTCATCTTTTGTGGACCTAGGCCTGTCATGGCTTCATTAATCTAGCTTATACCTTAGGCTCCATTGAAGTCAGTAGGAGTTGCCTGTTGTATACTAGAGTGGAAATAACACTATAGATATTTATTAAATTTCAGTGACAGGAACGGTATGAATTCCAAGATGAAGTATGCACTGCTGAAATCAACCACTGTCAAATAATTTTTTAAGATACTTGAATGAATGCTGTTTACACTGTCTTCACAAAAACTATTAATAAAAGGTTATGTAAATTGGGTTTTGTGTTCTTTAACACCTTAGAAATAAGTACCACAGGTCTTGGTAATGCAAATCAAGTACTTGCAGTGGCAAAAGTGCTCTGCACTTTTGCATTTCCTAAGAGTGTTCTAAAAGAAGTATAGTAGAAACTCTTACCTTACTTTCTCTCACGAGCCATGTGCTTTGAATCCTGTGTGGTATGTAGTACATTTGTAGCACTGTAAAAAGTTCTGTTTGTAAGGCAAATCTGAACTACGTGATGAGCAAATGAGACACAGAGGACATATATCAATGATTAGATAATTTTGACCAGGTTATAGTTTAATAAGAATTAAAATGACAGTATAATAAACAATTGCACTTTAAAACATTTGAAAAATTAAAAAAGTACACAACAAATAGCCCACAATTATACATCTTGTAGTTTTTATACATTACTATATGAACATAGAGGTTAATCATATATAACCTTGTCAAAAGAAATGGTATTTTGTGTTTGTATAAGTTACAAAAAATTGAGACAATATACTACATAGTGGTTTATTTGGTTCTTGAAACATTTTTGCTGTTTTCAACTGGGTAGTAGTGTATTGGATTTATTTTTACAGATTTCCAGTACTTTATCAGAAATGGTTGCAACAAAGCTAAAGCAAAGTAACACTTCACCTCATTGGTATTTAGTGCAAATCTTAGTTAATTTATCTTGAAATGTCACTGTTGCACATGTACACTTTAGAAATGTTTCCATCAAGTACTGTACATAATACAGTTTCCATTATTACACTAGATACCTTTATGGTTGGAAAAAAAAACTCTGCTTTGAAGCTTTAGCTTAGGACCATCCTTAAAGACGGCTCTATTCTATGTGCTATAAATGGATTGTATTGGAAAATTGCATCCTTATGTCATGCACAACAGCACCTAATTTTGCTATGCTTTTCAAAATACCAGTATCTTTAATCCTGATTTACTTCACCTTCTCTGTATTTCTACCTGGCTCCCCCTCCCAAGAAATAATTGTAAAGACAGATTTCAGGCAGTTTAGTTATTACATATCCATACTGCAGGCAAACAAACGTGGAAACAACGTAAATTTAACTTGAAGATGCACTAATTTCTGGTGCTAGCAGAGCAAAATTAATTACAGGGCCAGTTCTTTCTTGAGATATTGAAAGCATTAAGTTGGGGTTTTTTTCTGAAAAAAAAATTTGAGAGCAGCATTGTCTCATTTCTGCTTAAAACATTAATTACTTACATTCATGGTAAAGGTTACTTTAGAGATTCTGGTTTTAAATATGAAACTGATCAAAAGTGATGGTTTAAGACACTCAAGAAAGCCCATCTTGCTGCTGCACATGTACTCCATCTAACACATGTGTTATGTTTGTGCTACTGTAACCATGATGCTGCGCCCCAGTTTTCTGTTCAGTGAAGGAGAGGCTGTACTTGACAATCACTTTTGCTGAAACTCTTGATTCTGGGAACAGCTTTCATTCTGTTTCCTGTGCAGTTTAAAATGCTGTTTCTCAGGCTGCTTACAGCAGTTTGGCTAAAACACTTCCATGAAGCATATGTTGTATATATGTAATTTCTATAATAATGTAATTTCTTTTCATGAAAATGTCTCCCTTTATGATGGTGTAGGCCTTAAGATTCCTTTGAGGCTTATAGTTGTAAGAAGGAGACTTTCAAATTCTTTTTGAAGTCTTCCTTTTTAAACAAGCACAGTTGATTTATTTTATAGGGTGACATTATAAAATGCAGACCTAGAGATTTCTGTGGGGTGTTGAGGATAGTGATGTTTTTATTACATTTATGGACTTTATCCTTCTCTTGTAAGAGGGAGGGGGTGGACATTTCTCTTTTAGTTATGTGAAGTAATAAAGTGTTCCATTGCTACACCAGATACCTGAGATGGGGTAAGTAAACTTCTTTTTGAAGTGTTCTGGCTATATTGGTCAAAGTACAGGAAGTTATCTGAACTGCCTGAAGTTGCATGTGGAGTAAAATCAGGAAGAATGCAGAGTTAAAACTCCTAAACCTCTCATTGACTTAGCTTTCAGTTCTCAGTTAACTTCAGTTCTGCCAGTCCTACTCCTGTGGAAACTTACTGAGACAAATTCTACAGGAATTTGCATTCACACAGGAACAGTTTAATTCCAGTCAATTGATTTAAAGTTGTAATCTACAATCACTGTCTCTGCAGCCAAACACAAACTGTGATGCACTTAAATGACTGGAAGAAACAGTGAATCCCTGGCTTCTTTCTGAGAACTTAATGATACTTGTTTTAAAAATCATGGCTTTTTAAGTAGGATTAATTGTTTTCTTCTTAGAAGTGAGGGTATATAGATGTAGTGTATTAATCCTATGATGAAAGAAATTACCTCAGCATTTGGATGGTACCATCAACTTACCATTTGCATGTGGAACAGTGTATCCTGAAGCTCTTTCTTAGAGAAAAAGCTATCAAATAGCAGGCAGAACTGGCAGTTCATACAGTTTTAACATGTTTAAATAAATTATGACTTAAGAGAAGGAAACATGCATCTTTCCTTAATTTCAACAATGAAGTTCTGAAAAAATTTCTGAGATCTCAGACATAGAGATCTAAAATTCCAGAACTGAATACCAACATAATTTAAGCAGCTTCTGAACCCTTATTCTGTTCTGGCCCTTTTTATGATACCTGGTAAAATTTACATACAGTATCTGAGCACTCTTAATTTTTTTAGAGTCTGGCTATGAGACTTTTGCCATGACCTCTTTTAGCTATTTGTCAAAGCAATGGCATATATGACTTGAGCAGACTTTACAGTGAGCTAGAGCAAAATGGTAATCAGTTCAGTTTTCAGTCCTTCCAATACATGCATTTTCAGTTCTGTCATGTGTAAAAAGCAGAATAAATAAAAGAACGCAATTAAGTCAGCAATAGAGATGTAACTTCACAGTTTACTTTATGATCTGTGGACAGTCACTCCAGGCTTTTGCTTTCCTCTTGGCTAACGCAAGCCAGGCTGGTTCTGTTGACACTGGATTAGCATCAGGCGTAGAGAATCTCTTGCCCACCTCCTTGGTCACTGGGGTCGATGGAACAGAATCTGAAATTTCCACTTTTTATATAGGGAGAGGGAGAGGGGAAAAAACCCCACAACATTAGTTGAATCCTGTGCTTTGTAGTAGCATTCTAGAGATTTCACTTTTATGTGAAGATATTCTAGCACTAGATGTTTATTTCCAACACTTTCAGTTAAATCTTGCTCTATTTGCAAAATAATCAAGTTAGGAGGAGCTGTTTCCTTTTTTCAGAGGTGATTCCAAGTAATCTAACTCAAAAAAATAGGGACAAAATTTTCAGTTCTTGTGACATCCAAAGAAAATATTTCAATTTGCTAGTCTTCCTCTTTAAAGAAACTATTTTAATTACATCTGCACCATAGCAAACAATGGGGAATAAAGCTAGGGGTTTTTCTCTCTTTAGTAATGCAGCTGCTGCACACATGTGAACCAAAAGTATTCAGTAGTATTTAGATTCCCTCTTCAGAGAAGAAGGTGGTCCTATAGCTTCTTGCCTCAATTAACCTTGCCCAAGAGACTGTCCTGAAAAAGCAAGAAACCTGTTTTCCCCACTAGCTGTTTGCCACATTTTCTTCTAAATAGTATAAGACAAACAGCTGTCTCCATAAGAAAATGTGTTTAATAAAAAAATTATTTCTAAGAAGCAACTTCACAGAGCAGAACCATGGAAGTATTGTAGAAGTCAAATGGGAAAATAAATTCTGAGACAGTGAATGCCCTCAAAGGCAACGTGAATAGAAGTGAGTCCTGTCTGAAACAGTATGGAGTAACTCTAAAAATCTTAGTTACAAAATAACTCCTCACTCATCATCCCCTCCCCCCCAGCCCCGAGCACATTTTCTTTTTTAGGAGCCAAAATATTTTTTTGTTAAATGTTCAGATTCCCTATTATATTTAGTAGCATTTCATTTTGAGGTTTTGAATGTGTGTAAAAGCTTGAAAGTTGTGTAGAAGCTTTAAAATTACATGGATGACAAAAAATGTTCTATTTTTCTTTTTAGTGCATCTTTAATCATGTATTTTTATCTAAAAGTAAATGAACAGTAGCAGCAGCAATTTCTGTAGATGGACACTTTGAAAAGCTAACTATTTTAAATACTATGGTAATTTATGCAATTTTAAAGGTCCCATACTCTTACCAGTTCCTGATATACAAGACACAAGTGCAATTTTGAAATACATCACCTTCAGATTGTGGGTGTTTTTTAATGTCTTTAGAGAAGGACTCAGCAGACTTCCATTTTAAACATGTCCTAGGCTGGTCCTCTGTCTTAAATGCTCTTCTAACTGTGGGAAGCTCAAATTGTCTTATTACCCACAAATACTTATATATTATGTGTAGTTGCTAAAGGCTGCCTGGCTCCAAATATAGTCAGTAATCACAGGGAAATCCAGTCACTATTTCTTAAAGGGCCAATAGAGTTCTGTGCTTTCACTTTAGATATTTCAAAATCAGTAATTCCTCCTCAATTTCCTTCTGAACTGTCACTCTAGTGCAGACAGAATGACCTTGGATAATTGAGTTTTAGCCCTTTCATCTAATTTGGCATCATCTATTGTGATGGAGTTTGATTTCTGCTAGAACTGACCGCGTACAGCATAACAACACCATGCTGAGTCTTTGGGGGTAGGGCTGCAATAGAGACCCTTTAGAGTTTGACTGGAATGCTGTAAAGCATGAATGTTTTGGGCAATTTATGTAAGATCTTAGAATAGTTTGGATTAGAAAGGGCCTTTAAAGGTAATTTGGCCAACCCAAGGTGTTCCAAGTGAAGTTCTCAGGGACATCTGCTCTGGTGTGCAACTGCACTGTGAAGATCCAGCTGCTGAATTAACTGAATATAGGCAAATGTGGGGTTTTTTTCAGTTTAGGACAGTCTGTAATGCAGGAGTAGCACTGGTTTAGCCTTTAACAAATCAGTTGAGTCAACTCATTGCTTTCAATAGTTGCATTTCACCCTTCTTGGCATAGAGTGGTACTGAATAGATGCAGCTGATACATGTATATACTTTTGAAAATGCTATTTACTTGCACAACTTTTAAAAAGGTTTCTTCAACACCTATCTACTTCAAGACCTTTTTGCTAGGACTACTGTTACCTAGAGAAATATAGGCAAGTTTGTCTTTCAACAATCACCTCATGCCATCCTAAATATTATGCCCTTTGGGGAGGTATTTATTTTAACTTGCCTGCCTTTTGAATGTAGGATAGTTTTACCTTGACTGAAACGACAGATAAAGCAGTAGGTTCTGGCTCCAACCTACCATGCCAAATATTTGACTGGATGGGAGAAGTCATACATTCAAAGTAACAAACTATCTTCAACTGAATTTATTATCTTTTGCATTTTTCAGGTGAGAATACTTATTTCCAATATTGGGGGGTGAATATTTCTCCTTGACAAACTGTGAGGTGTGAGAATGCAACATGCTTCATTTCCTGCACAAGTATACTTTATAGAAGTTAAATACCATTCCCTGTCTGTGCTAACCCCCAACCTAAAGGCAAAACAATTGCAACTTACGGTAAATCAGATCCCTCTAATGTGCATTAGTCATGTTTCAAAAATACTGTTGGATATGGCTTGGGGAGACAGCCTAATTTCATTAACTTGAACTGGGGCAATTCTAAAGAATTGCAGCAGTGCAGCCTTAATAACCTGGGGAGACTGGTAAAAGTCTGTTAAAATTATGTATTTCCATCATAATGGCCAGCACATGAGATGGGAATAAGTTGTGTTATTCTATGGAATGCATTTGTAGTCCTGGCAGTAGTATATGAGGGAAAGGAAACCCCCTCATTCACTTTCTCAAAAACATGCAATACCATTTCTGAAGTGCATTATTCCTAGAGTGAATCTGAATCTCTTAACTGTACCTGTCACGGAAGTTGGAAGGGTGTTCGACTTTTTTAGATGCTCCCTTCTTTCTAGTCTGGACACAGCAGTCTCAATTTTCTTCTCTCCTTCTTGAGTTGTAGATTTCTGCAGTGTGCTTGTTTTGCTGCTGTTGCTTTTATTATCTGACTGATTACTTACAGCAGCCTAGAATAGAGAAGGAAAACTGCTAAATGAGAAGGTCTGTCATGCAATGGCTACAAGTTAGAGATGACATGCTTGATGCTTTCATTCATCACCTGCCCTTTCCTTAACCTTCCTTTTTGGCAAAGGATCACAATACTAATACTTCTAAAACCAACAGTTATTAAAGACTGTAAAAAAAACCCATTACAAAGTTTAATTTGTCATGTTGTCATTTTAGTCGAAATATTTAAGAGTTTGAGCCAGCCCTTGCTGTTAAATACAGCATCGAAACATAGTGTGCATCTGTGGGCAACTTCACACCCACTTCTGTTTTCTTCCATCAGTTGTCTATGTCTTGGGTTATGCATGTACCCATCAGAACTTTGGTTCTCATAACAGCGAAATATATTTAGTTATCTACATACTCTCCCTTTTTACCATCTGTGATACCTATATACAACATCACTGTTTGTGCAGCATCACTTTGGTACTGTAAGTAGAAGTGCTTCCCTTACTAATAGAAAGTCATGGAGAGTAAAAAGCTATTTGGAGAACAGGAAAGAAGTGATTGAATTCAGTGCCTGATTTAAGCATTTGGCTGTACCCTGACTGTTCATTTCTTTTGTTCATCTGTGTTTTACCCACATGCTGCAATAAAAATAAATTCAGACTTACTAATATTCACCTATAACTGCATATTCCAGCTGTTATTCCCTAAGCATTAAAGGTTAACATCTCATGTAAGCTCTGAAAGAACCACATTACACACAATTTTTCTGTTCCATCCCCTGTACAGTAGTTCTGCTTATGATTGTCATTAACTACCATCTGATATCAGCAGAGTTTACACCAAAATTGCCAAACTATTGTGCCATATTTTCTCGTGGAGGTCTCAGTTTTGCAAGAGGGAACTCCAGACTTTCAGTATTCATTTTAGCTTTTATGAAGTCTTACCAAACATAAAAAAAAATATTCCCACATAACAAAATTATGTTATAATTATGTGTGTCAGTTATAATTATGGTGTCAGTATTTCTAATGGGCAGGTTTCTAAAGATTGCTTACATTTTCTTTAGCCAGCTTCTCTGCTTGCTTTGCCTCCCTGGCTTGTCTTCTCTCTTCCCTCGTAGCTTGCTGCTCACGAAATCCTTTCTGCTTTTGCAGTGCTAATGTAATCCAAAGTGGTTGTGAAGTTTCCACTTTTTCCAACAATTTAGAGCCATCTAAAGAGTGCCTGCTCTGAAGGACAGGCTTTTCTGAAAGAAAACATGACAAGAATTGATTGAGTAATGCACATCTCTTGTCTTGAGAAAACCTCTACAACTTTTCTGCCTTGTGAAAATGCTGGAGCTAAGCCCATTGAATGCCATGTCAGTCACAGACCTTTGCAGACTGCATGACAAATCCTGAAACAGATTTTATGCCTCAGGAATGAGACCTAATTCAACACACTCACCCAGTTGTCCAAATTTATCTTTTTTTATGTGTGTGAAAAAAAGAAATAAAAAATCAGCAGCTCCACCGAGATACTGTTTTAGAAGTGTCCTGATGTTTGAAAAATTCAAGAATGAAATACATTGGGATTTCCCAGTGAAATGCTGAATTCCTGCCTCAGTCTTTTGAGTGTCCTTACTCTGAAAGGACAATTTTCCCTCTTGTATAGAATACCATTTCAGGACACAGGGGCTTTCAGCTCTCCTCTGAAGAGACATTATGGTTAGTATAATTGTTTTCATCCCAAAAGACTGCCTCTGAAGTACAGACTGCTGTGCCCAGGGGTATTGCTTTAATAAAGAATTTGCCCAGGATAAGGGGACCTAGATCTTAATATTTTTTAAGCTAGACAATTTTTCTTTAAAAAGAGAAGCAGCAGAATGTAGATTTTAAAAATTGTACTATCTGTTCTGAAGACACCATCATCCATGGACCACAGAGTCCATCACCTGACTCACTAGAGGCAGAGATAACATCTTTGCCAAGGAAAAACAAACACACACACTTCTGTTACCTCCTTGAAACTAACTTTCTTTTGTAGTTTGCAGTGGTCACACTGAATTTACAGGTTTCTGAATTAAATTTTGGGCATGGGAATTCACACTCATTCAGACAACTTGAAGCACAGTAACAGTCCTCTACAAGTAACATGCCAGGTAAAAATTATAGCTTAAGACCAAATGTCTTCCTCCAAACCTCCAGTATCTCATTTTGGAAATGCAGACAATAGCTAAAATTTTTTTTGAAAGATACATACCTTTCTTCAATGGCTCAGGCTTTTTGTCATTTTTTTCTCTCCATGGAATACTTAGAGATGGGAAAAATGACTTTTTTTCTTTGATTTCTTCCTCGTCATTTTTGTAGTCATTGGATGGTATGGGTTGGGCTGCATTTGCTCTGTCTTCTTTTTTCCAGCCACCATCTGATTCAGCTTTAACCACCCTTTGCCCGAGCATTTCAGATAGGTTTGATCTGTTCATTTTAGAGACAGGAGAGGATGGTGGGGTCTGGCTGGTGGGCTTTGGAGCTAAAGCAGGTTTCTGTGGGGCCAGTGACTTGCATGTTGGTTTCTCATGAGCAGGTAGAGCACTCTGGCCAGTGGCTGGTGGGACCACTGGTGTGCCCACAGGTGATGAATAGTCCACCACAGTAACTGAAGAGTCTTTTAAATGACCAGGGATGTTTACTCTCCCGGTGCCAGGAGAGGTACTTTCTTGTGCAGTGAAAACAGAGGATTCTTTCTCACCTTCTGTTGAGGTGAGTGGGTCAGGCACACCATCAAAACTGTCTCCTGCACTGTATCTTTTCTTTTTCTTTTGCTCTGCCTGTTGATCATAATGAAAACGTAAAGAGTAGTTTGTCCTTCGTAACTTTATCCCAAAAGGAGAAACATTTTCTTCTCCATTTGGTGGTGGTTTATCTGCTTTTTTTGTGCTGTTATTCTGCTGATTTTCCAGATCATTGGGAAGTTCTGGCTGGGGTAATTCCTTCCCCATAGAATGTGGAAAACTTGGAACAAGGAATGATGGAAGATCTTTTGCAAATTTACAGCCTTCAGTGTTGTCTGTTACTTCCCTATGGGTTTCCATTTTCTCCTTAGGCTTTTCAGCTAAGTTATCCTTAGAAGTGGAAACCACATCATCCTTTGAATCAGCAGACGAGCCAGTGGTTCTCCCCACAGCTGCTGTTTCATTGCCTTTTGCTACATTTACATTCTCAGCATCTGAATTGGTTTTTGAAACATCTGAAAATTTCTGCCATGCTGGTGTTATTGAGAACTTTGCATTTGCAGAGAGGGTTTTCCTCAAGTTGCCGTGGGGAGCACCACGTCCTCGGGGTGTCCAGTCGTCACTGTGCCTGCAGACAGCTACTCTGTCTCTCTCATTGTATTTATTGTTTTCTGCATTCTTTAGGATTCTGGAGCGGATGGAGGCCCACTCAGCCAGTACAGCCTGGTTGTTTAATGCCTCTTGTGCATGTTTCATTTTACTGCTGCTGGGTTTGAGATCCTGTTTTTTTCTCTCGGACTTCTCTGGAGAGGGAATATCCACGTTTTTCCTCTCTTCTGTTAAGCCAAGTAATGATTTGCAAGCCGTGTCCTTAATCTGGTTCAAGTTCACTGCTGTGCCACACAGCTGTGCTCCAGTAACCAAAATAGCTGTGTGGGGTACACACACAGATGATGGGAGGGAATGAGAGCCCTTACTGGTAGTGTGCACCCTGCAGTCTTTGACAGATGGAGAAGACAGTCCTGTGCCTTTGATGGGCATAACAGGACTCAGATTTACTTTCTGAAATATGATCTGTTTATCTCCAGAAGACACTTGAAATGTGAAGGGTCTGGATGCTGTTTGTCTTTCATCTACCTCTTGCCACCGAAGTTCTTCCCCTATGCGTTTTTGCTCCTGAGCCTCAACTTCTCTCTTCAGTTTCTGGGCTAGCATTTCTTCTGCTGTTTTAGTCCCTTTTTCAGGCTGTTTGACTTTTTGGGAACTTGTTCCTTCTTGGAGCTTCTCCTCTGCTGGGTGCCTATCAGCCCCTCCAGCAGAGCACAACTGATCTTTTTCCTGTGGCTGTTCCAAGGATTTTTCTTGTTTTGGCTGAAGCTTTTGTCCTTCTGTGTCTACCTTCTGCTCTTTTAGCTCTTTTTGTTCCTTTTGCTGCTTCAGTTCATCTTGTAGAACAAAGTCTGAACTTTCCATGTGCATTTGTTTTGTGAGTTTGTGTTTCCTCTGCTCTTCCCGTTTCTTTTTCTTATCTGTCACTTGCTGGGCTTGTTCCTTCTCTGTCTCTTCTTTCTCCTTCAAACGCTGTCTTTGTTCTTCCTGTTTCTTCTCTTGTTTGAGGCTCTCAGGCTCCTTATCCTGCTTCAGTTTTATTTCAACTTCTTCAAGCTCTTTCTCTTCTGGTTCTTGTTGCTGTATTTCTTCCTCATTTTGTTTCTTGAGCTCTTTTTGTTCCTCTAACCAGTTTCTTTCATCTTCCTTTTGACTGTCTTTTTCAGTCCTATGTTGCCTTAATTCTTCCAGTGCTACCCTCTTCTGCTCCTCCAGCTCTTGTCTCTGTTTCTCCTCCAGATCCTTGTGCTTCTGCTCTTCCCATTCCTGATGCTTCTCTTCCTCCAACTCCTGATGTCTCTGGTCTTCCTCTTCCTGGTCCTCCTGCTTGTCCAGCTCTTGTCTCTGTTGCTCTTCCTGTTCCTGATGCTTCTCTTCCTCTTGCTTTAGTCTCTGCTGTTCTTCCCATTGCTGGTGCTGCTGTACCTCCAACTCTTGTCTCTGTTGCTCCTCCTGTTCTTTGAGGTTTTGTACCTTCAGCTCTTGTCTCTGTTGTTCCTCCTGCTCCTTGAGTTTCTGCTGCTTGAGTTTCTGCTCCTCGAGCTTCTGCTCCTCCAACTCCTGTCTCTGTTTCTCCTGTTCCTTGAGCTTCTGCTCCTCCAACTCTCGTCTCCGTTGTTCCTCCTGTTCCTTGAGCTTTTGTACCTCCAGCTCTCGTCTCTGTTGTTCCTCCTGCTCCTTGAGTTTCTGCTGTTTGCATTTCTGCTCCTCGAGTTTCTGCTCCTCGAGTTTCTGCTCCTCCAACTCTCGTCTCTGTTGTTCCTCCACTTCCCAGTGCCTCTTCTCCTCCAGGTCTTGTCTTTCTTGTTCCTCCAACTGCTCCTGCATCTGCTCCTCCAGCTCTTGCACTTTTTCAGCCTTCCTCAGTCTTCTTTCCTTTTTATGGCATGTTTTCTCTTCTATTTTCAAAGATGTCTCTTCTTCAAGGAGGTATTGCCTCTTCTCTTCTTCACAGCATCTTTTTTCCTGTTCTTTTTGCATCTCCTCAAGTTCTTGGCACCTTTTTTCTTCCATTTCTCTTTGTTCTTCCATTTCTACAATCTGTCTTATCCTTTCAGCTTCAAGGATACCCCAGTGATCTTCAATTCTTTTTTCCTCTGCCAGCTGAAGCTGCTTCTGCTCATCTCTGTCCTGGATTAGTTTGTCTGCTGTGAAGCGTCCATTATAACCTGGGTATATGTCCTCATACAGCTGAGTTTCTAGGTCGTCTGGCTCAAATTCTGTTATTGTTAAACTTTGTGATCCCTAAAATTGGAAACAAGTTTGGAGTTACTGAACATTGCCTGTTGTCTTGTTATCCTTTGTAGTGAATTTTTAAACACTGATTTAGATGAGCCAACACACCCCACCCCAATTTATGGATTACATCATCATAGATCCCATGTCTCTCACCTATTCAGATGATAGCCTTTAAAAGAAAGAAAACATCCCAAGAATGATAGCAGTATAATCCCAAATATTCAGTCACCATTTGGTGTACATTGAGACCTGCCATTTCAAATTTGCAGAAGCCCGAGGAACAGAGGGTAAGTTTCATATGTCCATTCTTGTTCTACTATTTAGAACTCCATCCTTTAAGCCTGAAATCATTAATGCCTGCTTAGGGGCATTGTTTTGCCAGTTCTTTCATGGCAAATCTGGTACTTGCAGAGACAGCACTGTTGCCTGCAGAAAAAAAGCTCTGCAATGCTAGCCAGGAGAGAACACTCCTCAGGGAAATGCAATTTGTTTTCTTTTCACAAATCCTGAGCCAGGATATCTTCCTCATTAGCTGTGCTGAGACTCCAGTGCTATTGTAGGAACCGTGGGAACATGGTATGGACATGCACAGCCAGAGCTTCCCAGGATGCTGCTCTGTTCTGTACCTGAAGAGTGCTTCTCTTTAGGAAAACAGCTCAGCTAATGTCCTGTCTAGCTATCATTTGTTGAGCCATCATTTGGCTCCAGTTAACCATTGTACAAACAAGAGGTTTAAATTTAATTTCTTCATTACAAGAGTGATAAATGCAAGTACAGTGGTGCAGAAGAAAGGGCAGTGGCCTCTCCTGAGCCCTGTGTAGTTGAATAGTCTTGTCCCATTTACAAGAACTTACAAGATGTCTGGATAAACACCAAAACAGATGTTCATTAACTGTTCAAAGCCACAACTGTATATTTTTCTCTATAGCTGTTGCAAGAGCTAAATTACTTAAGTATTGTGCCTTCTTATAAGGCAAAGATATTACCACTGTCAGAACTCATGCCCAATTTAGAGAATCTAATTTTTTCCCAACCAAATTTTGCACCATCGGATTGCCTATATCAGAGCAGCACATATCTTGAGGCCTTTATGACCTGTAGTTTTTACTAGAAAAACTAGAATTAGAAGGCTCTCCCAATGTAAAATCCTAGTGGAAGTACTTCAGGTTTAGTATTTGTCTCAACTGGCAATATTAAAACTTTTTTTGCATCTTCTCTCCAGCTAGGGTTTCAGATAAATAACAGTGTTAATCAGATCTTAAGTTCTCTGTCCATAAATCCTATTACAAAATAGCTCATTTATGGTTATTTTGTATCCCGTTTCAAAAGTAATCTCCCCCCTCTTGCTGTTTGACCAGTCATTAAATACCTTTGTCAATCTCTTGTGCTGTCTTGACATCCTCTGCTTTTTTGGCTTCACTGACAGTTTGTGCTTAGCTGCACTGTTGTCTAGACGAGCAAGAGCCTGAGGAACTGAATCCAAATTGATTGTTTCAATTGTGCCAGAACAGGAAAACTGTCTTTTTGGCCGAGCTGATTTAATTGGAGTGATCTGTTTGTATCACAACACAAGAAACCATTATGAAGCTATTTGTTCCATTAAATAAATAAATAAATAAATAAATAAATAAATAAATAACACACATGCACATCCTTGCAGGTTTGAATTGAAAAGAATTATAAGCAGATAAGATTTGAAACCCTGGCTTTCTATTATATGAATCACAAACTACGGATGTGAAAGTTGCAGCTCTAATATTTTCCCGTTTTCAGTACTACACATTTTTATCGTTTTTACATAAAAATTACTTAGACCATTCTACTGAAGTTTTTTCACAGTTTAGCTCCACTCTGATCTTATTGGGAATGGGAAAGGCACAGGCAGGGTTTTAAACAACATCAAACACTGGGACATTTTAAAGTTTGCTTACCATGAAGAAAGGTCTACATCTTTAAATAACTTAGATTATACACTTTAGGCAGAAGCAAATCAGATTGACTTATCTAAGCATCATAATAGAACAGCTACAGAGCTGTACTCTGCATGGGAGATGACTGCAGCATTGGATCTCAGACTGGCACGGTGCCTGTGGAAAACTTTCTCTCCAGAGTCACATGGAGTTGTCCAAGACAGGGCCAAACAACAAAAAGCTAAAGACAACACCGGCTTTGATGGGTGCTTTATTTCTCATGCCCTTCAAATACTTGGGTTCAGAAAGTGCAAATATAAGCAAAGTGATTCAGTGAGACTCTTTTCATTAATAAATAGTGGAACTGTATGTCTAGGCATGTAAGAATGAGCCTGTCATCTGTCTCTTCCATAAGTCATCAAGCTATCATCCCAAGACTTGCATTTGGCATAACACAAATGGAAAAAGAAGACAGGGGATTAAAAAAAAAGGAGAAAACATCTTCTGTAAGGAAAGAAATCACATACATTGTTTTCAAGACAGCTCTGTAATCTTCCGAGGTTAAACATATGCTAATCAGGGAACCAATTACTTAAAAGCTGAGGGAACATTTTGCATATGCTTATTGAATTACATGCAGGCATAACAAAGTTGTAGAAGTACTTATGAAAATTATGACTGTGTGATTAATACATCAAATAGAGGAATGCTGCAAGACTGGCAGAAACTGGGTTCTGCTGTTTCCTGCAATGAACTCTTAAGATTTCTCAACCTTAGCTATTGCTTACTAACTAGCTCCAAAACTGCACAGTGTTCACAAAATATTGGATGATCAATCAAAAAAATGTATGAAAACAAAAACTGTCAGGCTTCTAATATCTAAAATTAGAATGCAACTCCATACAAAACAAGTGTAAAAGTTTTTTACCTTTTCTTCCATTTCATGTCTTGTTCCAAGAAAATTCATTTTTCTCAAGAAATCAGGAGTGTCAGTGGACTAGAAAAAAATCACCCCAGACAAGTATTAAAATGTAAAGGATCTAGTAAATATGATTCAAAGGACTTGTGAAATCATCCATGTTAGGGTTGGATTTTTCCCTCTTTTCTATCGCTTCAGGACTGATGGATAAGCAATTCTTGTTCCTACATGCTCTGAGCTTGTCTTCTCTGCTCCTTGAATCACTGCTGTCTATACAGCTCTACAAAAGGCAAAACACTCCGGCCTCCTTAATAAGATAATCAAGTTCCAAAACAAAAGAATGAGCACAGCTTTGTAGGATTTTGATCAGGTCTTAATGATTTTATTTTCTCCTGACTTACACATAAGGAAAAAAAATATTAACCTGTTCAGGCATTACCTCTGCTGCAAGGATCTTCAACTCCATGTTCTTTTTACAGAGGTAACAGTCCCCCCAGAGCAATGGAAGCCTGGAGAGCTGGGACTCTTTAGCTACTGTCCCTCTCCAAGCCATCATGGTGAGGAATTTTCAAGGCACAGGGCTTGAAGCAGCATTCATCACACCCAGAAACATTGGTTTTAATCATTCTATCACAGTATTACTTCATAACCTAATGTGTGTTGGGATCCCACTACACCACATGATTGTTAATATCAAGGCTAAAAGCTCATCTTCACTACAGGTTAAATTAAACCCAGAACTCTTGCCACCAATCTGAGTTCCTCAGTCAGGAAAATCAGAACTCACAAAGCATCACAGGAAACTAGTTCAAAGTAGAGCAGATCTATGTAGTCCTGGCCACCAATTTTTGACAGAGGCCACCCCATCCCCCAAGATCTATGCAGATAGATATGCCAAGAAGTTACAAGGCCAACAGATGAGACAAGAGCAAAAACCAGGGAAGCTGCCACACACCGGAAATCTCTGATAACACAGGTAATTAGTAGTGTGCAGAAACAAAAGGAAACTACCAAGTGCTCTGGCTGACACTATCCATGTAAAATTGGTTTGTTGGTGTCTACAACTGCTTCTGAGTAGGAATGATTCCTCCTTCAGTATTTTGAAAAAGAATCATGCAAAGGGGTGTTCATTTTGTTTCCAAAACGTAATATTTTAAAGAGTAGGTGGTAATAACTGAATTTCACCCTCGTTAATACACAAAAATACTCTAGCAGGTCTTTAGTGCTTGAACTATTGTATCCTTCAAGCTGGAAGTCACCAGGTGACATTAGGGTCTCCTGCAGGACCCAAGAAGAAGGCTGTCTGCAGATAATTTATGCTGATCTCAAACACAGGCTCTCCTATCACCAGGGTAGAGACAGTGCATCACCAAAACTTGTCCACAGTCCCACTTCATACATTGTGCACAGTGTGAGGCACACAGGATGCTCTTGATTCACCTTACCTGATCACACCAGAAGGAGCACTTGTTAGGCAAAAAGATACACCTTAAATAGGTTCAATTTTTATCTTTCTAGACTGCCAAGGGAGAGGCATGAGTGTGCAGGTTCTACCCAAATGCCTGGCTCCCTGGCAGATTGAACCACAGCCATGAAAGAAGCGGTCACAGAGGAGCTATGTTGTCCCTTAAAGACTGATGAAGAATTTGGGCCAACTCAGCCATAAACCTCCCTTCCGTGTGTTTGGCTGAACATAGGCATGAATTGCACAGGACCCTTTGCGTTTCACACAGGCAGCACTCACGTTAGTGAGCATGAGCAGAGGCTCTCCCCAGAGCCCCAGGATCCTAAGGGCTATGTGTATATGCTGGCTTGCTGGATGCCTTCCCCAAGGGTTCCCAGGCACAAAGTCAGCCTCCTCCAGGCTTGGAAGGTTGTCACTGTACTCCTTTCTGCCATTACAGCCACACACTGAACCAGTCTTGCCCTAGAGGATTTCCAGAGACTTTTCCTCACTCACCATGTTTTTCACTGTCTGAACAAGACCCTTCTGGACACCTAAATGTCCACAGCATCAAAATCTCAATGAATAATTTTAATAATTGTTTTAATTGTATTGGAAATTTTATTTTAGGGAACATTTAAAATGCTTCTCCCCCTTCTTCACCTTTGGTTCCTGTCCATGAGAAAAATCCACACATACTCTAAGACCTAGGATTTTACAGTTTTAGGCTTCACACACCTCTCATTTTGAAATGGTTTTATTTTTTGGTATTTGATGCTGTGAACAACTTTCCTTGCTGGAAACTCCATATTTTAAAATATTTTCTGTATTAGAAAAATTTCCTGTGTTCTAGCAACACTGGAAGTAATGTCTCCACTGCTGGAAGCTCAGAGCAAACACCCAAACCAGTAATTCTGTGTGACATGGCTGAGGATGCCAAAAGCATGCTTCCCACCAGGTCAAGAAGCACAAGCTGAGACATCCCTCCCACATAAAACAGCCCACTGATCTCTGCTATGCCTCACTGGAAACATCTGCTACACCTCAGTGAACTTTGTTGCTTTAGTACTGCTCTAGTGCCATGGATATGTCAATTTAAAGTGCTTACTTTATTACTGCAGTCTGAGCTCACTGTGTCCTGCTGGGTCTCGATCTCCATGGGGCTGCTGAGCAACGCATCATCTTCTGCACTGGTGTTTGCTTCCCCCATTGTCCTCCCAGAAACTGTCATTTGTGGAGGCTGCCCAAATTTTATATTTTTGGCCAACTGTTGCTGAAAAACAAGAAAAATAAACAAACAAACAAAACAGGTATTTATATTACAAGCAAAACAAGCCAAGTCCAGCAAGGTGCCCCTTCTCTGCCTGAAAGCTGCACAGATATATTCTGGGCAACTTTTGACTCTGGACTAAAAAAAACCCCAAACAACAACAAAAACAACAACAAAACACCAAAAAAACCCACAAAAAACCCACAAAAAAACACAAACCACAAAAAAACCCCAACAAACAAAACAAAAAAAAAACCCCAACCATCCTGAAGCTCATATTGTTACAACGTGATGGGCACCCTCTCTTCTTTCTCCCCACAAGGTAACTGAAGTGAGGAATTTACATGATTGCTAATTTTGGAAGATCGATTCAAGTTCTTGACAACGTTGCCAACTTCTGAAAATTTATTGTGAGTTTCGAACCACTCAATCTCTTTTTTTAAATCTATGTTCTAGGTTAAGACTTTGTTTATAAAAGTGAATTATGAAGCCTTATTGTTGTGAAGCAATAAGCTTAGGAGAAAAGTGTACACTGAGAAACTAAAACTACCCCAAAAGGCAATCTTTTTCTTTTCTAGCCCTGGAACCCTGCATCTCACGCATTTGTATTTTTAAGAAGTATCCTTATTGTAATGTTTAATTGTAAGTTTTAAATGTTAAAGGTTTGGCACAACCCTGCCTTAGAGAGGCAAATTCTCAGAGTAGGGGAAACCCAGCTCTTTTAAATGCTTGGTCTCATAGGAAGAATAGACAAACTCAGGTCTGCTCATGCTCATGAGCACTGCCACTCACTGCTGTTATGCAAAGAAATTTAGGCAGGGGACATGCAAGAGATGAATGGATAAAAAAGCTTTCCCACCATTTATTTTCCATATGGAAGCAATCTTCTCTCAAGGCTTACAAGGAAGTATTCTTGAATTACATCAAGCATAAGATGAATAAAATAAGAAGCATATACTATGTGTCCTCTAGCAAGGTGAGTTAAAGAAATTGCCACTGGCTACTGCAGAGACATGTACCCTACCAACTCTGAATGTAAGCTTTTTGCAAAAGAAAGAAAACATTCTCTAGAAGGAGCAAATGCAGCAAAGAACATTTATGAATATATTATTTTCCTTAAATATTTCAGGGAATCATTCTCAATTAGGAAGGAAGAGACTGTGGAGTTATTTTTCTGCTTTGCTGTTTTTCAAGGACAGAAAATTCTCCAAAGGGGATCTCTCATTTTTGTCTTGTGATACTATGAGCAAGTAATTCAACCATGCAGCTTCTCTTCAGTGGAAATGTCAGGTACTTACACAATACTCTGACAGAAGTTTGCTGCTGAGAGCTGTGGACGATTGGGTAGTAGGTAAAACAAAGGTTCCCCCCACCCCATATTGTAGAATCAGTAACATGGCACGCACATGAGGAGTTGTTAAGGAAAAATATCCTCTAAAGGAATTCAGGTCAGATTAGTCTTTCTTGCCATAGTTCCCAGTGGGCTAGACTCTTACATCAAGTTTATCCATATTATCCCAAAAACATTAACAGATTTCTGTATTGAACCATTAAAACAAAAATTACAGGCAGAAACTCCTCATAATCAGGTTATTAAACTAGAATAGCTTTTCTCAGCCTCCTCACTGAGTTACAGTTAGTTATTTATGCCCATTTGAATTTTGTCAGAATGTGGTGAAATTCATATCATAAAGCATCTTGGCATAGTGGGTAGTTCTGAATGGCAAACTTGTAGTCCTACCTGGATTGCTGGCCTAGTCTAAAGGCAAGGGTTTGTATGAGATCGTGTGAGGCCTTTAATTCTGCTCTCCTCCTGCAGGCCTTGTGATGCCAAAATAAAATTACTTCAGAAAAAAAGTCTTAATGTGGTAATGTGTTTTCTAAGTTGATATTGCTCTTTCTTCTTCCCAAAGTCATATTCCTAGACAAATAATCCTCCCGGGCAGAAAACTGGAATTATCAGCATTACTGAGCAACCACCTAGGAAACTAAGGATCTGTACATCTGTTCCACAGTGAGAACATGCACACATTAACATATCGCTTGCATTGTGTTTTGGAGGAAGGGATCTTCTTTTGATCTTCTGACGAGTTCTTGATGTAAGTGTGTTTGCAGTGCGAGGTGAGAGTTTGGTGATGGAGCTGTTGTGGAGAAAGGTCTATGCTTGAAAAAGAATGGTCTTTTTAATTACCATCAAGGGTGCTTGAGGGCTCTGCAGTAACAATGTGGTTTCTGTATATAAAAGTTTAAAATGTGATTTTCTTCATATTTCCAAGAAATATACTATCCTCAATATTTATATCCTCAATATTTATGGACTGTACACAGACGTGACTGTTTTTTGGGTTGGTTTTTTTTTTTTAATTTGCGGGTTGGGTTTGTTTGTTTGTTTGTTTTGGTTTTGTTTTGTTTTTGTTTGTTTGTTTGTTTTGTTTTTGTTTTTTTTGTTGTGGTTTTTTTTTGTTTTGTTTTGTTTTTTTGTTTTTTTGTTTTTTTAAATTTGTTTCAAAGCTTTAAAAGTTTGTTTGCTCAGACTGGCATAAATTAGTTTGAAGATTGATGGATAAACTCTAGTAACCCTCACCCTTCCAGAACAGAAGGTGCATCACTGTATTATTTATTTGTTGGCCTTTTTTGAACAAATTTATCTTAAAAAACAAAAAGCTCCACTAGTAGTTCTCCACTGGCCAGTTTATTTTGGTGCATTTTATTCTCTAAAGCAGACACTAAATACCAAATGTCAAAATCTCAAATAGCTTATTGTAACTACTGAACAAATTTATTCTTATTGATTTTAAAAAGTAATGCTAAACCTGCTTCTTGGTCTTTTTTAGAATGTATTGTAATGTAACTACAATGCAATTACCCTCTCAGAAAAATTCCACACTGTTGCATTTTCTACCTGTTCAATCATAATTCTAAAAATGCATCATCCACAAAAGAAAATAAAAACCCCACAAATTTTACTTGGGAGAATACTCAGATAGTCTAGCCCAGAGATGGAGAGATACATCAGTTTAGGATGCAAGACCTTTGAGAAGAGGCCATAATCCCTGAAAACGAGAATCTGCTTTAAATTTCTCAAAAGTTTCAGTTAGACCTATATTTCTGAACACACAACTATAAATCCTCTGTAGTTAAGATTTTCCTGCGCTGACAGTTTGTGAATGATTGTTGCCTAAGGAAGATTATTAATGCTAGTTGTTAGAAGTTGCAGGCATGGCATTTTGTTCTTCTGCCATTGCACAGTCATGTCTAAATAGCCTTTTGAAAATCTCCACAGGTTGATTGGGCTCAGTCAAAGGACCTTGGTCCGTCCCTTTTGATTTGCTCAAGAAGACTCATAATTTAGCAGGCAGAAACCACCATCTAGCTCTGAATCTGTCAGCTAGAAGCAGAAGCAAAGAGATTAACTTCTTGTGCCTGCACCTCCCACTTCCAGCCTAATCAGCTCCAGTGGGCATTCCTGGTCCCTCAGTTTGCAGCCAGTGGACAATCATTTCCACAAGACTTACAAACCCTTCTCAGCACAAAACAGCACAGCTACCACACAGTGCCTATACCACGAAGCAGGGGCTGGGGACACCACACACAGAACTTTAGGACAAGATCCAGGCAAGGATTACCTCATCCACTCTTCTCTTTTTTTTTCCTCTCTAAGATTCTTGAGGTTTCTATAAGACTCCTGATAGCTTTTCTATTTCCACACAACCCAGGTGGCTGTCAGTGAGGTAAGGGACAGGTCTGCACACCTAATACAGGCAAATAAGTACTACAAATTTAGGAAAAAATTATAAGTTTGCACTCATTCAATTTTTTAAGTCTTCCTTGGCAACTGGACCATGACACAGGCCCACTTCTATTTCTTGCAAAATAATTTGCTAAAATGTGATACTATTTAACTGACACCAGCTTCCCATCAATAACTTAAGGTATAAAGCTCCTAAGTAAAATTGTTCTGCGTTGTCTGGCACCTGCAGCTAATTAAAAAGACCCAGACTTTCACAGCACTTTTTGCATTTGCATAGGAAATGCCACAGAACAAGTTTTCCATATTAATTGGCAAAGAGCCCAGATCAGGCTGTACATCTCCTCTCTCACTCCCATTTGGCTCCTCTTCTGTGTACATGCCTACTTGCATGTGTGTTGGATTCAGGCCCCTGAAACTACATCATTCTTAGGGCTTCATGCCTGGAATGAATCCAAAACTGGATCCGCTGAGCTGCTGACTCTCTTCAGTTAAAAATCATTAAAACAGAGTGTACTATTTCAGCTAATTCCATTCAAACAAGGCTTACAAGAAATGCTGGTCATATTTTCCCTTCAACTCAAATATCTACTCTTCATATCTGTTTGCAATGCCTAAGTATAACAAAACTTAATTGAAATTAAGTCTTTTGGTTATATGTAAATGGAAAATAATGACTTAATTAACACTTATCCTAAAAAGGCACACTGTTGAAATTCCACTTGGTCCTGTACAGTCTCTCAGAATGACCCAAAAATCAAATGCCTTGGGAATACATAAGAACAGGGTGAGCCCATACTGAGATGTTACTTGTAAATGCTCCAATGATTTGTGGCATGTGAGCAGTTTTTATACATTCCAACTTTGCTTAAAGAAATATTTGTTTTGATTTGGAAGTGTTACTAGTTTCAACTGTTCATGTTTTCTCATGCTGTGAAAGACTGAATAACTGCCCTCTATTCATTTTATCAATTTCACTCTTGATTTCAGGCACCTCTATCATATTCTCTCTTATAATTTGTTTTCTAGGCTCAGAAGCGGGTTCACCTAATCCATGGTGAGCTATGGAAGTGAGTCCACTTCTTAATCCAAACTGGAAAATCTGCAGCATATCTAAACAAATTAAATACCCCACATAAGTTGATGTTGTTGGGTTTTTTGTTTGTTTGTTTTGTTGTTTGTTTTTTTTTTTTAATCAAGAAGAGAATAAACTCAATAGCATCATGTCAAAAGTTATATTGGAATAGCCTTAGAAAATAATTCAGATATAAAATTAACATGGAAACCTACAGAAAATCAGGAAAATAACAAGTATTAGCACAGATGTTTCGGATACAAGATGCAGGGAGGAAACTATTCCACTCTGCATTGCTGGAGCAGCATGTGGTTAGGAGCATGAAGAGAGAGTCCAAAACAGAAGAATGATGAAGAAGTAAACTGTAAATGGACCTCTAGAGATGTGTGTTTTCAACAAATCCAGACATGAATGAAGATTTTAATGCACAGTGGCAATGGATCACTTACACATCCTCATGTGTAAAGAGATTTTGTGGAGAGGCTTGAAGATAAAGCGTCTGTGGCATTTGTCACATTAGTCTCTCCTGAAGCAAAGCAGATGCAAGGAAAGAAAATTTTCCTTCCTTGGAAAGGAAGCTCAATTTCAGGGATTAATATGATGGTAAGAAAAAGAGGATCTGCCCAAGAAATGCTAGAATGATTTAGGAAAAAAAATTATAAATTCAGTTTATGAAGCAAAAAGAATTTTTAAATATAAGGAAAACAATTAGGCTGCAGTGGCACTAGAAAATATTGACAACAAAGAAATTAACTGTAAGAAATACAAAGCTAGGCGATCATGAAGTGAAAATTCACTCCCAATTCTGAAAAATTCAGAGCATCACGGCAAAAGATAATAGCTTTGAGGTTTGAAAAATGGCTTTGTAGCTTTGTTGAGATCTGGGAAAGAAGTAACAGAAGATACATTGGGAGTGGCTGGTAGAATATAGATGTGCAATGCACAGTGAGGGAAGCACTGGCTTGGTCATTAGCTAAGATATGCTAATCACTAAAAGAAATGTAATCCAAAACTGAGCAGTCATAATAAGGTCTGACAAGAAGAAAATTATAAGTGTCATTCATCATTACAAAATCGGGGAAATACGAATTTCAGAAGTGGTACTTTTGCATTTGACTGAGAGGTTTGGATTCACAAAAAATGTTTTATTACAATTAATATCTCTACAATAAATAGATGCTTTATAGCTTTACAGAGCAGAGAATTTGTTTTAAACTAGATGGTCACATGAAACAAAAAGGATGTAACCCAGTAGTTCCTAAAGGCCATAAGCTGTATGTCACAGTCAATCTTTAATATTTCTTGCAGCTGACTGCTGCAGCTGCACAGATAGATGTCAGATGACCCCAGATAATTTCAGTGAAGGCAAGCAGAGGAGAACAGTAGCACTGCCACACAAGGGCATCATCACAGCAAGTGGGAGAGAATAATGTAGAGGCTTCAGGAAACCTATGTTTTAAACTGGCTTCCATTTTGCTTGCTGCAGTTTTTATGAATCTGATATAAAAACTCTCTTCTGTTCATTTGCTGACCATTTTTGGTAAATATCAGAGGTAGAAAGAAGAGTCACAGCTACAAAATGTCAGAAAATAGTTCTAAGATACTGATGGGAGAAGAAAACCAACCCACCAGCCTCTGGAAGGGAAGGATATAAAACAAAGCTCCAAGAGTTGGGTCGTGGAGGCTTTTTCTGACACACTGCTAGATTTACATTTTAAACATTCCTTGTGTCTCATTCACTGCCCTGTATGACAAGTAAAGCAACAGATCCCCAGAAACTAAGTGTTCAACGTTAAGAGTACCAGTGCCTGTGTACCACCTCTTGCTGGGAACAGGTTCAGGCTGGCTTTCTACACTGGATCTTAAAATTTAGGTAATGATAAATCTCAGCAGTTCCAAAAGATAAGGAAAAGACTGCTTTTACAACACCAGATGGTTTGAGCCAACACGAAATAACTTCAGGATACAAAAGGGCTATTGGAGGTTTATGAGAGGTCAGGCTTTTCTCAGCCTGGCTTCTAGCACACAGTAAAACCTTTGAACATCACCAAATCCATTTACAGAAAGCATGATAAGATGAACACTGCCAATCTGAAAATCAATAAAAACAAATGAGAGCAATTCCAGGAAGAACTAATTTACCTTTCACACGTAATTAAAAAGAGAGAATTCCCACAATAAGCAGCTGAACGCGTGCACAGGCTGGCCAGCTGCCCAGACTACTATGGAGTTTGCACCATTACACAACATTTTTGTGGGCTCATCAACACTACAAAGTCAGCAGAAATGCAAGGCAAGAAGGTAGAAACACTTTGGTGGTCCCCAGAATGAGATCCAGCACCATGAGTATTAAATGGCTTGCACTGCTATTCTGACTTCAAAACCCTTTTCACCATGCTGTCTCTTAGCTTTGTAAGCATGAGGACTTTTCCAAAAAAAGATTTAAGTTTTCCAAGAACATTTACTGTACCACCTCCAAACAAAATCATGAAAAGGGTTAAAAACTGCAGAGCTTTTGATCTCCATTTGGAATGCAGCAAGTTTAGAGTCAGCACAGGGCATGGAATCCTGGAAACAATTCTTTACTGAAGAGTACTTTGCCAGGTAAATGGAAACCGGAAGTGCTGTGGTTCCACCCTGACATACAAGCCTGGCAAACCACAGTAATGCTGATGGCACAGTAATGACTTGGGACTCAGGACTGGCCACAGAATTGCCTGTAAGAAGTGGAGTGCTCTTCAGAAGAGAGGAGCGTCTCCTCTTAATCCACTGCTTTAAGAAATACAAATGTTCTCAGTTGGACTTAGCTTGCAGAAAGAGACATCTGGCATCAAGAGACAAAGTTTCAATGTTTTCTGTGACTGCAAAATCACAGAAAGCAAACCCTGGCTCATAGAACAGCAGGAAAAAAAAGGATGGAGTATGGAGCGCATGAAACCTTCAAACAGGAATGATAGTCCAAATAACTCATAAGACCTGGGACTCAACTCAAAGGTCAATTTAAAATGTGCAATGGGATTTAGGCATGACTTTGTCCTAAAGCTCAGGGAACAGTTGCAGAAATCATGGGTAGAGAAATGGGAAAAGTTAATGGTCGGCAGCAATTTTTGAAGATACAAGAAGTGGCCCTTGGGCTTATTATAGGAGGGCTTTCCATGGATTTAGAAAAAAAATCCATGGACCTTTAGATGAGTATATAATTTCTGTGTAAACATGTAAATACTTCAAAGTGTCATTTGCAATCTATTATGCATTTCTTTTCTGAATGAATAAGTGGCTCTCACCATCATCATCAGAATTGAAAAATGAATCTAGTATGTTACAGGCTGAGTGCCAGCTACACTAAAATGACAAAAAATTAACTACCATCCTTCAATTTAAAATAAAAAAGCAAGCACATTTTTTACATCAAGCAGCTGAAATAATATTGTCTCTTAAAATACATGCAATTAACCACACTAGAAAAGGCTTATGCAAAGTTCATATGAGCAAGAGAGCACCACTGGCTATTTATTTCGTGACTTTCAAGGGTGACATTTTGCTCTAATTTTCTTGATTTAGCATTTGCTTAGCGAGCACGGTTGTTACCAACTGCATTTACTGAACTTTTTCTCAGGTATCTTAGTTTAGCAAATGCAATATTTTCCATCAGGAATTTAAAGCTGAAGTTTGAAATGAGAGAAAACACCTCTGGAAGTCAAAAGTTATTCAGAGAAAAGCTAGTATATGGAAGCCAAGAAAATAAATCCAACAGACAGGGAGGGCACAGCTCCCTGAAGGAGTCAGTGGGCTTTGTAGGACTTTGCAGGACAGGTCCACATACCTCAGGCCTTTACCCAGAGTCAGCAGTCATTCTAAATATAATGGTTTCTAGCCTGGAAAACAGCATGCACTGAATCTGCCTGACCCAGGGAAATTTAAGCTGAAAAACCAGCACAGAGGAATTGGAGATGTTCTAGTGTGGTTTCTACTTCAGAGTTCATCTGCAGTCAGCACAGCCAGCAACATGCAGGTGCTCCGTCTGCTGACAGCACCAGGCAGGAGGCAGGAACAATTCCATCCTGAAGGTCGGAGCTGTCTAATGGGAATGATCTCTCACTCACCAGAAAAGATGGATCGTGAGTAGACTTCAAAGGTAAAAGAAATCAATGGTATTTTACCAGCCATCTTCAGGGTAACAACACTTACACAGCATTAAAAATTTATCACCATTTTGACAGGATATGTCAGCATCCTGAACAATAAAGTGCACTGTTTTTCTGAGGGACAGCTCTCTCAAGGTCTAGAAAGGTGTAAAGCTGGGAATCTTACACATATACAGGGAGTAAAGCAAAAAATTAGTTTGAACATTAATGGGAGGGAGCTCTGGAAAAGAAGGGAAAGTAGATCATATAAAGCTCTTTAGAAGCAAAGACCCAAGTGTGTTGTTTATGCTTTGGAGAGATAAACAAATCCACCTTCCATGAGAACCATTGAAAGTGCAGTGAGAAAAAGGAGAAAAAAATATGTAATACATGTAAATATATAATTAAATTGGCTTTGCAAAGAAGTCTCACTCTGCACGCCATTCCCTGCCCTCAACACAGCCTTCATTTATTTATCTCATTACCACATTTGTAGTACTTAGGCATACAGATCAGGACATGCCAAAACCATGAGTTCAATTCAGATGAGTTCCACAGGCACAGATATTTCTGCAGATATGTCTACAGCATCACTGCTGTACCTTTCAAGACCATAACCTGGAACTCCTGCAGATTATCTGAATTACTTGCAATGGCTTTTAGCCAGAGAACTTAACATGGCTGAGAAACTGTCCCAAAGCTACTGATATAGCAACCCATTTATGCACATTTAACATGTTCTGGAGACCATTTTCCATTACATTTTAAATATTTTTCCCACTTAAAATTTCTTACCTGAAGAATTTTGACTTTTCCTAGAACGTTCTCCTGTGACATTGCTTGAACGGCCTGTTCACTTTCTGTTCTCCCATCAGGTATGAAAATACTGTCATGGGAAAAAGCTCGACTGCCCATAGAATAATGGGAGGATCTGTTAAAAAAAAACAAAACAGTCAACAAGTAAGTAAGAACTACAATTAATTTATGAGAATAACTCTTCATATCATAGTTATCCTGCTGTATGGATTCCCCCCCCTCCCCTCCCTCCATTTCCTTCTACATAAAACCTCTGTACATTCTCAGAGGAGAGGTATCCAAACACTTTTGGTTTTCAAAATTTTGACGGAGAGGCATGATTCCTTTATAGACAGTCTTCCTCCTTGGAAGGACCTAGAGTTGGGTGTTTTTAATAGGCAAGTTGAGAAGTTCAATTGATTTTGCTTGTAAGTCTCAAATCTAAATGTTACTTTTAGGATACAGACTAGATAATGATGATGCACACATTGCCAGAAAGTGTACCATGCTTTGTGCCACTGCTTGGGGCACACTGTCACTCCTGGTCAAAGAAAACAGCAGGTGCTAAGCAAAGGGAGCTCTATAACACAAAAAAGAGGTATTACAGTGCAGTAAGCCACTTCTATAGAGCTCCCTCCTCCAACTGATTATTCAGCACTTTCTATGGCCATGAGCATGATCACACTGACAATAAAAGGTTATCACCAAACCCCCAGACTGCTAAGAAGCTTATTGCACACAGCTGTGTGTCCCTGATTAGCCACAAAGAGCGAGAAATGCCCGCGTGCTGCTGCTAAACTCAACACCAATGCCAAGGAGGAGGGTGTGCCATGAATGAACCAGTTATATAGCTCTGATTGAAGTCCACAGTCAAAGGCATGAAACAAAAAGGGGTTCCATTTACCAGAAATCATTCTAATAAATTTAATTGTAAGAAAACTTAGAATTAGAAAAATAAAAGGCTTGCTGTTTTGGGGGCACACTGAGGGAAAAATGCATCAGTTTGAAAGTCATGTTTTGTCTCACCTAGAATACTCCATGGTAAGTGAAAAGCCAATAATCTAAAATCATGATAAAAGCCATAATAAAAAAATCAGAACAACTCAGAGGTTCTAAATATCTCCTTTTAATAACCTGTTGGCAACCCTATAGAACTCATTTATAGTTCCAGAAAACGATCTGGAGGGGAAAAAAAAGATTATTTTGATACTGATCTATCCAATGTAACCTTCTACATATGATAAAAACATTATAAAGAAATATTTCAGCAAAAGCAAGGAAGATGATCCTTCCAGAGAGAGATGTAAGTAAAAGAACAAGAAAAATTAAGTTCTACATATTTAAGAAGATCGGTATATTATCTTTTCTGCCTTTTAAAATGTGCTATTTGTTCATGAAGTGTTCAAGATATTTCTATTGCTACTTTGGAAACAAATAAGTTGGGAATGTATTTATTACATTTTGATCTGAGTTTTCCATGAGGTATTTGAAGTAAAAACAATAATCTTTTCTTACCAAGGAAGAGTTACATAACCCAGTTGAAACTAATTAGATTATAGACTATTCTTGACTTTTTAAACAGAATTTCTTAGAGGTAACCTGAAAACAACAGGATAAAAAGTCCCCCAAACTCTCTCCCTCTCTCTTTTTTATATATAAAATACTTTTGCAGCCACAAAATAATCAATCTAATTTTTCAGGGAGAACGTGCACACAGGTCTCTGAATGATTTCATCTTCCATACAATCACAAACTAACTGAAAAACTACTTTTCATTTAGATTAATATTTCAGCAACATGTTTAATTTGAAAGAAACCAACACACAATCAGGCAAAGAGCTGGTCAATATTCCACAACATTTCTAGCCATGGAAGAAGAGGAACATTTAACTGATGTTATTTATATGTTAGATTTCTTTTTTTAATAAAACCAACAATTCAATTTCCTCTGGTTGCTAAAGGTAGTACACCTTTAAAGTTTCTTTTAGAAAACCTTTAATTAGAGAAACCATAAAATTATATTTTTAAACTCTCTTCTTAAAAGGTTTCTATACCGAATCACTGTGACTCAGTCTGTACACAGAGCTGTGGGAAAATTGCATGGCATTGAAATACCTCTACCCTGCTTGCCTGCCAGGAGTCAACCACTTAAGAAGTGTCCCTTACACAGAGGCAACACTTCTAGTAGGCCTAAAAATTAATGCTTTGACATGAAAGTGAATGAAAGCTAGCTCTTCTCATGTAATTGTGTAGGTCCATTTGAACAGAAAGCTCCAGCATTGCACTCAACCAGGTGGGAAGGACACATGCAAAAATCTGACAATCCAGCCCCTGGCAACCTCTGCTGCACTTGCACTGTTCAGTGTGTGAGCCTGCTGCAGGTGCAGAAGGCAAGGCCAGTGGGAACTGGTTGTTTGCTCTTTACCTTTGAGCTGAGAGATCTGCTGAGAATGCATAGTCCGGGTCATATTATTCTCCAGAGAGGATCCTTTCTCAAACATTTTTCCAGCTATGCTGTGGCTCAGATGCTTGTGGCTTTGTCTCACAGCTACTCACTGTACATTCAACACCATTCACACCTTTTGCTGTCCAGTGGATTGTACTTCTCATATTTAAAATCTGACACCTCATGTATATTTGTGTTGTTTGTTACAACTAATTAGTAGGCAAGGGTTGCAATTCAGGCACCAAAGAGTTCAGTGACTTGTTTGGAAGTTGTTCTTGACCTTACTAATGAATTGTTAATACTGAAGCTGGGAGCAGCCAACCTGCAGCTTTGAAACTGAAGAGAATTTGCCAGCAGTTCAAACCCCAAAACTGCAGTTGACCTACAGCAGGAATGCTCTAACTGTAGGAATTGCGTGATAAAACCTGAATCTCTGAAATGGAAGAAAAGAGCAACTGCCGAGGTCAGTTCTGGTGGACTGCTCAGGACATGGTTGTGAATGAAAATCTTCCCCACCCTGCTGCAGAGCTAAGGACACTTTTAGGAATCTAATCTCTCCTTTTGCCTGCAAACTTGCCAAAATTTCATTCAAAACTTCCTTTGGAGACACCAGGTCACATGGAGCAGCTTGGCAGCTCCATGTGACCTGCAACCATAAGTACATCACCTTGTAATCCACCTTTGTTTTTCACAAGTGCCCACAATGGTACCACTGGCAGGTTAGGACCATGCCAAGCATTTACAGCATCTCCCAACATTCTTCCAGACACCAACTTACTTCCCTCTCTCTCTCTCTCTCTCTCTCTCCCTCCTCGTTACAAAGCACCACACATTTGTTTCACAGAGCTGAGGGCAAGCATACCTGAAAGGTTTTGTTTTCATTTTTGTTTTCTTGTTGACTTGTTACTAAAACATACTCCAAATTGTCAGAATACATGAAAAAGTCACAAGAAACCCCACAGTGAATTAATGCCAGACTGCTCTCTACTCTATCCCTTCAAAATGCTTTGAAAATATGCTGAATATTTCAGAAGTGGGTGAATGAGCAATTCTGCTAGCCACATGTCCAACAACTGGTAAAAATAGTTTAAGAATTTTTGTTTAAATATCTATGTAGGCTAAAGAACATCGGAAAAGAGATATTCACACATTGTAGTAACCTAGTTTCTTTTACAGGCAAGTTCAAATAGCAGTTAAGGTGATTTCCAAGCTACTTGTACTTTCTGAAAGGTCTTATTTTACTCCCTTGGAGCCCACAGTCCTTTCACATTTTCCCAGTTGTGAATTTGACAGATTATATCACAAAGGTCTTTTTTCCACTGCTTTTTTTCACTTTGCTCATGTTCTACTTTTGGAAAGACTGAATTTCTTTTAAGTCATAATGTAGTATGAATAATTGAGTTTCCTTTGCTGCTACCCATCTCTGAAGCTTTTTTCAGAAGTCTTTATACAATAAAATCCTCACAATCCACATTTACAGACTATCCCCTCTCCAATTAAAAGGCATGTCAGTATCAGGAGTGGATTTCAGCAAATTCACAGCATGACAGAAATATGGGCTACAGTCATAGCCATGGCTGAAGGTATTACAGTTTCAAACTTCCATATCACTTGCAAGAGACGTGGGAAAACAGGGGGATCAGTTTATGAGAACCTCTGTTGATAATTCCAGTGATGACACTTCAGAGGCTGTTTGTGCTGAAAATAGTTGAATCATCATCTGACTCACTTTCAGAAACTTGACTAAATTACATGAATTATGGACGTGCTATATCAAAATACAAAGCATTTTTAACAAATCCTTTAACACGTTCTCTCTGAAGATATGTTGCAACCCAAATAACATGTTTCAGATTCAATTGCAATATACAAATTTTCAAAAGTAGTTTTTTCATACTGAGAGCAAAGTTAAATTCCATTTGCTCTTTATCTTCATCCATTACTCATTCTTGCTGAGGTGTCTGTGTGTGCCGAGAAACTAGGAAACATGAAACAAATCTCTCACAGTAGAATTGGACCACCCTGACTCTACAGGAAAACTCTTACTCCTCTCCCAAGAAATGCAGCAGAGACCCTCTTTGGACCCTCCCTCAGAGATCCACTGCTACAGATCTATTTAGGATGCAGTTTTCCATCAGCTCTAGGTACCTCAAGTCAGGGCTGGGTGAGATATCACATTCTCTTTATCCTCCTCTCCATGTGTTCCTGTTACCTCTTCAGTGCCTTATTAGTGGTCATTTTTCACATGAAACAATTCAGAGAAACTTTCTGGAAACTAGAATAACCAAGAACCAAGTAAAAAAAAAAAATCCACATAAATTCCTGGTTCAGCTAAGCAAATCCTGACACAAGTTTCCGTGCTAGCTGCATATCTAGAGAGCTGTTGGAAGGAGTCAGACATCAATCAACATTTTGTGCTGTGGGACTGCACCCTTAATTACATCAGAGCATGCGCAGGGACACTTTTGCACAGAATACAATGTTATTGTATTGACATTGATGGCTATGATGTTTTTAGACTCCATTTTTCTCCAGAGCTATTTCTCCTCTTAAAGACAAATGTGTGATCCTTTAAAGAGGGGATGCTCTTCCAGAAAGGAATACTGAGACCTCAACTCTTATATAATCCCATGCTGGTGTATTACTGAAGAACAGAAATCTCACATACCAGTTGCCTCTTTGGTGTGTCATAAATGTTCCTCCCACTCTGATATTAAAGAGTTAGAAATAGAAACTGGAAAATAAAGGGAAAGAACGAGTCATTCTGTTCTTTTATGTTTGTAGAGACTGACTCCAAAAAACCCAGAGTCTCATGACTTTCACTCTTTTAGATTTCCATTAGAAACCAATTTTGTAATCATTAAAGATCAAAGTCAACTTTTTAACACGAAGCCATTTTTAAGCAATAAAAGATTTAAAAGGCATGAAAAGAAAGAGTGAATTTGGTTTCGACAGGTATTGACCCCTCATATAATCTCTTCAAAGGAAACTGAGAACCACTTCCCAGAATATTGCCTGAGGGAAATGACAAGTGCAGTGATAGGTTGCCTCTACTTCATGTTTTGCTTCAAAAAAGAAATCTGATTCAACATTTTGCATCTCCCATGAATGTCTCCAGGGCAGCTAGAGATGAAAAACTTAAATTGCATTTTCTAGTCATTCCAGAGATGCATTAATACTGTAATAGAGGAAAATGGATTGCAATTCGGAGCTGTATTTTTAATGTCCTCTTTTTCATCAGCTGGAAGGAGAGTTTTGTTTCTAACTCACGCCTGGATGAGAAATACTGTTCGTGCTGTAACATGATTCTGAGTTAGAGCTGTACTCAGACAGCACATGACTTCATTGCATTAACAAACCCACAATCATGGGCTCACAATCTAAACAGACAAAAGAGAGACTTTTTCAACCGGGAATCTTCTTTACAAAATAAAATTAGAGATAATTTCTGCATTAATTCTAAATATATATTCTTATCACCTTCAGAAACCATTGAATTTCAGGGCATTAACTGTGGCAAAACTGCAGAGCCCCACTGTTATGACCCATCTGAGTCCCACTGATGCCAACAATCAGTTGTGCAGCCACGCTCAGAGCAGCCCTGTTCTTTTCAAAGATATCACTCAGCATTGTCTTAATACAAAGCTCCAGCCTGCTGTCATCAAGGGACCTGGAACCTGTGGACTTACCACAATTTTATTTTTCTTAGAAGTAGAGATCAAGACTAGCTTTAAGTAGCTGATGCATCATGCTAATGATATTACTAAAATTATTATAATTAGGGGCATAAAAATTAACCATGGGAAGTATCAAGGCCCTGAGTGCACTAACAAGCTCTAATGTCCCTGATGAGCCCCATCTGGGGCCTCCACCTGCACACATGGGTCCAGAAGCTCTATTTAAGATCACCTTTGATGTTTTGGTCCCTGCCTGAGCCATGCTGGAGAAGTGCTGGTCTCCAGCTCAGACAAAACTCTGCCTGGCCATGAAGATCTTTGATCCAGACCTCCCTTTGCAGACCATTTTCCTGGCTTGCCCTTGGCCCTGCCTTCTCAGCTAGGGACCTGCAGCACGATCACGGAAACCTCTCCTTCAGTGGGATCCCTTTGGGTGTCCTGCTTGCCTTCCCTGAGGGAGTGGGCCTGCCTTTGCTGTTGTCTGACCAAGAAGGTGATCAGGTGGGACCACATAGTTCTCAATACATGAATTTTACATAATTATTCACTAAATTGTCTAATCTCAGAAATTGTCAGCACGTGCAAAGAAAAGCAAAGCAAGAAAAGCAATTATTGTAAACCCTTGTTTACAGTCATTCTGCAAGTGAATCCTAATGCAGCTTGAGGATGTGAATAATTCACCAGTTAGCCTAAAAAACATGAAGACTAGTAAAAGGAACAGGGCTCTAAATGGTCCAGTTTTCACATTCGACCTGATAATCCATTGCATGTGACACTATTTAGTCAAATAGTTGCATATCTTTACGCAAAATTTGCCCTGAAATATGGCATAATGTACAGAAAAGGAAGTGAAAAGTCTACATCAGCCTTGGCAGGAATAAGTGTTATATAGAAACTGCATTTAGCTGATAAGGAATGAAAGGAAGATAAAATAAGACAGTACATTACAGGTCACAAATCTGTTTTGTTCAGAGCCCAGCCCTAGATCTCACCAGCTGCTGAAAATTACAGTTGTTATGCAGAATCTGGAAGAAAATGAAGTACATGATTAGGAGGGGGAATGCAAAAAAAATCCAAAAGGGAGGCAAATGAGAGGACAAGTGGGCAGTGAGACAGCCTAACCTTCCGGGGAGAATACAGCAAGACAGCCTATGTGGTAGAAGAGAAGACCAGAGTTAAAATGGTTCTGGGATTACTGAGGTGAAAATGAAGCTGGTCATAGTCAGGGCTGAGAACAAAAGACAAGTTAAAAAGAAGAAACAGAGCAGCAGCTGATGTAAAATGTCAGGACTTGCAGAAACATGGTCTACTGAAGGGCTCTCAGGATCATGTACCAACTACAGGTGTCTTGGCATCCAAGTAGCAGGTGAAAAAAAAAAAAAAAAGGCAAGCTAATGGCATTTACTGCAGATTTCTACTAAGTGATAAAATTGGAGGAAGTAGTAAAACGTCCTAGATCACACACCTCAGAAGAAAGCTTCTAGAGCACAAAGACTTCACCAAGCTCATAATAGAAGGGAGGAAGTCAAGAGCTGAGGTGTCAACTAAGGTCAGCAGAAATACTGAGTGTGATGTTACCCTTATGTTCTCTCAAGACCCCAGAACCACTTCAGGAAGGCTTTCCCTACTCCTCTGCTCTGTCCACGTGCAACTGAGTACACATCAGGAATGGCCATTCACAGGCTGGTTGCAGCTCCTATTTCTGTGCTACTCAGCTGCAATATAAATTACAAAAAGGGAGAAATAACTCTAATTTCATCAAAACCTGTAAAAAAATTTATTTTTAAAAAATCCATGCAAATGGAAAACTGCAGCCATTCCCTTTTCTGTCCTGCAATGTCCTCAACACACCTCATAACCCAGAAATAAGAAACTTTTTCCAGGTGTATGCATGTCAGCTGACACAACTAAGGAAAATCCAAGCCTGTTTATTTTCTAAAAAATTTTTCTTACAATGCTCTATGTGGCTTTGCTCTGCTTGGACTTGAAGAGATACTTGCTTAAATCAGAGCTCTGATAAGATGAAGTCTTCAGGAAAAGGTGGACACCAAATACCACAGCAACAAGGCACTTGCACTGGAGTCAAGAAGACACTCAAAATTAGTTCCTCAAAATGAGGAACTCAGAAAGGAAATTAGGACTGACAAATGCCAATTGCAGAAATGCAGTTAATATGCAGAAAAAAATATATCCAGTGTAAGAAAACTGGATGTGACAGAGAGAAAGTTTCTTGGGAGCTCTTTGAAACTCCAGGTGGGTAGGCAGATCACTTTGTACTGTTGATCTAGATTGCTTCACACAGAACTGCCCAATGCTGCAAGTAAAAAGGTTCCATTTTGTGGGAGGCACTGTCAAGACACTGAAGTTTGCTCAGAGACTTTTTCCTGGAAGGTCAATGCTGTCACACTTGAGTCCTAAACATCTGACAGATGTAATTCCAGGTCCTTTGAAATATTGCATTCAGCCTAAGGGAAAGCATTCTACTGTACCCCCAATAAGAGAAATTTAATTCCCCACTTCCACATCAAGCCAGAATGACAAACTTTAGTAAGGCACTGTGCAGGTACCCTTTCAGGTCTGTCCTCACAACACTTGCTCAGAAGCTGAGTGTTTGTCACAAATATAAAATCTTTTAATGTGCCAAATCATAGAATGAGAACAGAAGCTTCTGGAGACTTCAGTAAAGCCCTGTAAACTTGTGGAGCTTTCTTGTAGTCAGTACTTCTATCTCCCAGACCTTATGGTTAGAACAGCAAGTTAATGAATACAGTTTTAACTTTGCAAACTCAAGAAGGGCAATATAGAAATGGGAAAAGGAATTCCAGTCCTTCATAAGGCAGAGTAAGACAAACTGCAGCAGGAAACCTCCCACCCGGGTATTGCAAAACAACATAGATGAATAAAGAGGTTGAAGTGCGCATACATCAGGATACCAAGCAAGTTATTTGCATCTGATGAATCCAGGATGTAAGAGAGGATGGACAGACAGATCTCTCAGGCTGCTTCCAACTCAGCTAGTCAATCTACACCACATGTAGATTACCTAAATTGCTCTGGGCACGTCTGCATCACCCAGTCAGCAGAGTCTCCATTAGAGATTCAGGTGTTAGCTGTGAGCAGGCTTGTAAGCCAATACAGTACTCGGTGAAATACTAGCTTAGGTCTTGGAAGCAATATAGATGTCTTCTTTAGCTTATACTCATTCATCTGCTTGTCTCTACCTTCCTGAAGCAGATTCCTCCCTTAATATATTTTCAAAACAACCATCTCCTCTCCCCCCCAAAAAAGCTAAATGTCCACAGGACCCATCTGTAGATAACAAATTCATGTATGTTGCAGGCTGAGGAAGAAATATAGCTTAGTAAAGGAATGGGAACATCCCTGAGCTTTTATTGTAAAATTGGAACTTTTATTAAGCTTTTTTATATATATAGTTGTATATTCTTAAAGAATTTGAAGCAAATGATTTTGCAAAACTTCTCAGGATTTTGCTTATGTAAATACACTACTAGTTATTTGTATTTACTCTAGTCTATTCTGTATGAATAGTGGAAAATATGGCAATGCATTTACTGTTAGACAACTTGTAAACAACTATGTGTATTATTTTAGTTAGACAGCCTATCTCTCCATTTAATTCATAAATGTTTGAAATTACAGTAAAGGCTAAAAGTTATAATGGATGAAAGACACGTTGAAAACAGACTGGAGTGGCAAAACTAAGCTCCTAAAGCAATTTGAATGCACTGGACCGAACATTCGTGTTTGTTGTAAAATGAGTAACGTGGCAAAAACTACCTGCAAACTGAAAATTATCATCAAATCTGACCCATATTTGCACCATGAAGCCTGACAGGAAAAGCAGAGCTTTGATTGAGTCTTTCTAGCAGGCTAAAACCTCTCAGGACTCACAGAAATAAATGTTCCACCTGAGATGAGACACGGAAGCTTTCACATTTACTAATACCATCTGATTTAAATCGTACAGTTTGATTTTTCCACCAGATGCTTTTAATGCTTTTGTTAATTAGAACAATTAATAGGTTTAAAAATGCAAATATTTAACAGTCTCACACAAGGTCTGCCACACCTTCATGTCACTGTTGAGGAACAGGACAAGTTCCCATATCACTGTTTGTTTCTGGGTGCAGCACTGCACTTTCAGTTATGCCAAATAGGAAATCCCTGATAGAGAGATGACGCCGTTTAGTTGCTCGTGAGGGAAAAGGCACATTGCTCCTGCAATGGCTTGGCATTGTGCACTCAGGTAATGCATCACAACACTTCCAGCTACAGTGTGGCTATGCTCAGTACTGATTTTCTGGAAAAGTTGGGGCCAGCAAAAGAGATGGGGGTTTTTTGCACAAAACCCAAAAGGAAACCAAGTACTCAAGGAATTTCACAGAATAGAACAAAAACCCAGAAGCTAAAGAATCACTCAAGAAAAAAAAAATTTAAAAATCATGTTCTCATAGGCACCATTAGAAATACCGTTCAGGGTGATGTTTCTGATACACATTTCATTCTTGAGCAAAGGACTTAGGAATTTTTTTACCCTTTCAGAGTTTTTTGTTACACTTTCAGATACATTCCCCAGTGCAAACAGCTCCTTTTCTTCCAAAACAGTAGGCTTTGATCAGGAGTCAGGTAACCTCTCTGAGATACAGTTGAAAAGTGACAAAAGTATTACTGACTCTAGTAGTTGGTACTGGTCTTGGGGTTTTGTTGCTATTGGGATAAGGGACTTTTTGTTTGGGTTTTGTTTGTTTGTTTGGGTTTTGTTTGGCTTGGTTTTTTTTTCCCGTTCTTGTTCCTAGTTAGAGATTGCTGACTTTTTTACTCTGTACAGTTTCTTATTCCCACCAACCCCAGAGAAAATTTTCATGCTGCCCTTCTGTCATCTTCTGTTGTCATTGGAATATGATCCGATTTTCAGGTACCTCTCTCTCCTCTTTTCTTTCTTCTACTCTACATTCAAATTGGTTCAAAATAAAAGCAGCCTGTTTGTTGACCCCAATTACAATGCAAAAATTATTCGGGATAGAGTGAAAAAGCATGTGCCTGTCTCAACCCAAAGATTACATGGAAATGTATGCAATAAAGCATCTAAAACAGCCAGCTCAAGTTTCTCTTTTCCCAGTTTTAAAAACAGGGATGCCATTAATACCTCTGCTCAGGTAAATCACAGAGCTGGATTCAAATCAATTTCTATTTCCCCTTGGGATTTCTTATTTGCAGAACAGCACAGGTGCCCCTTGAGCAGTGAGATTGTGAGGTCTGAAGCAGCAGGTGTCACGTTCAGAGGAAAGAGGGATGCACACGCTCCATGACAAGCGATGTACAAATCGCTGCCGCTCGGCAGAGGGAGGGTTTGGAGCGAGTTCCGTGAGCAGCAGGGGAGAGGGGCCGCAGGGGAGACGGGCAGCAGGGGAGAGGGGCAGTGTGCGGGGCCGGTGGCAGGTGCGGGCACTCACCTCAGCGCGGGGCCGGGCTCCTCATCCGAGGAGCTCCCGTTGCAGATGTTGCCGAAGGAGTGGCTGGGCTTCAGTTTGGGTTGCTCACACTCCGACGCGGGCTCTCTTTTCTTCCTCTTGCCGAAGAGCTTCTTGAAAGGCTGGAATTTGCCTGCCTTTTTCTTGTCTGCAGAGGGAAGAAGAGCGGCGCGGGGTGAGGAGGCGCTGGCCGGGCTCAGAGGAGGAGCGGGGTCAAAGAGCGGGGAGCAGCCCGGGGCAGCCCGGCCCTCGCCATGGGAACGCGGGGCCGCTGTTCGCTGCCGGCACAGGCAGGAGCGCCCAAACCTCTGCTCCGGGCTTTGGGATCTGCCCATCCAAAATTTGGATCAACAGAGCCAAACGTTCGGATCGACAGGAAGGATGATTTTGCAAAGGCAGAGCGTAACGCTGCTTTAGTGTTTTTAGGTTTTACACCACAGTTTTGACCATTTTACCAAAAGACAAAGGCTGCTTTGGTCACCCCACTTTGAAAGGGGATGGATCCTCTGCCTTGAATCGAAAGCAATTGCAAACAAACAGCTCTGTTTTTTAGCTATGTGGCCTCATAACTAGACAAGTCAATTTACAAATTAACAAAGAGAACAGGATAAATTTCTCTTTTTACTGGGTTCCTTCAATAAACATCCAGCTTCATATCAGCAAAGTCAATACATTTCTCTTTTTTCTCCCCAGGTAACTGAGGACAGAATCTGACAAAGCATTTCTTCCTTGAGACACTGAAATTTTCAAAGCTACACCAAAAAAAGCACAGCCAAACCACAAAACATACATGAAGACAGGAACAAGAAATAGAAAAAGTTAACCAGGAAAAAAACTAACCTTTTTTCTTCCACCACTGACTGGAAAAAATAAAGGCCGCTTCAAACTACTATCCCCCCATCTATTAAAAAGAAATACCATGACTTTCTTGTTAACCACTGTCAAGAACAGGTTAATTTCTTGGAGCTGGGTTAAATCAAAGAATACATAAAACATAATGACATAATAAAGGGCTTTATTCCTCTTAGGCTTTACCTTAATTTTGCATTAAATCTACTTAAAACAAGCTAGTTGGGTTTTTTCCTTTGTTTGTTTTATTTTAAAACCCCAACATTCAGCCTCTTATCATAATCTAGTTTGAGAAGCATCATGTTGTACTGGTGACAAATATTTTCATGGGCTAATTACATTCCTGTATGTGCATTTCTCACAGGCAGTGAGCACGCTCTTCCTGTGGGCTGGGGCTCAGCAAAAAGTCCCAGGTTGATGGGAAAGTACATGCAGGCCCCGTAGGAAGTTTTGACCAGGAAACCCGGAATATCTTCTGTAGTGCAATAGCATTCTTTAGTTCCACCTCGGAACTAAAGAATGCTGTACCTAAGCAGGGTAACACACTTTTGTAGTCACTGGAGGAATAGCTGAAGGGTTTTCAGAGGGAGAAAATGTTCCCAAGCATATTTTGACCTGGCTACTTCCAGTGGTAAGTGGTTTCCTAACTAGCACAGTGCCAGAAAGCCCGAGTTGAACCAGTGTGGCATCAATCTTACACACAGTTCATCTATCTGTATCTGATTATGGATGATGTAAGAAATCTACATTGAAACTACAAAGTGAAAGACACAAGAGATAATCCTGCGCTTCCTTTACAGATCCATAAGAAGTTCACACAAATAGAATTCTTCTTCTTGGGCAGTCAGGATACACAGCATTTGTGCAACTTCATTAAAACATCAGGAAATCCGAGCAGCAGCATAAAAATAAAAAGCTGAATTATGAACATCAAATTCAGGCCTAGCATCAGAACTTTCCAGTCCAAAATCACTGACTCACAATAAGCAGATGACAAAACCAACAACTGGAACAGCAGTTTTACCAGTGTAGAAGAAAACGGGATGTGGAAGATTACTTGTCTCACAGCCCTGTTTCCATAAGCAGATCAACTCGCATCTCCAGGCAGACTCACTGCTTGCTGCTCAATTCTGACTTTAGATACATGTAGAATGTATTTATATATGACAGAATATATTCCTACAGGAAACCCATAAAAGACAGGCAGGCAATCATGCGGAGAACCAGAGAAATTATTGCTCTTGGCCACAGCTGCTCTGACCCTTTACATGCTTCAGAAACTGACTGCAAAACACCATAAATCAAATGGTAGAGCATACAGGACAGAAAGCATTGGTACCAGACACAAGACTGGGTAGAAGAGCTATTTGTTCAGAGTTCTCACCTTGCTTGTTTCTTCAGCTTTCTTCAAGAGAGAGAAAGCTGCATGATGCCAATTTTGCTGGCTAATGTAATCTACTGCATAAATCAATTCAACTGCAATATTTTTTTTAAAAGGTTCTCACCATGTCATTCATCCACATTACTCTTGTCCCCTCCTCTTTTCGAGATCTTCAGATATAACTGTGAATTGCCTCACTGACTTTAAATCTACAGTACTGATTCACCAACTATGAGTCTAGCGTTGAACAAATGTAACAGGTCAACACAGCTTTCATTTCATCAAAATGGGTGAAAACCAACACACTTATCTGCAGCCAAGATCTGCTTTCCCCCATGTGATTTAACATGTCCCTTAGCTGTTTCCTTGCTGCACACCCATCATCGCAGCTGTCATCACATTTCTAAGCATGAATTCTTTAAATCAGTCTTTGTGACTCATTCCAAAGCCAAAGAACATCCTGCCCTGCACAGGCTGCTCATGCTGTTCTCCATCCTGCCAAGTTTCTAAGGAGGGAATGCCTGACCACTAAGACAAAGTCTGTCAATGTAATTTTTTTCACAAGATCTTATAGAGGAAGATGCGGGATGATATTGCAGGATGAAATGTTTCCTGTAACAGTAATACAAGTACAAAAAGTATTCCAAACATCAGCAATGCAGCAGACAATTCTCTGCACAAAAGCCTTTTGAGTCTGTAATTGTCAAATACAGCTCATCCCTTCTGTCCATCTCTACCGCTGAGAGAAAAGAATGGGATAGGAAAGGATGAAGGTTGGGACACTCAGTGGTATCAACTTGCAACAAAGACAATTGCTGGGAGAGCCAGGAGACAAGTCAGCTTATATGTGCCATTTGCTTCCCTCCTTAATCACTTTAATGGAATCCTACAGATCCAGCCCCAGGAGACCAGGGGAAATAAGCAATTAAACCTTTTTTCCTGTCTGTTTAACAAGTTTATCTTGTTCAAATCACTGTAAACAGTTAACAGTAAACCAGTTTTGAATCACAGAATAACATACGGTGTGAAGGCAACAGATAAACAAGGTTGGATACACTAGCTGGGATAACACAGCACATATGGTAGGCGCTCCCTTCTCAGCTACCGGAAGAGTAGCAGAGCAGATCAGAATAATCTGTAACCTGTCATATAATTTGTTGGATGTACAAAGACATGCAGTGCATGTACCACAGGGCCAGTTAAAGCAGAGAGCATTGGCATCACGCAGGCAGCACATGGTGCTTCCACTCCCAACAAGAGAGGGGAGCAGCCTTCTCTCCCCAGGAAATCAGGAGCAGCCTTTGGACACCAGCTGGCAAAGTCTTATTGATATGCCAGCTGAAAATTCCCCATAAAATAGCTTGCACTTAAATTACTTGATTCCAATGGGATTCCCAGGCTGTGACACCTTTCAAAAACAGCACAGAATCCTCACCACAAGCACAGGCCAAACAAAGATTTAACTATGATGATTATAGAGAAAAGGGATTTAAATTATTGGAAAGGAAGTGAGCAGTGTACCCCAGACAACCGGCAGGGGTGAGGTTATGCCACTGGACGGGATAAAGGAGAGGCCGATGCCCCTGGAAATATCTGAAAAACAGTTTCCAAGCAAAGCAAACTTAACATGAGAAACAGAAAGACTCACATAATCATAGAAGAGGCACCTAAATATTTAACAAGGTGTTGATTCCTTGCAGCTTTTCCCATTTGCTGCAAGGCTGAGGGCACAGCAGTGTGGATGAGGAAACCTGGGGGGGCAGATTGTCTCTGAGCAGAGCTGACCAAGCACAGGAATCAGCTGGTGGGTAGAAAGTTGATTGTTGAGGGAAAACATAAATAGAAGCAGGATTCATAGTGTCAATTTGAATTTTAAGTTACTATGACCAAGAATTTTCGAGCCCCAGTTTTGAAATGGGATTTCCAAATATTTCACAGAATTTTTTGCTCATTATATGAAATCCAGTACCTGTCTATGACACTTCTCATAGTATAAGATATTGCACAGAAGCTGTCTCCAAAATTATGTGTTCTTTGTTAGTGAATTTAATGGCTATATAATGTGGTATAATAAACTAGATTAATGAGAATATGGATTAATTAAATAGATATTTCTAGAATTAATTTAGAGAATGGAAATCCATATGGATGTAGCATTAAGAACTGTGTGGCAGAGCGAGGACAAATGGGTTACTGAGCTGCAAGCACAATGCAGCAGCCAAGGTGGAAAAGGGGACTAAAAGATATTGTTAAGAGGATAAGTTGACTGACATTTCACATTGTACAACAGAGGAAAGCTGCTATGGTACAATTTGCCAGTATCACCATTAAAAAAAACCACCTCAATTTCATGCTAATGGTATGCTTATTGATGCTCTTTTTAAAATAACTCAGGATGTATCCACTACAATAAAGCACTGCCCTGTTGAGCCCTGGGCTGGCCAGGCATCTGCAAAAGCTTCTTTGCTTTTCAGGTCCCCACCAAAAAATCTGCCCTCCTTCCCCCTACCCCAGTTCTAATGGCATAGAGCTTCTCTGGGTAAACTAGTATTGGCACTTGATCCCAGCTTTCCCACCCACTTCACATCTCAGTACATCCATTTCTCTGAGATGCCAGAGATGCTCGTTTTTGCTGATAAATATTCAGCACTCCCTGGAGAGCTGTTTCTACTCCTCCAGAAAAGGGAAAGAAATTGTTTGGAATCAAGGAGGAAGAGAGCAGGCTTTGCTCTGCTTAACAATGTTACCATGTTTTAAATAGCTATGAGCTTCTGTACCTGTGGTAGCTCATCTGATTTCACAGGAAAAACTGGTTTCTGGACATTTTCTGCTTTCATGACCTGCCCTCAATCCACTGCCCTCTCTTCCATAGGTAGCTGGGGTTGATAGGTGGACACAGCCTAGATATACAAAGCAGGCACAAACACTGAAGAACCATTTAAGAGAACAAACAAAAATGCCAAAGAAACATTTAAGAGAACACACAGGGAACAAAGATTGACATTAAAAAAAAAAAAAAAAAATACACTGGTGCTCAGATTCAATTATGTAACTTCCCAGAAATAGGTTCACCTCTGTGAGAAATTTAGCAATAGCACATAACAGTCATAAAGCTGACAGTATGCAATAGTCCCATGCTGACAGAGATAATATCACCTTATCACCTGACATAACATCAATACCTGAGAAACATTAAATGAAAACAAGATTGAGAGGTATTGAAGGCATCAAATTGGTGTAGCCACAATGGTCTAATGAAACACCTTGGCAAAGTAAAGGAAAAATAGTGGGCCATTGCTTGCCTGTTTTTCCAAGAGTATCAGGTGATCTTACAAGAGATACTATTTCTTGCAAACCTTGTCCCAGAGAGGATGGGGTAGGTATTCTTGGATTACCTGATATAAACTAGTAATACTACCTAAAGTATCCATAACACAGCAAGAATGAATCTTAATTTCCAGAAACATCTATTTCCCCTTGCCATCAGCAGAAGCAAAAACATTTCCACAAAACCCGGCCCATTTTGTGATTTTTCTTCCTCCCAAAGACTGTATTTTCCACAGAAACCTTACGTGGCTGAGACAGTCAGCTGTTAGGAGACACATCATAAAAGAGCCTATTAATGTTCAAGCACCATATAATGTGCTTCATCATCCAGAGCAAGGAAGAAGCTATTTCGACACTTCTCTTGGTACAACAAGGAAATACGTTCTTGAAGGTAAAAGGACTTAATCTTCACTGCATGAGGTTTGGCACAGTGGTATTTACAAGCAACAAAGAATTATGAATGAAGATGAGGAGTAAATAAAATTTTTAAAATGTTTGGATGACATTAAGAAGATGAGCTAAGTAAATACCTACTTCTTCAGTCTCATTTACTATGGCAAAAGTCTCCTTTCATTTCTGAGCTCCTGTTCTCCTCTTTTCCCCATCTTTTAATTAAAGTCTTCCCAGCCAGTCTTTGTATTTCTGTGCCTTCTATTTTCCTCAAGCATTACAATGAGTGGTCCTAGAGGTCAGAGAGCCTCATTCATCCAACCCTTTGTTTTGACACTGACATTCTGCCTTCTTAATCCATCCCACTGCCATCCTTGGGCAGCACCTTTGGGATAGAGAAGACAGTGCCCTCCAAAAAATACAACCAGACTTGGAGCAGGTAGCTCACTTTAGGAATGTGTGAGGTAGGCTGGGGAGAGCAGAGACTCCTAGTAGGGAAGACAGTATGAGAAAACTCGTATAAACTTTAGGAGCAAATCCTACTGTGGCCAAGGACTATTCTTCCAGAGGAAAGCCCCAGTTACTGGCTCACCCTCTGGTGAGTAGCCAGACGGTGTAAAAAAAGTTGGAATTCAAGTCCTGAGGACAGTAAGAATGGGTAGTGGAGTTCATACCTATGAGGACATTTGAGAAAGGGTTAAGTAAATGCAATAAATGTTACCAAGATGCTGGGCTGCATTGCAGAACATACCCGATAAGATAAAACTTCTTATTATAGCTCTGGGCACAGTGATGCATGTGAGGCTTTTAGAAAAGAAGAGACCTCAATAGCTTCTGATTCACCAACAAAATATTATGTACCAGAAGGGAGAAAGCTTTGTTTCACTAGTGCAAGCCTTACTAACTCAAGTTATTAATGATAGAAGACCCTTTTGGTGTGCTGGATTTTATCTGAGGTTTCCAGAGCTGCTTTAAACACTTGATGTCAATCAATAAAGAGCTGTTGTAACATGATTTCCTTCTCAGAGGAAAAAAAAAAAGGTAAAACATGGAATTCCCCCAGCAGGTTAATTTCTTACGGGGCAAATTCCTGATTGAAAGAAGTCCTGATCATGCTGCATGTGAAAAGGCAAGGCAAAGCTCCCCAAGGCAAAGCTACTTCCCTGAGGCCCCATGTCAGAGAAGTCCAAAGTCCAAGGAGTACCACGTGCACTGGACAAACAGCTCCCACTGCCCCTCCCCAGCTGCCAGAGGTCATCCATGCCTCCTCAAGGCTGCCACAGGCTGCTGATAGACCAGGATCCTACACTCAAATCATAATTTCTAAAATCATTCTTGCGAGGGATTGTGTTATATGAACACTTTTTCATGCCCCTCCAGCTCTAAATAAATCTTGTATTGCACTGGTCAATCCCCTCCAGTTTTCCACTGGTGAGAGGAGGAGCATTTCACCATCACAGAAACTACTGTCTTACCACAGAAAATGTTAATATTCATGAAGAGAGCGTGAAATTCATAGATCAGACCTCTTTGGTCATAAGGCAGAAGTGCTATTAGCATGCTGCTGAGTCCTATCAGTAAGAAAAAGCTGACCTCAATGGACAGAGTGCCATGCCAGAAAGTCTGGATGGCTGGAGCACTGGAATAACTGGGATAGAAATGAGCTGAAGTATTATGTACAAACTCATTCCTTTAGAGCCAATTGCTGAGATGTCCCAGATCAGCTAGAAGTGGGTAAGAAGCCAGATGTGACCGTTCCAGCTGATCACAGAATAATTATAAGCCAGCACTGCTGCAAAAGTTAAATGTCCTCCCTTGGAAAGGGCTCCCGGGAGTGGCAGGGGTTACTGCCCAAAAAGGGGCTGGAGGGCCCACTGACTAATAGATCACTGGGGGCTAATAAATCAAGGCTGTAAGAAAGCAGGTACATCCAATATATTTTAGATTGGGATTTGGATTTTTTTTTTTTAAGGGAAACAACAAACTAATACATTACTGAGTCATTATGACACAAAACAAATTCTCTCTTCAATGTCACATAAAGGCAATATTATTGGATAAAAATTTCATGTCATGGTGTAAAACCAGATGCATTATTTCTGCTTTTAACACCTAACACAAACTGAGACCAGTACAGACATAGATACTCAGAGTGATTTTTTACATTTTAGCTCAGTTTTAGTATAACATATTTTACAATGACAAACATATATGAATTTTAAATATGCAATTCAGATGAACTGCTAGAATATTTTAGATAGGTCAAATTAAATGGAGAGAGTCAAATTTTCATTTTATGAATTTACCTACTCCCCAGTCATAAGAGATGCTAGCAGGTTTTCTTGAAACTAACAATATACTTTTTGAGTTGGGGCAGCTCCATGATGAAGTAAAAATACATTTTAAAAAGTTCCAACATAGATTAGGAGAAGGGGAAACCCCAACAATTATTTATGCCTATGTGTTTTCTTCAGTTATTTGACTAACACTGAGTATATTAACATATAATACTAATAAGTAGAAGCATTGTAATTTTAAATGTCAGCCAAGTAACATTTCTAGTCCAAGTAGAAATATCAAGAAAGGGCACCTTATAAATTCTGTAACATCAAAATAAAAAAAAAAAGTCCATCATACTACTGTGATGCTAAATGAAATCTCCTCCTCTGCTCTATTTTATGAGGCTAGAATAAAATTAATTACTCATGAAGAAGCAAAATTAAAGAGAAGAGAAGCAGCCATAAAGAGATGATACTCAAGAATTTATAAACCTAAACATTTAAAGAACATCTAATAATTTGAAAATAATTCAAATCCAAAATGGCCTTTGAACAAAAGCACAGCTCTCTCTATTCCTGCAGTTCCTGCACTAAGACAATCAGATATTTCCTTTTAAAACATCTTGCCTTTAGCTAGTGAGAGCAAAGATAAAAACTATTTCCTATTTTCATGCCATTTTGGTTCCAGGCGAGGATTTGCCAGGCCAGGATATGACTGATCACACTAATCACACATCGTCTCTCTGTGCTGAGAATACAAAGCATTATCATCATTATACTGCTGAAATACATCAAATTTAGCCACACAAGGTGACCATGATTACACTTCACTGAGAAAGGAGACAGCCCTTTCCCTGAAACATCACTTACCCACTTAAGAATTCATTTACCATTTACTACGTGCCAGAACAAAGAATGAAGGGGACTCAGGTGGCCAGACAAATCACAAGGTCCCATGTGCTAGTTAGGATGGGTAAACATAACTATAGCCAAGGGAATTTAATGCATTGTAGATTGCAGGATATGACAACAAGATGGGCCCTTGAGTGCAAACTATTCAAGTATGCAGTTTGGAAAGACACTGGGAGTGTAAGTTGTGTCCATCATAATCTGAGGGGCTGCAGCAGCTGTGACAGCCCCAGGGACCAGCCAAGTGCTATGTCTCATGATGCAGCATCATTCTAGAAAATATTACTTGTACAGGGTGTCTTTTGACAGATCAGATAGCTTCCAGCTGCTCCAGTCCAATGGCAAGATCAAGGAAGATAAATCCTGTCCTGGATCTGACTAGTGCCAGGGTCTGTCTAGTGTGGATGGAAGCTGGGGTCAATTTTAGCAGCTCTGAATACTTGTTTCCTAGCTGCTGAAGCAAATTTTGGATCCCTGCAAGCAGCTTGATACAGCACTGGGTGGCCTGGCGGTCCACTTAAGGGAAGTTGACAACAAGAGTCAGAGGAAGCCCATGTTGACCAAACCGCATTTATCTTCCCTTCCTTAACTGCTTCTCTGATCACACACTTCTTTGCACTCTGCATAAACACCCTTCCACCTGATACCTCTGCTCTACTTGTAAAACTCAAGGTCCAAGAGCACTCACTGTAAAAAATATCAGAGAGCAGATTTGGGAAAGGGCTGGGGCCAGAGGAGAGACCTGAACACTTATGAAGTTTTAACCCTTTTTACTTGCTTTGTATCTATTCTTAACTTACTAGACTACAAGCATTCAGTAGCTGAGTCAGTGTTTTTCAACCTCTGTAGAGCATCACCTGGGGTTACAGTAACACATGCAAGTGCAAATGTAATAAACAAGATGGAAGTTTTTAAATGTAATCTGTTTCCCTTATGTGACCAACTATCCTCACAAGATGCTCACATCTCTCTCTGTGACATATTTTGACACTGAGATAATGCAAAGCATCTCAAAGTAAATCCAAGTTTTGCTTTTTGAAACCTTGCTCATATGAAAGTTTCTGAAAGACTTGTCAAATATTTTACGGAAACAACTGTATGGAAACAACGGTAGCTGTTGCTTTGTCCTGTGGGCTTAGAGAAGAGGAAAAGTAACACATCTAAAAGTTCTGGGTGAAGAGAACATTCCAGTGCTCTGTGTTGGCCCTTTGTTAGATCCCCAGATCCTCATACCAAGTTTTCTAACGCATTTTCAGAAAAATCCTGATGCTCTAAATGACTGTGCTAATCTTTATCATTCTTTTAAAGAGCATAGCTAAAGCCCAAAAGCCATACGTGCAGTAACACCCACCCAGGACAGTCAGAGGAAAGAGCCATTTAATTTAGATATATGAAATGACAGCACTGTCAACAATAGGAGGGTAACTTTACACAGTGTACAAGTTAAGCTTAGGCTTCTCCCACCCTTTTCACCCCTCTTTTTGACTTTTTCAGACTAAGTCATACATATTATATGGAGAAAAAAAAATGTCAGTTGTGGGGCAGGAATACTGCCAATGCAGAATATAATCTCCTCCAGGATTTTTCCACTAGAGTATATGTCTCAATTGCAAGAAAAAACACATTCCCTCCTTTTCTCTTTCCTGCTCTTACACTGTAGATTGAAGACAAACCCTAAAATTAACAAACACACCACATCAGAAAAAATAGGACACTCGTCAAATATTCTGGGTTCTAGTTTGGCTTGATTTATCAGGTGTGTCTCTACCTGATGGGAGAGAGATGACATATATCACAGGATGTAGATTTTTCATAATGTGTTTGCAGAAAACACTACTCTGAATGAATGCAATTTGTTCTGCTTTAGTTATAGTTAATACTACACATATCTGATCTCTGGCTGATGAACTTGCACAAACAGTTTAAGTGTTTCAGACTGTAAACTGAAAATTAACTAATGGCAACTGATCTGCTGCCTCACCTGAGAAATCACTGGTTTATTCATGTTCAAACAAATGCTGAATGAGTGCAGTCACTTACATGTACATAAAACTTACTTGCATACAGCAGATCACTGATGAATTTGGAAAAAAAAATTCTGGAAAAATGCATACCTGGCATTATACATATCTCACTCTCTCTCTCTCTAGATATATACATATATATATATAAATATTCACTAACAGGAGGGCAGCTGCTGCTTACTTTTAAGGTGCCACTTTGGAAATCACAGTCAAACATGTGACTAAAAAATATTAAAATATCTGTACTTGGGTTTGGTAAACGGATTCCTGTAAGGGCATCACCCACATTGTATCTTAAATATTCACTTATGGTAAGGCAATCCAGATAGTATCTGGATAGCCACTTAATCAAACAAGAGAAAATAAGAGAGCGGTGAGATTTCGCAGGTTCACAGAATCATTTAGGTTGGAAAGGACCTTTGAGATCATCAAGTCCAACCTATGACCTAGCACCACCTTGTCAACTAGACCATGGCACTAAGTGCCACATTTAGTCTTTTCCTTAACACCTCCAGGGACAGTGACTCCACCACCTCCCTGAACAGCCAATTCCAATGCCCAATCAACCCTTCTGTGGAGAACTTCTTCCTATTGTCCAGCTTAAACCTCCCCTTGCAGGGAGGTGCAGCTTAAGACTGTCCTCTTCTCCTGCTACTGATTGCCTGGGAGAAGAGACCTGCCCCCACTGGCTACAGCCTCCACTACTTTGCAATAAACAGCTACTTGAATGGCTTTTAAAAGTACTGTAATGTTTTTACTAAGTTCTTCTAAAAGCAGAGGAAAGTGTTTTCACCAGTTTTATATAAATAAAACATTCAGAACCAAGTGCAAGGGGACACTGGATAGAAGCTGAAATGGGCTGTATCTGCCTGTGTTTGCTCCTCCTCAAGGTGCCTTGGTGCATCCATGTAACTGATAGCCAGCTGCAAGCCTTGCCAGCTGGCCAGTGTTTCAGGCAGGCAGCACTTACGGCAGTCCACTGCTATATGGACACCACATGCACTGCACGTCACTGTAAAGGAGGCCAAAAGCCTCTTAACCAAAGGACTTGAAATTAGCTGGGACCGAGAAAGGGGAAAGAAAGAATGGAAGGATCAGAAGATACAGTGTTCTGTGTTGCTTCCTTGTAATAGCGAATGTTTACTTAAGCTGTCTGCTGCAAAACTTCCCATAGAAAAGTCCCCAGAGCACCCAAGAAACCAACTCTCTAAAAGACATCACCCTTTGCAGCCATGGTGGAAACACAGTGCTTAGAGCACAGCAAGATCCCAAGGAGCAGCTCTGAAGATTTCTGTCCTGAGGAACACACACAGAGGCATCACCAGCGTTACTTGGCTTCTACCAGAACCAGCCCAGACTGAAGGGGGAAGGGGGCTTACTTTGCATTGTTTCTTTTACTGAAAACAGTTTTTTGTTCCAAGATCCACAACGGAGAAACACAATATGGCTGTAAGCTCCTCAAGGTGTTGACAGGCAGGAGCACAGCATCCAAGGCAGCCTTGCCAAACCAGGACTTTGCCCTCCTCTGCTGGAATGGGCTCCATGCCATAGCTTTTAAGTGTTGAGGACCTGACCTCACCGTGAACAGCTGTGTCTCCCTGCCCTGCCCTCCTGGACCATGCCACCAGACTGGTAAGGTTTGTTTGTACCTGCTCTTCAGGATACCCCAAGCACACTGCAGCCTCTTCTTATCCTCCAGCACCCGAGTCATCAGCTGTGGCAAGTGTAGCTACAGAGCAGCTGGTCATCCCTGCTTTAGGCTATGTTATGAAATGGGACAGGCACTCTGCTCTACAGGATAAAGAGGACACTTCATTTAGGAAAACAGCATTCCAGAATAAGAATTAAATGTAGTCTGTCATGTGAGAAGAACATGAAGAGATTGCATCTTTGGAGTAAGACGACAAGATTTTAATCTCGCTATCTAGTATGAAACTGGTAAACAAGAGGACAAAAGTCAGCTGGGTTGAGATGTCTAATTAGTTCACGAAGCATTTTGCTGGAAGTATAATTTTACAGGTATAGCAAAGCAAGAGGTACTAATTAGTTGCAACTCATTTAGTGTAAGTTGTTTAGTAATTTAGGAAAAATGAATGCAGACATGGCAAGGCTGGTACAGACAAGAATTCCACATAGCTGAGCATCGCATTTCCAACAGCAGCCAGTCTGCTCAGCAGCAGAAGAGTAATTTGCAATTTAGTCCTAACTCATGGGGGCAGGACAGGCAGATCATGCATTCCAGTTTTTCTGAAAGAAATATTTAAGGACAAAAATAATGAATGCCTTCACTGCAAATGACCAGGTGAGACACTTAGCGTCTGTCTCCACCCATGAGCTATTAAGACTTCATGTTCAAGCTACAGAAAGCATTATTATCTTAAGTAGAGAGCTTTTGGATATATAAACCAGCTGTGTTCACATTCTCATCTTTCAGATTTCTGCTTGTAAGTATGCAGGAGTAAGGTAAGTCATACTTACCTCTTTGTAAAATGCATCCTTCTTAGGGAAACAATAACAAATAAACATCCTAGGTAAGATATTACCAACAAGGTTTTAATTGCATAATATTGTCAAAACTTGCTCTTTACCCAGGGTAAATTTGTTGAGCAGGAGTTCAGAAATGATTGCACATACTAGGATAGAAAAGGGACCCAAAACAAAGACAAAATAAAGCCCTTGCAGGGAAGCAGGTTCAGTGAACAAGACCACCAAAGTGTGCAGAAATGTCATCACTCACTTCAGCTGGAAGGCAGGGAAACTGTAGGTATTCCCTACCTTTCTGCTTTTAATCCCATCTATGAAACACAAGTACCCTCAGAGAAACCATATGTAATTTAGCTAATCCTTTTTCAATTACACAAGGCAGTGGTTGTAGGCAAAGGTTTCCTAGAACAGCAACTTTCAGAGAAGCGTCACAATGACATTGTTTCAGACTGATCCCCTACAACTGTCTGCCAGGGCTTTTTAAGCCTCCATGGTAGTACTATACAGAGATCTACCACAAATCCAGTATAAGGCAAGACAGCAACGCACCATTTTATTTGGTGGTAACTGTAGAGCAAATGATTCCCTATAAAACCAGGCACCAAATTCTGGGAAAGTCTGGGCTTGGAATTTGCAACTCAATTATGGCTTAACTAATAATAGCTAACACAAGTGTAAAAGCCACATGAGAAACAGTTTCCTTCCCATAGTCCACTGGTGAAGCAGCCTACAAAAAGAAAACTAAAAAAGTCTGAAAACTTCACAAAAGTAAATTCTTTTCTTTGTACTGAATGGACACACTGTACTCCCACTCCTTTACAAAGAAGTTAAGAGCTTCTTTGTGTCAAGCCTACTCTCTTTTTCTCAACAAAATAGAAATGAAAGAGCCATGTGAATTATTAACAGATGACAACAGAGAGCTAGCCAGGTATTTCAAACGCTTATGTCTCTTCTTCCTACATGAATTCCTCAATAGTACATGCAAAGTAAGTCTTACTACTACTTCCATAATTTAGATCTGTAATTGGAGCTGATTAAATAAGTTGTTAAGAAGTAAGGCCTTTCTTTACATTCCTTTCTTTCTCCTTTCTTTCCCCAGGAGAACATTTGACCTGACTGTCACTGACAGGGGGGCTTCATGCCTTGCTCTGAAGGGCACTTGGTGATAAGTGAGAGTCTTTTCCCTTTTTAATTCCTTTTGAGTACCACAAGCTCATGCAGAACATCATGCAGTCCAGTGGAAACAGAGACAGTATTTACTTCTGAACTGGAATAGACATATAATGGGGAAATCTGAAAATAGACTAAACCTTTAGTCATATTACAGTGTTAACCATCATCTCACAGTAAAAGCAAGTCTTGTTTGTTATAAACACTTTGCCCCTCATCCCCAAACTCCCCCCTCCCCAGCTCCCCCAAACAAAGAGGCAAACAGGACACCACTACATGAATACAGCACCATTGCTTGACAGCATGCTTGCTTTTTACGCATAAGTACAAACTTAACACTGCTTCAGTCCATTCACATTTAACTCAAATAAATTCTGAATTTGTCGAAGAAATCCTGGAAATTCAATGCAAAAAATAAAAATGAAATTAAGTCGGTGTCAGAACAACTGAAAGATATTTGAGAACTGACATAGAAAGACCTATCAAAATTAAAACTACAATAGTAAGCTTTAAAATAAGAAACTTTTTGACAACTTTGAAAAATAATCCAGATGACCATAGAAAAGCATGTATTTTTCTATTTATTTATAAATTTAAATCCATAAATTCCAAACTTTCATCAGTTAAAATGACAATTTCAAAAGGTATGGCAAAGCACAGCATCTGGCATTATACAAATGGAGGAGTAACGTTTCCCACAGTGGAGCAGAAAGCCCCAAGTGATGCCTCAGAGAATTACCTGCAAGAACATTAACCAGAATAACCTCTCTGGTTTGAATTTGACTGTGCTTCACACATACGTTGTTTATTCTACCTGCCATAAAAATGGACAAAAGCAGCACATACATTAGCAGCAGCTCCTACTCAAAAACAAGAAGCACAGCACATTCCCCCCTCAGCCAGCTCCCAGCTGAAAGTGTTCAGACTAAGCCACAAAAACTTAACAGTGAGCTTTTGAATGACAGGACATCATGTGCTCAATCAGTCAAGTACTTACAAGGTTTCTTAAACAAATTGATCATGCCTACAATTTCAGACGAAGTCAGAGAAACTTCAGACTTGATCTTCTCTGAGGAAGAAACAGAAGCCGTGAAATCACCAAGGAGAAGGACTTGTTTGGCTATTTTTGTTGTGATTTTAAAGAGAACTCCCAAGGACATATTGTAACGTGATAGGAAGCTTGTAGGAACAGCCTTACAAATTAATGTATTTCAGCACTCTGTTCTTATTTAGCACTTTCCCTGTGGAAAATACCAAGGGAAGTTTCAACTAGCAACAGCCAAGATGGTTTCAGATTGATAGATAAGATCTCCCAGCTGACCTTTCATTAGGTACATTAGTTTATACAACTGCTTTTTGCTCCGTCTTCCCCAACTACAAAGCCAAAAATAGCCTTACCTTTCCCACAAAGGCAATGTGGTATATTGGGACTACCAGGCAACTCTTCATAGGTGTTATGAATGAATAACAGCAGTGGTTTTTAAAAAAGTAAGAAAAATCCTGATATTATATTCTCCATGTTTTTATCTTTACAAGAACAGTTTAATGTCAATAACTACCATGACATCTGGGGGCTGCATTTTCCAAGAAAATTTATTCTAGACATTAGTATTTCCTGAATCGTCCTGTAGTACCATGAAAGGAGGACAACATAAGCAGTCTATATTATTCATCATGAAAGAAGCAACAAAGAAAGCAATAAAGTTTTCCTCTTAGAAAGCAATAAAGTTTTGAATAAATCCTAAAAGGGCTTAATTATGCAGTTCTCAGTCAACAGTGGTGGAGCCAAATCCTACTACAGTACTTTTCTGTGCTCTGGATAGAACTTCCCATGGCTCCTTTTGCAGAGGTGCCAGTCTACCACAAACAGATCTTAGCAATCAGGGCTTAAGGGAAAATATGCCCAGTAAAGCTAGGCTCCCAGATCTGTAGTTTGGCAGAGAAGTGGAAGATCTAATTTTCAAATCTCCTGGGAACTAGGTAGCTTAACATGCAGTAAAATCCTCCACAGGAAATTAATGTTTTAGTGATGCTTTTTCAACTCTTACTTGGTGATTGTTCAAAACCACGTCTTACAAGTTTTACCCAAAGACCAGCAACAAGTTGCTAAGCTTAGGCCTTCATATCCAAAGGTGTTTAGATCAAAATGTTTCTCATAAAATTTAAGATCTAGACAAAATTGTGCTTTCTCAATGTGAAACCAAAGTTTATGGTTGTCATCTAGTGCCAACAGAGGTCCTTGGCATGTTCATATCAATTGCAGAGACTCTTGAAGTAAGATAAACACTTCAACAGAGAAGAATTTTAATTATCTATTGTACACAGTGCATTTAATAGTATCTGATTTCTCAAATCTCCCTGTGTCAATTAAAAACAGTGTATGTGGAGAAACATTGAAGAATCCCAGGCTGCTTAGCAGTCCCTTTTTCTAAGCACTCTAAATACAGACATACGGAATAATTCCCCTAAACTAAGACAAATGGGATTGAACTGGAAATAAGAGAAGATAAAATAAAGAGCTTGAGAGTAATATCCCCCTGTTGCTTTCTCCTCTGGGGTACTTCATACAGATTTGTTTTGGCAGATATACCAAGATTTACGTGTAATAATGACTTCAGCAACTTCTTTCTTTAGGGATGCATTTTATTTCACTGATGATACATTCTCAGGAGCCAAGAGAACAACTTTCACCCAATTTAATTTTTAATTAAAAAGAGCTTTTAAAAAAAAGGACAACAGAAAGATGAAATTGCTCTGGTCTGACAAGATACATGGTTTTGACCCATCTATAAGGGCTACTTTCTTCACTCCAACAGCTGACAGACCAAGATTCTCTTCAGCAAATAAATCACTTCACCCAGCCTCCTCAAGCCTTCCTCCAACAGCACAACACCGGATCTAGCATCCCTCCAAATGGCCAGCAAGCCAGGGTTAATTAGGACCATGAGAGCTTACAACAGGGCTCAGGACCATCAGAAAGACTACACAGGTACCTGAGCAAACACTCTCTGGACTCAGGTTGGTCACTGCCCTGAGCACATCCTGAAACTATTCAGGTCCTTTGCGCTTCAAACCTCATGACTAAGATTCACCTTGGAGACCAACAGATGAATATTACAATACTGGAAAGCACAGGTGTCAAGAGGTACCTCTTAGAGGGACTACCTAATCTAGCATCGAGGTTGGAGGTGCATGAATGACCACAAAACAGCCTCCTAGCTGAGGACAATTAGCAGTGTTTAATCATCACACAAGGTTATCAAAGGACTTTTTGTACCAGCAGCAGAGAAGCAGCATCACTCAGACAACAGGCATGAAGATAAGTGGTGGACAATCTGGTAATGAAGAGGCAGAAGCCACTTTACCTAAAACTTCCTAATATCAGCTTTATCTCAGTCACACCCAAACTGCCTGCTCCCAGTGTCACAGCCTTTCCCTGTTTAAGCAGGGATGAAAATTGAAAAATAAGCTTTTATTATACATCAAAACATTAAATGAAAGAGGATTAAAAGGTGAAGTGTCAAAATCAAACAATGCAAAGTTAAAGAGAAAAAGTATTTTCCTTCAATTTTCTTATGTGAAAATAGGTTTTAATAGCTGAAAAGTGTAATGCAATAGACATTTAAAAGTTTTCTTAGTTTTCCCCCAGACAACTTCAGTTCATGTAAATCCCCTAAAAAATTTAGGCACATAGTGTGTTTTGCTTTTACATCATCCTCTGCAGACTGCAATTAAATAATTTACATCACTGAATTGGTAGCAATGCCATGCACAACGCCAAACTGAAATTTTTGCCTCCTCTTGCCAGCTTAGTTAACTTCAAATTTCATCTTGATTTATTTTCAATGCAACAGAAAATGGAGGCAGTGGGACTTATAAAACCTTGTTATACATAATTGTAGATATGGAGGTTATTAATGCAAGCATCGATTTGGCATAGGCACTAAACCTTTAACTCAGGAAGCACTGTCAGAAAACTTACCTGCTTGTTAAAAACCTCACAGATCACCAACTCACTCAAGTGCTCCAAAGCTACATGAAGTCAGCAGAGAATATTGAAGCTAGTAAAAGAAATCAGGAGAGAGCAGCAGAGAACGAAACCAGGCAAAACTCGCTGGAGCCAGGATGTTTCTGATGAGTGGTTAATGGCACAAAAGGTGGGATGCATTATTTAGAGAAACATGTCCCACAGGAACTACTCAGACGGTGACAGAGAATTCTCAAGCAACGTAGTTGGAATCTTGTTTCTCATGTAGCCCTTAAACGCTGGAAGTCTAAACGGAAAAACTTTCAAGTTAGCAGAAAACATCTGTCAATATATGGCATTTGCAATGTAGTCATCCAATCTCCTTCTTCAGACAAACTCAACTCTACTAAGTATGACCAGCAAGGCTGCCTGGAGCCCACTGAGTGAGCTTTGAGAAAGATTTCTTTTGTTTCCTTGAAAGTGGACAGGTGCCTCCCCTTTCAGATAACACAGTCCTCAGCAAAACCAAAGGCATAAAGGGTTGAAGAGAGCAGTTTCTCCCTGGAAACATGCACCTCTGCCCTGGAGGAAGCACAGATGGCAGAGTGCATATTAACAGTCCCCATGACACACCCTTCTGAAGGCAGACAAGGAATACCACTTGTCAGGATTTTCAACGCAATACTTCTCTGAAGTGCTGACTTTGTGCAAGCAAAGGCAAAATGATAATTTTTTAAATGTCTTTACCAGAAGTCTCAGTTGGAATGAAGCATGTCTTGCATTAATCAACATCTTTCCTTCAAAGTAAAACCTTGTAAGTAGTGCTTCTTATCTTATTAAGCCACAAACTCTGTTTAATATTGCTCTATTATTGTCTTATCCATAAGCAGCTAAATTTCTGCCAGGTTGGTTCAACTAACTCACTTACATTGCCATGATTCTGACATTTCAAAAAAAATCTGTTACACAACCAAAGCAGAAATAAAAACACTTGAGCAGCTGAAAGAGTCGAGCTGAATAAAGAGTGCTACAAAACAGGAACAGATTTAGGAATAATGAGGTCACCTCACACCTCAACACACATGAAGTTATTCTGTTCAATCAAATAACTTCACATTTGGTAGTAGTCACAGCACAAAATACCCCACCATTTTAAAGAGACATATGCATTTTCAATGTTTTGTCTAATTAGGAAATAATTAACACAGAACAATGCCATAATGTGCTCCCCTTCCAGGTTTCTCCTAGTTTGAGAGATGAAGAGAGAATTAAGAAGGGTGAAAAATGTTCCCTCTCTCCCCACATCCTCCAAGTGAGACACCCTTAATCTGGACATGTGGTTGCAGCTCCAGAGCATTAAGCAATTGTAGCATTTAGGGTGCTGAAGAAACATCTTGTGCCTGCTTGAGCACTCAGATGTTCCTGTGGTGGCAGCATGAAAGGTCTGCTTCTCAGAAGGTATTTTGGCTTTTCAGCCTTTCTTATTCCAGATATCTGCAGTTTGTTCTTTATTTAGCAAGGGAGAGACATTCTATTAGCTTCCTTCCAAACTGTCAAGTCACACAAGGTAAAATTCAGAGCCACAAGGTCTGGAAGTGCCAGTGTTAAGGGCTGTGCAGAGGAGGTGAGGACCAGGGAGAGGAAGGAAGGCAAGAAGACCCATATTCAAGTGACCAAAGATGAATGAACAACCAAGAAGTAAACAAGAAAGTGAAGGATCTACACAATCTTAAACCAATTTGACTATTCATTGGATTTGTGATATCTGCACAGCCAAGAACTGGGTTATTTGTGTTTTGGATTTTTTTAAAAAGCAGACCCAGAGACCATGCTATTTTTTTGATATAGAGAGGAATGCACCAGTCTACATCTAATAAAAGAAAGTTCTAGATGTCAAAATGGTTCATAAAGCATGATAGTGCTATCCCTAAAAGGAAGTTGGTATCTAAGCAAATACAGATTGGAATCACTGACTCATCCACCCTGGGCCTTTAAGGCAAAGGGATGAAGGGCTGACAGCAGGAAAAGAGGGAGGAGGCAAATAGGGAGGCATAGAGAATTTAAACAATATTAGCTACAAGTGAGTCCTAAATAAAGATTAAAGCCACTGCCTAGTGGATTTTGGGACTTCTGAAGTCACGGTCATAAAAATAGTAGAAAACTGGTATGTTCGATGACTTTAATGAAGAAAACTTTCAGCAGCTGATACTTTTAAGAGCTGATAGAGTTGATAACTTTTAAGAGCTTCCGTTGCATAGCTCTTCCAAGCTTCTTAAAACATAAGGAGAAATTGGCATAGTTCTTCCAAGCTTCTTAAAAACATAAGGAGAAACTGGCATTTATTGGAAGCATCTAAAAATCACCACTCCCATTTCATAATTAACCCAACTATCTATTTCAATATAAACAAAAATTCTTTTCCAAATTTTTACTGCTAATACATCCTGCTGACTTCAACACAGCCAAGCACTCCTAAGGAAGGCGAATAGCCCAGATCTTTTATGTTGCACTCACATGATAAATATAATTGGTGGAACAATCTGTGATGATCACGCTCATCTAGCTTTTAGTTAGCTGATACAGATTACAAATCTTTAAAGCCAAAGAATACAGTGTTACCTTCTGCTTCTGTAACTAGTTCTCAACACAGGTCAAATTTCTGTACAGATTAAGAGGCATTTCAGTTTTCTTAGGAAGCGTTTTATGCTTTTCAGCATTAAGGTTTCCAAAAGAAAGTTCAGTATCTCTTCATTCATACATATTCTTACAGTCCCTCAATGGACTGAATAGTAGGCTTTTCCATTTACAACTTCATATAGACACCACAAAGGCTATATAAATTTCCCTTATGCACTTAATGTGAATTACGAGTAACTGAGCTATTGAGGATAAGGATTGCCTTTCATATTCATGTGATGTCTTTCCAAATGTATTATCAGGCATACAAACTCTAAAGTTACTGGGCCAGTTTCCTTGCAAAGTCCAATTATCCATGAGGGCAGCCTATTTAATAATTACAGCAGAAGTAAAATATATAGTTGGTATTATTTTCACTAACAATTTCTGAAACTAAAACACCAAAACCCCAGCTGAAGGATTCAGTTTAATTTACCCTCAAGCAACTTCCTGAACTGAAATCTAAAAGAGTTATTTTGTTCATGATCAATTTTCCATAATTCCCTCCTATATTTCTATCATTGCAGATTTCCTTATTGCAGCTTTGTTTTCATACATTAGCAAAGGAATTCCAATAAGTTTGGGAATAAAAATGTTTACATATGGAATCCTTAAAGATAGTTTTGTCTTTCAGTACTAAACTTCAACTTTTGAAGTGAGGCTATAGAAGAATGAAATGAGTAGGGTTGATTAGGAGTCTCTGAGTGTTTTCTACAACAAAATGTTGCCAGACAAAGTTCAGATTCAGTACGAGGATAAGTTTCTAAACAGAGTGTATTAAACAACTGGACTCATACATGAAGTGCAGATACATTCACCTTAACAAGGTACTCAGAAATACAATGAAATTAATGATTCTGCACTTAAAAGAGGAAGACAAGATATATTGAATACCATATTGCTTCTTAGACACGGTTTCTAGGATTCTCTTGTTTAAATACTAGAATTAAGCTAGTCATTGCTACAGCTTGAAATAAAGGGAAAGAAAAGAAAAAAAGTAAGGGAAGAAAGGAAGAAAACAGTAAATCGATATCTGCTGTAAACACTCATAACCGAGAATTCCTATACAAATACTTGGGTCTTGCTACCCCAAGTGTTCAGATATGCTCCAGATTATGTAAGACACTGGGTGACCCACTTGCAGTGAGAAAGAGCTGCAAGACCAGCCTGGTCAGATCTACATTTTTTACACATAAGCAGATTCAGACATAAGCAGATCCCTTGCAGTAATTTATGAGGAAGGAAGATGTCTTCTCTGTAAATAAACTGAAAATGTGTTCTGTCTCTTTAATGTACAACTAAACCCCCCCCCCCCCCTTTTGTTTTTTTTTTTTTTTTTACAGTACCTGAATCATCAGCACCCAGTACCTCATTTGATTAGTATCTCTTTCAGCTGCAGCCATGTTTTTTTGTGGGTGTTTTTGGTTTGGGTTTGTTTTTTGGGGTTGTTTTTTTTTTTCAAATGTTACTGAAAGAAAAAGTATAGCACAACACTTACAGCACCACTGAGATTTTGATATCAAACACAAGGTAAATTCTCCCTTATCATTAAATCATTCACTAAAGTGTCATACATTTTAGGCTGATTTGGAACAATACAGTAGAAGCATTGCAAGGGTACAAGTCATTACATTACATTAGAGGTCTTTAACATGTGAAAATTATAGCTGCATTTCATAACAAGGACCAGTAAGTCAAACCTCCAAGGAATTGCACAGCTCTGTAATAAGAAATTCACATTGTAGAGGACATGTTTTTCTTCTTACTCTCTAAATTCTTTCCTCTGACCACTAATGTAAACTAATAACGTTAAATGTTTATTTAATAAATACTTCAATTATAAATAGCATTTCTATTTAACACAATAAACAAATAGTGCCATACATGACCACTATATTAGATAGCTTAATAGTATTAAACACTATTACAGTATTAGCACTGTATTAGGTACTTGAATGCTGCAGAAGCACAAGGATTTTCAAAAGCTTATTTTCTTCAGATAACATTATCTAGTTCCATGCTTTCCATACTCTAAATTTTACAGAAGAATAAACAAGTACATTAATAGGCTCAATATTGGGGTTGTCTACTACCTATGTTACCCAAGAGCATTATAATGTCATATTGTATCTTCTAGATCTGAAAATACAACAGCCATTAATAATTACAGCATTTGGCCTCTGTAAAACATAGATTAAAATAACAGTTTGAAAGTCCTTGAAGAGCTTTTCTAGGGAAATCTGCCTATGGAATATATATCTTTTGTACTCTTGCTTCATCTACAGAACCAATCTTTGGTTTTGGGAAGAAGTCTCAGTTTTAGACAACAATATATGCAATATAGAAATTATGTAAGACACAAACCAGCACCACGTGATATTGTTTTAGCCTGAGTTTTATCAATAAAAATCAATCACCTCAGTAGCATCATGCACTGGGATGAATTATCCAACAATGACCGGAGAGTTTAGCTCCCCTTCTGACCTAAGGATAAAGGTAACAAGAGCTGAAGAAGGACCTTGTCTTGGAGACACCTCAGTTCACAACATTACAGATCTCCAAGAAGCTTTTTACAAGCTGCCTAAGTCTATGAGCTGCATTTCAGCTGAGAGCTTTGCTTGGATGTAGTGGAGGAAGGTCACAGGGAATTTGAAGTCCTTGAATACAGACCAGATAGTCACACTGCTGCCATAAATGTCACAGCATTTAACGTGACATTTCATAATTAGCTCTGATAAATACTTGGTTTTCTTTTCTGTTTAAAATTTCCTGAAGAACTTCTCTCCATCCTAGTCAGCCACTGAAGCCCAGAGTTATAGTGAGCCTTCAGCTCAAGAAAGCACTAAATCATATGAAAATTAAGTATGTGAATGTCTTGTCCTGATTTTTCTAAAATCATTTAGCCACTGTCAGATGCCTAAGGCAGAACATCACAAACACATACAACACATTAGCAAAGTCAAATCAGGATTTGTATCAATTTTTCCTGTCCTAATCTTATGAACCTGAATCCTAAGTACTCTTAAGATGCAAATTTGAACTTTGAAACTGTAATGTAGGAGCAGCAATGAAAAAAGTATAACCATAGGGAATCCTTTAGTTGACCCAGTTCTAAAAGTAGTAGGGGAAGCATAAACACTTTTGCCCTCAGATAATTTTTCCTACAGTACTCTTCATTGATATTCTCTCAGAATTTAGCCTAGAAGAAATTAAAACAATATAGTCTACAGAATTACTAAACCTGAATCAATTGTTGTAGACAAGATCACAAAAAAACACAACCAAAACAGATTAATCCTAATTTTGCAAACATGGTTCCTGGCCTTGTGAAACTATTGGCTCATCAACAGAAATTCTGAAAACATTGAAAAAACTCAAAAATCATCAAGTTTCACAGTTTGAGCCCCATTTTAAGATATAAGCTGCTCCAAAATACTTCTGGAGAACAGAGAAATCTTGCTAGAACTAGTCAATCTAATTAGGAAAAAAAAAATTCAATTCCAATTATAACTTGGTGACCGAAAGAAACAGATTTAATTAGAATCAAGCTATACTATTGCAATTACACCATTTTCACAAGAATTAGCTCTGCCTTAGAACATATTATATTCATTTTCCTAAAGCTCTTATTCAAAAGCATACAGTGATTTAGAGGCTGAATATAAATATTCCTCTGATTTTATCCAAAGGAATCCATCTTATCCAAAGGAAGTAAAAGCAGAAAAAACTATTGCAAAATTATCAAGACAAATTGTTGCATACTGGGCAGCTTCCTAGAGGAACAGAGCAGGTGCAAAAAGTAACCAGTTCTATTATACACTGGGAAGAAAAAGGAACATGAAGAATGTGATATGACAACTTCTTTTGTTCATTGCTGTTTATTTAGAGTTGTCATACCATTATTTCAAAAGGAGTTGATCAACTATAACTCCGCTCTTCAGCCTGATGGTATTAGCTTTCAGAGGGAATTTTCTCCAGAAGGAGCTTGACCCTTTTGCTTCACTCTCTCCAGGCTCTCTGGAAGATCCAAAATTGGTCAGGAGTAGCTTCCATATTATAACAAATGTACTTATTGCCCTCTCACTTTCTTGCCAGTAATAGTTTAAAAAAGCCAAATCTCTCAACCTCCAAAACCTTACTGGTTGTCAGCTTAGTAAATATCAGGCATGGATCTCACAGCTCTTATGGAGAGAAGTCCTAGGTGCTCGGACTCAGGAGCTGGTAACCTCCAATGCCCTACGTGCCAGCCACAGAGAGAAAGACACCCAGCCAGGAGATTCCCCAAATGGTATATGAAACAGTTATTGGATATTTACAGTTTAGGTTTCAGATCAACAAAATCTTCAACATTTTTACTGTAATTATTGCCCTACTACAATTAGCAGAGGGATGTAACCATCCCAGTTTCCAACTCCTGCCACAACATTCTGCAGACAGTGCGATACACTGAACTTCCTAGTTAATTGCATATCAGAAAATACTTTCCATTGAACTGTGAACATCACTTCAGATTGATGCAACTCTCAGGCCATCTTCTTGGCTGTTCTTCTCAGGTCGTGGAGGCAACAAAGGCATAGATTCTTTCTAAGTACAACACAGGGCAGGGCCACAAGGCAGACAGGTGTGGCTATGGTAAGCACAGGTGAGCTTTTTAGAGTTCTCCACATAGTGTAAGGATGAAGATATCCAGCTGAGCTCCACTGCCCCAGGGCCCAGCCCTGCACGGCCAGAGGCACCAGATGAACAAATTGACTGAATAAGCAAATTTCTCAGGTGTGTGGGGTCACTCCCTGACTGGGCTAGAATGAGGACAAGACAAGGCTGAATTGCAGAGAAGAGCATGAAGTCAGAGTCCATTTACAGTGAAAGACTTCCTGACCGGTTTTGTGATTTTAAATTTGAGAAGACAACCAAGTTGTTCACATTAATATGTAGAGGGTTCACAAATCAAGGGACTTTTCACATTGAGGCTTATCACTAAAATTCATTGCAAGAATAACACAAGAGAGGTCTAAAAATCTAGAAAATGAATCATGAACACATGCTGCAACATAACGTTGACTAAACCAAGGTCTCTGTCTTCTTGGCAGAGCCCCTTCTTCATTAAAATAGGAAATATATTATTTGCATAGCTAGTTACTGAACAGTGACTCATTTTAGAAAATCTTTGTTATTTTTACTTCCTCTGAAGAGACTGGAAGGACACAACCAAATGTATCCACAGTCATCAGATGTTGTAAGAAAGAAATCTGAATTGGGCAAACAAAGAACAGGAGAAGCAAAATCAGGAGAACAAGAAATTGCAGAATAAAGGGGAAAAACTTTGGATATAAATTAAATAAACTTTATCAGAATATAAAAGAACAAGGATTTCCTGTTCTTCCACTTTTTTAAGAATCAAAAAAAAAAAAAAAAAAAAAAGGCTTAATGGAAAATACCTTAAAGGAAAATTAAAGTTTCTGGAGAAACTGGATAGGATCACCAGTAAATATGAGTCTGAAGCCATAATAGTTTTAGCTTATAAAATGTGAAATGGTGGAATGAACTAGAAAAAAAATTGTCTGCATTAGGAAAAAAACCCGAAATCTTAGACTTCAATAATCTTGTTCAAAAATTGACTAGCACTACATGGACAAATGATTTACAGAGAATCTCATGGATTAAGCAAAAACCTCTACTAACTGCAAATTATTTTCTAAAAAAGGTTTGGAGTTTTTCTGCAGTAAAAAGCAGAATATTTTAACAACAGAGTGTGTGGGAGGGTTATAAAAGAACACTGGTACACTGCTAGAAAAAAAAACATAGCTCTAATTCTCTTGGAAGAAATATTATACGCAAATTCTGTACAGAAACCTGTATCTTGCATATTTTAGTTATGAAATTTGTATTAGTCAATCTGGACATGCTATTTTACCTGACCACCCTCTTAGACTGTTCTTTGAACATCTGTATTTTAAGCTAATGGGGATTGTACCTTTCTGGGCAAAATATAAAACATGTTATTCAGAAAAGGCTGTATTGCTTGCAAAAATTTAGTCTATTCAAAGGAAACAGAAGGTAGTTCATAATCTGTAATCCTTACATACAAATGGCATGGAAATATGAGGTTAGCGAGAGCAGGTAGGAAGCATCCTCTACTCACAGAGCATTTTCCATTGGTGGTAGCACACTTCTTACCTTTCTGCTTTGAAGAAATAAGAACATGCCCTGCCTATAATACTTTAACAGACCCCATCTCACAAACAGGTATGTCACAAACACGTTCATACCCTCAGCTGAGGTGTAGAAGGTTTTATGGTAGAAAAATGTCAAAATTACTATAACTATTTCAAGAAAACAGAACTTTTGTTTCTCAGCAGCAAGTCAATGTATTTCAGCTGATCATTTCAGAAGAATTGTCAAAGATACGTGGTTGTCATTTATTCTCTTCCCACATAAAACACCAGCCAAACATACATTTTGGCAAGACAGTCCCAAGTCAGGACTTTTAGATAATCAATAGCCTTTAGAATTGACAAGGTGATATGGGTTAGACAGCATAGATTGTCTAAAAACACAACAGCTTCAAACAGCAGAATCATACTGCTTTGTGCAAAAGCAAAGACAGAATTTCTACATCAGATAGACTCCAAATCAAAATTTATAGATATGTCATGTAGAGTCGGGCGTTCACAAATTTGATTAACACATTTGTCCAAGAACCATGTCACAGAATGGCTGCTATAGAAAGAAATTATCAACTATCATACAGAATTTCAACATTCTCTGCACAACAGAAAAAGAAAAAGAGGAGGGGGGAAAGAAAATCTGAATGGAAAAAGTCCTCCGCTGCTGTCGCTCTGCTTTCAGAGGAAATATGCAGGGTACAACATGTTTTAACTGTTTTCAGCTTCTTCCAACACTTTTTAGAACTGAAGCATCTAAGGAAGGAAAGTTGTAAATATTTTACAGATAACCAGTCAATCCAAAACCCAACAGAAGGGGAAATAGTGCAGATTTGTTCTGATAAAAGCACAAATGGCAGAGCTACTCCTTAGCACTAATTCCTTGCAGTAGCATTCTATAAACACACTGTGCATGTCTTGGCAAGATGAGAGCTGCATGGTACACTGGACGCTATGTGACACTTTGCATGACTAAGAAAAATTCCTGCGCTTGACATGAAAAATAACTTTTTCTGGTTTTCACAGTATTTTTTTTTCTATGATACACACAGAAGATACTAAACAAATAGTATTAAGTGCAGGAACACATGCAACTACATTATCCCTTTTAAACAAAAAGAATCCTTTTTGCTAAGTTAGAATATGCAGGTTAAGTAAATATTTTAGTGTTCAATGATCTAAATTTTCACTTCTGCCTTTAACATAATAAATTGTTAAATGAAGACACCACTTCCATTGTTAAAAGATCAGCAGAAAAACCTTTCTTACCTTATTTAAGTTGGAGTGTGATATTTTCTACTTTCACACAGTCTTGCACGCTCTCTGAAATGGGTGTTCTTCTTTAATTTAAGTGATCAGAAGTCAGGATATGCTGCTAAGGACCAGTGGTTAACATTCTCCTCCCAGACTGCCTAAGGATAAGTGGAAAAGAAAGAACTTTAGTTCAACTTTTCTAGACAAACCTAAGAGTGAGGTTTCTGTGTTTTCACTCTTTTGAAGGGTGCTTATAAGCTGAGCAACCCCTGCCTGCCACATCTCTTGTAAATGGTTTGAGAGGTCTGCAGTCTAAAGAAAAACCAAAAGAGAAAGAAAAAAAAAAAGATATTGCAACCTGAGAAATTTTTCATTAGCTTTGGATTTCCCTCTGAGATTTTAATACAAAATGGTCTTTCTTTCCTCTTTCTAACTAGTGAAATCGCAGCACTTTTTTTTTTTCCTTCAAGTCACATCCTGCAGTTCTAAATCAATTATATCTCAAGAAAAATACATCACTGGTTTTACTGTAGTTTGGCTGAAAAAAAAAAATAAGCTGTATATGACTCTATTTTCTTAAAAGGAAAAACTGATAACTTTTAAAAACTAAAAAGCGAGCTTATAATACCTTTGGTTTTTCCTCTACTAGAATATGGAGAAATAAGTTTTAACTACTTTTCTGGCAAGAATAACTAAATGGCCTCTTTTAATTCAAAACATATCTACTGCAAAACTTAAAGTAATCTATTTGAATACACTGCAAAACAGACAAAATTTAAGCAGGTGAAAACAACCTGCAAAACAGATCAAAGCATCTACTTTTTTAACAGATCTTTTTCTTCTGGTTTGATTAGTTTCAAGTTTTACTTTGAAAAATTTAACTGTAATTTTGCTATTTTGACTAAATTTTCTCAAAAGTTTTTGACTCTTTTCAGGGATTTTTATGATTCCATTTACATCTAACTAGAAGGATCAGACAGGGATTTTGTAGCAACTATCCTATTTCTAGACTCTACCAGTCATTGAATAGTAGTTGCTGTATTTATTCATCCTTAAGTCCTAGGCAGCCACAAATAAGAGTATCTTATTGTAACAATGTAATTAGTGTATAAGCTAAATCATTCCCCATTTGACCAGACAAGGATAAGTGTATATTTGGTTCTTGATAATCAAACTGAACTGCTTGCAAATATTAAATTATTACTGTTGAAGTTCAAGGACTAAATGTTGGTGGGTTCTCTCAGGCTGCCAGGAGAGATGATCTAGAACTGTACTTCTGCCAGCAAAGGCACCTGAACAAAGCAGTCTGTTAAGGCTGAGAAATGAGAAGTTAGCACCCAGTTGACTCTGCACCACTCATAATATTCAGAATGTCTTGAAGGTGTGAATGAGAGATGAAAAAGCAGTATGAAAACATCCTGAGCTTGTCA
>VWZU01018544.1:2406964-2465400 GCA_013397095.1 Sterrhoptilus dennistouni | reverse complement strand
AAAAAAAAATACTCCTAATGCCTAATGCTTATGAAAAAATGTGAGAGTCTCAAACTGGGCTTGTGTGTAACTGGGAACGTCAGATGTTAAAGTCCCATATATGTACATCAGCCTCTAATCTAATCTTCACATGCAGACTCAGCACTACCCACTTGTTTCTGTGCACAAGATGCAGCATTGACAAATGGCATGTGCACTGGTCTGGGCATGGAAAGCTTGTGGCCTGCATTGAGTCATTGTGGTTCTGGCAAAACAAGTAGGAATGTATTTCCTTTGTCACCAGAAAGCATCCCCAGTAATCAACTGCCAGTGCAAACATTTCTGCTGGTTCATAGCTTTAAATCCTGCATGCATCCAAAATGCCAGACACAGCCTCTCTGGCGTCCCTGCCCAGCAGATATCATGCTGTTAAGTGGCAGAGCAGAGAACATCTCTCAGTGTGCTAATTTCACATGTTTCCCTGCCCTTTCTGCACCTCAATGACTTATGGCAATGGCTATGGCATGGCAGAAACCAGGAGGTCAGTGCACCTGCACTGCTGTAACTGAGAGAATTCATGTCTGTGGTCTTGCCTACGTCCCAAGGGAACCAGCAAATCAACCAGCCTGTTATAGAGAGTTGGTTTTCATTCTTCTGAGTAATGTTTGGAAGCATGGGAGCAAGGGGTCAACTTCTGAATTCATTTCTTGTTCTCAAAAATCAGAATTCAAAGCATTTTGAATTCCTGGGTGCAAAACAGACCTTCATTGTTCAAGGTGCAAGAAAAAGAAATTTAAAGCACAGTCTGTGTAAACCACTAAGCTCAAGACATGTACAAAGGAGATGCTCTGGCAGTAACAGACAAACAGAAAAGGTCTTCCTTCTATTTACTAACACTCTTTTAATTCTCAGGGGAAGACATGAAGACAAATGGATTGGGAAACATTTCAATGAAAGGGAAGTTCCTGAAGACAGGCCAGCATGGAATATTTGGATCCTGAGAGATTATTTCAGGAAACTATTTTATACTGTCCTTTTCCAATGCAGCCATAAAATTGAATGCAGAATTAGAAATACATATTTCCAGCATAGAAAGCTAAGCAAATGCACATTCTGCATACACTTAGGGAAAATTACTATAACCCACATTAATAAGTAGCTGATAGAAGCAATGATGCCAGACCCATGCAATTGTGAGCAGAATAGAAATAAGGAAATAAAAAGTAACCTCAGATTTTGTTTAGAACACAGACTTCTCCATTGTGCATTTTATCTTTTCACAATCTATCCTCTACCTCAACACATAATAATAGTACAAAACTTTAGAACAGAGAAAGGCTATTATAAAGCAAGTCCCTGAAAATACCTACTGTAAGGCTAGAGTTACAAGTGGTAGATTGATCAACTGGTCTATTTTCAGCATCTCAGACAATAGTTGTTCTTGTACCTAGTCCACATGGTTGTTATTTCACCACACAACACAAGACTAATAGGCAATTAAGCCTGCCAAACCATCAAATATTTGTCCTGTAAAGGACCCCACTATATTTTTCTACCCACTGTATCTTTTCTGCTTAATAAGTCCCCATTCTTCTAAAAATGTTTCAACTTGTCAGGATAACTGAAAAACAGTCAAAAGGGAAATATGTTCAGCATATCACAGGTAAATATAATCAACATTACTCACAAAATATTTTTTTAATGCAAAGAAAACTTCTGATTTAAAGAATAAAAATTATCATCAGACAGAGAAAGCCAACACCAACTCCCGAAAAAGCAGAAGAGTTTAGAGATATCTGCCCATTAAAATACTAAACTATGATTCAGTATTTCGTATCATGAATAATAAGGAGAACCCTCTATGACTTAAATAGTTTCTTTAGAATGTGGTAGATCACTCTGCACTAGAAACAGTGTTAGCACATTTTAAAATTTGATCTCAATTTTAATAATACCTAAAATGAATGCATTTAGTACACAATTAAAAATATGTGGAATATCAGTTAAAATACAATCTTTTCCAGACTTACTTACTGATAATAGCATACTGATAATAGCAATAAGTAGTTAGCTATGAATCCTAAAACCATATGGTTTATGGCTTGGATTGGAAGGGACCTAAGGATCATCAAGTTCCAACCCCCTGCCACAGGCAGGAACCCTCCACTAGGCCAGGTTGCTCAGAGCTCCATTGAACCTGGATGTGAGCCCTCCCAGGGATGGGGTATCCACAACTTCTCTAGGCAGCTTCTTTCTGTGCCTCACCACCTTCACAGTGAAGGTTTTCTTTCTAATATCCAGTCTAAACCTCCCCTCTTTCATCTTAAAGCCATTCCCCCTTGTCCCATCACTACAAGCCCTCGCAAAAAGTCCCTCTCCAGCTCTCTTGTAGGCCCCCTTTAGGTACTGGAAGGTACTCTAAAATCTCCCCGGAGCCTTCTCTTTTCCAGGCTTAACAGCCCCAACTCCCTCAGCCTGTCCTCATAGGAGAGGTGCTCCTATGAAGTAGGAAAAGTAGTACAATTCAGTAAAACACTTTCAGCATGGCCAGGTTTAAGAAAGAAGTTAGTACTACAAGCTGTTTTACTAGCAAGTTACAGTATCTTTTGATATCAAGGTTTTAATTAAATTAAACCCAAAACCAAAAGAACACTCATGCATTTTTTTGGTGGCCACTAAAACCTTAATTTCTCTGTACCAGATACTGAGCTTGTTCTGTGTTACACATGATACAAATCCATTACTTTGGGTTGTTGTCTTTGATAACGCATCATTAGTATCCACAACTGCTCAAAGTTGAGAAAATAAACAAACTCCAGAGACCACATTAGATCAGATTAACATTTTATCATGGTGCCACACTTGGATTTGATTCTCCAGCCCCTGCAGTAGCACAATTCCCAAACACACATGTGTACACACACACTGAGATTTAGAATTGCAGAGTAAGTTTATTGCTTACATTATTATTTCATTACCAAAATCAGAGGTTTAGACTGTTCAAGGGGAATGAATCCACTCATTGCAAATACCAAAACTCACTAAAGGAAAAAAAATATGCTAGCAGTTATGATCTGGTCTGTCCTTTCCTAGGTTTCTGCAAGTTACACATTTCTTAACCAAAACATATCTAGGAGTCAAAAGGGGCTACCAGAACACCATCAAGTGTACCTTTCCTATCCATCACTCTATTATAGTAGCAAATTATGCTTTTATTCTATATGCAGAAAAAAGCTCCCAAACATGGTGGGCAAAATGTGTGCTCACTTCTCAGCCAAAATTAAACCCACATGTTTTCATATGAGGTAAGTAAGAAGCTAAACGTTCAGAAGTAGTAGTTAAAACAACTGTGAATAAAAGAAAATATAAAAATCATGTTTAATAAATAATATCTCAAAAAGGAGCACATGAATTCTGGGATAAAAAGAGCTTTGGTAACTTAGCATAGCTATTATGATTGACATATATTGTGTCCTGGAACTCCAGGGTATCACCAAATGTCACTTGATGAAAAAACAAGCAGTAAAAACGTTCTGCTCCTAGTGTTCAATAGAGGTAGGAGTGGCAGAGGTGGGAGAGGAGAATTCTCCCAGATCTTCTTACACCGTTATTTTCAGCCATGCACTGCAAGGAATCCTCTTCTGAGCTGCAAACCCAAGAAAGAAAATTAGGAAGAAAAAAAATGACCAAAAACCTCTGAAAAAGATCTGAGCTGACTATCAGCAGCATTCTGCAAGCCGGTGTCTGAACAACACATGCAAGGGCAATTGAGGTAGAAAGATGTAAAGGATGCAAGGAAGACTTTGCTCTTTTTGGTGATATCCAGTGACAGCACATGGGGCAGTGGGCAGAAACTGAAACACAGGACGTCACTCTGAATATCAGGAAACACTTTTTGACTGTCAGAGTGACCTTTCACTAACACAGGTTGTCCTGTGTTAGAGAGCTTGTGCAATCTCTGTCCTTTGGAGATTCAAAACCCAAAGGGACAGTCCTGGACAGCAAGCTCTAGCTGACCCTGCTTGAGCAGGTGGGTTGGATCAGATGGCTTCCAGAGGCAAACTCAGACAATCTGTAATTCTGTAAAAATGGAAGGGAATAAACCAAGAAAGTAATTCCCGCAATTAGGAAACTAATAATTGAAAACTTTCCTATTTTTTTTAAGGCACAACCCTATTTATCACAAGCCAAACATGAGTAAACAGGATGAAACTGGATTAACAGACCTACAGAACAATTGCTGTTGACATTGTAATTTCCCTAGGTCATGCTGACACCATTAAAAAGTCATCTATCCAGTCAAGGTTATAGAGATAAAATCCAATGCAAGCAAAAGACTGAGTAAAAAGAAAGCTTTGATCTCCCAAACTACAGGGTAGGAATAGTCTTGTCAGAAAAACCTGTTGGATCTTAATATGAAAAATGCAGATTTTGTGGGGCTGACCACCCCTTGTGTGCCCTGTTCACCTCTGTGCTCCCTCTTTTCTCTCCAGTACAGCTAGGGGCAGGAAAGGTTAATTATATTTGCACAGGTCAGCCTCAAAGCTGCATCAAAGACACTGGGAGACATCCAGATGGGTAAATGAGACTGTTTGACCTACATGACACTACTGCTGACAAGGCATGGAAAAGGGAAAACTCTCCTGAGCTTAGGGGAGCTTCATGGCACTGCAGTAGGAAGGTGGGTGCATCTTTGCAGTGACTAATGCACCTCAGTCCTGCAGCACAGCCAGGGCATGCTGTAGTTTTACCGTCACTGATGCTGAAAAACAACTAAACCAAATTAAAACTGTAGCTTTGCCTGTGTTGTAGGGTGTTAGAGAGAACTTCTCTATCAGACTATCCCATCCTGCTCTCTGATCAGGCTTGGGTAACCTCAACCTGTTCCTAGCCATGGGGAGCTTGCACAAGTGTGAACTGAAGTACACTTTATTGCAGTGTTAGTTATACTTACACTGGCAGAATTTAAGTGTAAATTGCCAAGGAATAAATGGAAACCCAGCTCTTCCCCATGTCTTGGTTTCTTTTCCACGTGTTTATATGCAACACTGCCTTAAAAGACATAGCTTTTTATTTAAAAAAAAAATAAACACAATGGATCATGTTCTTTAAAAACAATGTATCACATTCTTTCTCAAATATCACAAACATCTTCAGTTAGAAATGCTCCTAGTACACTCCAAAATAAAAAAAAATCAAATATTACCATGTCTCTATTTCACTAACAAAATCTATGATTTTCCTTCTGTGTTTATACTCTGCCATGTATAACCTCTAATACTTAGGGGAAAAGAACATTGCCTCTTTCTTTTTAGTGCAATACAGGCCACCAAACACTGCAAGATTAATTTATGATGGCAAAATCCTCCGGTTACTTTTTGTCCACTAAATGTGTAATTCAAAATACTGTTCTATGGTTATGTATCATTCCTGACTACATAACCACACTATTTCCAGACATGGCTAGAAAAATTATTTACAATATTATGTGACCAGTTTCCACTCCTTTTATTTGATATAAATTGAATTCTGTGCTACAGGCTGACTTAAATGAGGCTCTAAACTTGTTAGCGGAATCGGATCCTGCTCTGCCAGAGTAAAAGTTTTTTAAAAAGTAAAAAAATCCAAAAAGAAACCTTGGTAAAATGGACTTGAAAGAAAAGGGGAACAAAAAAGCCTAAGAAACTCCTGTTTGAAGAATGTCATATCACAAAGTACACAGGCAGCAAATGCCTCATGGAGTAATGATGCCTAACCCTAGCGTGCATCCAAGAATATAGAGAAAAGGGAATTTCCTTGTACCAGGTCCTCAGTCTGTGAAGAAATCACTAACAGTTTGTTTCAGGCACTCACTCATGCAGATAGAAACTTGCCAGCTGCCTTGGAAGCTCTCTGAAGAAAGGCACTATTTAATCATAAATCATTAATGAACCAAGTGACCTCATCTTTGGGTAACTAGAGAAGCTTAAACCCAACATGCTGTATAGGTAGAAAGTCTTCTAGTCAGCAGTGCCACGCACCAATGGGCAGTCAACACAAGAGTATCCATCCTGATGTCATTGCAGATTCCTCTTGACAGGATTTGTGTTTTTATCTCAACAACTACAGGTCAGGGGTGGCAAAAAGCAGAAGTGTCTGAGGACAAATGAGGTCACAGTTCAATAATTAAAAGCGGGAACCCTGCCTGATCTCTTTGTGCATCCAAGGATTCCCTGAATTGAAGCATTTAACAGATGCAAAAACATCTTGCTAATTTAAGGAACACAAAAATAGAATTGTGTCTAAGCTGATAAATGATGCAAAACTGTTAATACAGACCATCAAGGTCTGACCTCTGGCATGCAGCACCATCCTGGGGAAGATGGGGGCCAAAGATGCAAACAAAAACTCCGCTTCAGAAACCTCCAGCTCTCCCAGCCCCACCGAGGTGACACTACCCCTCACACAATGCCGTGGGAGGAGTCCAGCTTTTTGGAGCTCTGTCTTTTTCAGCCCAGATCCTTCACCCTTCAACACCTATGACTGCAGCAGCTCCAGCCAAACACGCTCCCTGGCCCATTGACATGGGAGACACAGGAGGCAAAGGCTGCCGGCAGAAGCCAGGAGAAAGGGCAGCTGCTGGCATGAAGACAGACAAGGAAAATGCCTCTTGCACAGGGGTAAGGCTACTGCTACATGAAATAAGGATCACAGATCCAAAGTACCAGATCCAAGTCCTGTGAGATCAAGGTTATGGCATTTGACAGAGACTTTTGCAGTGCCTAGAACAAAAGATTCGGTTACTCCAAAATTTTCCAGTAACTACAGGTATCTTAATGTCCTTTAAAGGACAGCAGTCCTTTAAAGAGAATTTAAATGAGACAGGATGGTGGCTGCAAGATCTCCTAATGAGGTTGTTCAGCATACAAACACCACCTCTGATGGGAAAAAAAAGGCAAAGATTTCTGTGGGGGGAAAAAATTAGGTTTGTCCTGTGGCAGAGTAGAAGAGACATTGTGTCTGGCAAAGTTAGCCAAATGAATCCATGCTGCACAATTCTTTGGGGCCAGCAGCTCTGTTACTGATATGCTACAATTTTTCCTCTCTGCAGAGAGAAATTACAGAAGGAGTATTTCACTGGCATCTTCATCATGCTAACAAAGCAAAAGAAAGCTGAGTGTTGTTCCAGCTGCATGCAACAATTTCACCTGACAAATGGCCTAAGCTACCTTTACTGTACATGTAATAACTAGTTTTCCAGATAGCTATACAAGGAACTGAAGTATTGTATTTTTCCAACTTGATCCAGCTAGTTTTTCAGTCTGTCCCAATATGACAATTTGCCCCTGAAACTGTGGCTGATGGTTTCTGGCGGCCCAGTATCTCATCCTGACAGGCGTTTCAGTTGTTGTCACTTAAAGTTCACATCTACTTCTCTCATACTGATGAGAGAAGATCTGTACCTAAGATGATTGCTTAGGCACAGAAGGGTCTGTGCTTCTCTCCTCTCTTGTAGTCCTGTTATCTGGAAATCAGAGAGTGAGATTGCACAGGCAATTGGCACTTTTTCCCTGCAAGAAATCTATGTGCAAAAAGCTATGTTGTCTAGATGAGATTAATATCACTTAGTGATAAATCAATAGTTCCATTCCTGAAGGGCTTGTAACCTTCTGTATTTTCTCCCTCACTTATAAAAAGAGAGAAGGTAGAAAATGAAGGGCTGAGGACTAATAGTTTCCCTAATTGTTTCTGGTTATCCTAAGGATATAAAATATGAGATGTACTAATTTCAAGAGAGGGGAAGGGATAAAGAAAGGCAATAATTTGCTATACTAAAGTTTGACAGTCTTCTATGAAATACAAGGATATATCATTTTCTGCTTAGGACTTTCAATGTTTGTTGTGTTCATTTAATAAAGCACTGCATGTAATGAAAGAGAAATTGCATGGGTGTTTGTGAAAAAACAATTCCGTAAAACTATAACAAGATCGAAAGACTCAAAGGAAGTAAAAAAAAATCACTTAGATCATTACTCTCTAGTTTGCCCTCCTTTTGAAATGATCCATGTTAAATACCATGGAACAATATTTCAATTCCATGACACTCACACAAATAAAATACATAGCTTTTCCAGAAAGCATATTAATAGCTCTCCACTTGACAATGAAAACTGCCCCTTATCATCAGCAAAGTTCCTAAACCTTTTACTACTGGTGAGAAGTAATACCCACCATAAAACATATAGGCATGCAAAAATACATCTACCCACCCCCTTAGGCACACAACCAGTCTTCAGGTTTTTACAACACATTAAAGAAAGCTTCAAACATCAAAGAATTTTTTACTCACATTTCACAATGTGATCTTACCAGAATATAAATAAAAACTCCCCAGCTTTAGTCAGCAAAATTAAATAAAACAGTTTATAGGCCAAGAGACCTTTTACACAGCTTAAAACTAATTAATATCTATTTAAATATCAAATATTGACTTGGAAGAAATGACAGGTCTGCTAGAAATATTGCCTTTTTTTCCTATGCCATCTATTCAGGGGCATATGCTGGAACACATCTGAAAAATGCCAGTTTGATATTTGTGGGGTTTTTTAATTAAAAAACAGAATAAATAAGAAATAATTTTAAAAGTTTCTTTCTCCTCCCCATACTGTAAGGCCTTCCTGCTATGTCTTTTTTAATCTCAAGAAAATGCATGTAGAATTTTATATAGTTATTCAAAAAAGTTGTATTTTGGTAATTGTAGTGGGCTACGACTTCAGTGTCTAGAAAAGATGAATGTGTGCTGCTTATTACTCTGTGTCATGCTGTTCTTTCATTTAAATGGTTCTTTCTCCCAGCAAAGTAAAGCAAGAGATGAATATCTTTACTCTGTTTATTTTCAAATTGGAAAACACATTTTTTGCAGAAGCATTTCTCACACAAAGAAAAATATACTAGATTTAAAAAAAGATTAAAAGCCCTTTTAAAAATCAACCAATTGTAAAATGAGTTCTTTATTTTAATAAGAACTTACTAATAGCATATCACAGCATTTAGAGGGTTCTTACTGGATGCTTTTTCTAATCACAAATTATCAGAAAAATCTCCTTGATTAAGTTTGCTGTGAACACCACACATTCTATTGAGCCAGTGACACTTTAAAGCAGTTCAGATATCCCTTTCCAGGTATGGCTGGTTGTGCCATCAGCACCTCCAGTGTGACAGACAGAAAATACATGAAGTGAGAGAAAGGTAGCTGTCTAAGTGCAGCACAACAACATCAGTGTTCCTTTGTCTTTGTCTTTTGCATTTTTGGGACACTGAATAAGGGTTCACTCCTGCAGATACTTTCACTCACCTGGGAACCTTCTCTCTCCATGTTAAAAGATGGATTAGGAAGCTTTCCTAGGCTTTTAATTTCCTACGCTGTTGTTGCTCTAATGATATGGTTTGCATAATTTTCTGGGTAAGCATTAAGCCTTTTTCTGAGTTTGAGAAGCATCCAACATGTTTTTGGAACTGCTACCCCAGCAGTAAGAAGTTGTGACAAGCCTGTGGATCAGTATTATGTTTCTGCTTTTCATCAACATCCTTCAAAGGGCACCTGTACCTATGAGACAGTAGAAGGTAAATACATCAACTGCCAGTAGCAGAGACACTTAAATCTGCTCACTTTCTCTTCATGAGAAAGTGCTGAGAGTAGGAAAATGGGCAGAAATTTGAAAGAAACCCCATTCAAGTAGCATGCCCCGAAGGGAGAGGAAAGGAGATGGTAACAAAGACTGCTGTGGTATTTCCATGGACACTGCGTGTGTGTTCTACCAGGCAGTTCCAGCAACACAACAAACCAAGACCACAGCTTCTCTGGAGGAGCAAGTTCTCCTGGTAGAGCTCAGAGAACCTGGGAAAGCCCACCATCAGCTCAGCTGCAGGCTCCACCATTACATAGTTGGGGCACATTCTGCAGAGCATGCTGTGCATCAAATGCTTGTTTCGTTGTTATGTCAGGATGATTTTTGTGTAATTAGGTACCAAGACAAAAAAACTTGAGTGTTTTGAAATGTGTGTTTGATGTCTGTTTGTGTATGAGATGAGCCTGGGAAGAAGGGGTTGGGAAGTGGTATTTTCTCCCTGTCCTGTTGAGACGGGGGGAGAGAGTAGCTGGGTGGGCAGCTGGCCGAGGTCAATCCAGCACAGTTTTTTATTGACAGGCAAAAGGTTCTTCACCACCAAGGAATTGTTCCAAGTGTAGATTCACTTTTAGTTGTGCCTTTTTAAACCCAGAGATCCCAACTCTCATAAGATTTTCAGTGCAGTTGTATTTTTTTCTCTTCATTTCCCCTTTTTCTGAGAGCTAGGTAAATATGGCCAAATGAAAGTTATATTAAAGTAGATATATACTAAAAAGGACCCAATTACAAACCATTTTTGCAGATGTTTAAAAAGTGGTATTTGTGGTAGTGGTGTGTTGTGACATCAGAAAATAAAAACTTTCAATTACTTCCTGCCTTCTTTCACTTCAGTATTTCAGATACTGCCCAGTGATAAATAATTTCTCAATGGTGCTGGAATGACCCTGACACTTACTAGGAATTAAGAAATCCAGCTGATGTGAGTAGTTAGATTGGAGAGAACTCTGTAGGAAGTACAAACAAGTGAGCTGGGAAGGAAAACTAAAGTGACCTGAATGCCAGCTACAGAAGCTGCATGTATATACCAGCAGCAGGGAGCATGAGGATCTGCTATGGCAACAAAAACAGGTGAGCAGATAGAACACCAGTGCTGATACCCCACTGCCAGCAGATGAATCATTTGGCTATAATTGGGAATGCTCTTTTCAACAGCTATTTTAAAATAAAATGTCTAAGAAGATTTCACAAGATTTTGCATGCTCTATTTCAGTTTCCAAGAAGTACCAAAATACCACCAGAAATTTTGGTTCCAGAATACTGCTGCCAGGATCTCAGAATGGAATGAAAATTTACATAAAACCATAGAGTGAATGTTTCCATCTTATTCTATCTTTGATCTAGGTTCAATGAGCCTAAATAACCAGTCTAGCATGCATGCCTAAGGCAAATAGAACTTCAAATCTTTAATAAGTCCATCTGCCCTTGACATTAAAAAAATATTCCTTATGCTAGAAGGAGTGAATGTTGGAAAATACTAAAAAGGTTACCAAAAGATTGCTTGAGAGGAACAAAAGTTCATTTGTTTGAAACAAACAAATGAACAAATCTGAAAAATTCTGTTTCAATAGCAATGGAGGCAGTTTAAAGAATAGATTTGATCACAATTAACAAAAATATGCTTTTTCACCATCCGTCAGTGTGTCCATTTACCACTTAGAAGTAAAAGCCTAAGAATTGGTCCACAGCTTACTGTACACTAAACCAGATAACACTGTTTGAAAAAAGAAGAAACAGGGGGGGACAGGAAGGAAATAAAGCAGGAAAAAGAAGTCATTTAGTTTATATTAAAAGCTTTATATATTCCTACTGACAAATGCTATATAGCCTGGGTCACATCAAAACTAAAGATGACAGAATCTTACTCATCCAACATACTCTACTGCATTCATTTTCTTTGGAGTCAAAAATACTTCACATTAAATTGTGCTACATTCTGTAAAATTGTAAAAATATTTCCCTGGTTTGGTTTGAGTGGAACCAGTGGGTTTGCTTCAGTGTGATAGTCATGAGCAGGAAAGGCACTCCTGGCTTGCTCAGTCAAAGCAAAATCATCACAATTCCCTCTACTCAACTTGACAGTACTAGCCTTCCCCATGTTATAAAAAAAGACACATCTAGAAGACTTGAAAGTTCTTTTTTTACAAAATGAGCATGACACAGGTAATGGCAGAAGGATCTTCCCTACACTGAAGCCATCTGGGACTTCTCCATTTATTACAGCAATTTGTTTCACAATTCTTATGCGACCTTCCTCCTGGACATCCTTGTGAGTACTCCAAAAGCTGTGATATGTCAATACTTGTCTTCCAAGACCCAAACATAACCAACAAATCATGTCACAGTGACTGAATATATTATTTTATCAAAAATGCTGGGATGGAAGTCTTCCAGGTAAGTACCAGTATATTCTCTGTAGACTTCTTAAGCTTTTCTGTTGCACTTTATTAGGTAAATATCTAGAATATAGGGGATTGGAAGAGGGTGCTAAACTTACTTAAATTTAACAGCTCTTGGAGTAACTGGTATAGAAGCTTAGTACATTTCTATAGACATCTGTTTAATGCTATTAAATTAATAGATTTCCTAGAAAGAGAGGACACTTCACTGAATTGCATTTTGATTAAGAAAACAACAGATTTTCAATTATATTACAAAGACAAAACTTTCTTGCCAGTTAATCAGTCACATAGGGTCTAGTTGAAGGCCTGTCACTAGAAGTGTTCCCCAAGCCATCCATCAATGACTTGGATGAAGGGGCAGATGCCTCCTCAGCAAGTTCACTGACAACACAAAGCAGGAGTAGCAGCCAATACCCCAGAGTGTTGTGCAGCCCTTCAGAAGGCCCTTGACAGACTGGAGGGATGGGCAAAAAGGAAATTCAGTGAAGGCAAGTGCAGGGTCCTGCACGTGGAGAGGAGTAACCTCATGCACCAGCACAGGCTGGGGACTGACCTGCTGGAAAGCAGCTCTGTGGAAAAGGACCTGGGGGTTCTGGTTAACAAACTGCCCGTGTGGGTGAGAAGCCAGTGGTGCCCTGGGGTGCAGGAGGAAGGGCATTGCCAGCAGGTTGAGGGAGGTGATCCTGCCCCTCTACTCAGCCCTGGTGAGGCCACATCAGGAGTGCTGTCTCCAGCTCTGGGCTCCACAGGACAAGAGAGACATGGAGCTCCTGGAGCAGGTCCAGTGGAGGGCAACAAAAATGATTAAGGGATTGGAGCATCTCTGTTATGAATAAAGGCTGAGGGAACTAGGCCTGTTCATCCTGGAAAGGAGATGACTGAGAAGGGAACCCATCAATGTCTGTAATTGTCTGAAGGGATGGTATCAGAGGATGGATCCAGCCTCTTCTCAGCAGTGCCAAGCAATAGAAAAGAGGCAATGGGCAGAAACTGGTGCACAGGAAGCTCCACCAGAAGAGAAATAATTTCTTCAGAGTGTGAGCGACCAAGCACTGAAACAGATTGTCCAGAGAGTCTGTGGAGTCTCCCTCACTGGAGATACTCAGGAAATGTCTAGACTGAATCCTGTGCCCTGTGCTCTAGGATGACCCTGCTTCAGCAGGGAGGTTAGATCATATGATGCTCTGTGGTGGTTCTTTCCAACCTGACCTATTCTGTGATTTTATGAGTGAAGTTTCTTTCTACAGAGGTCAAGTGTTTTATTTCAGTCAAAGTAAATCATCACTGAATGACAATTTTGCTCTAAATTCATCTTTAGTACTTGATAAAGGTTTTAAATTCCTCACAGGGAGAGAGTCTGCCATGGTTTAAGTATACCTGTAAAAAGAGGAACTTATTAATAGCACACCAAGTTAAAACATCACAAATGTATATTGAACCTGGAGCATAGTAAGATGTCTGGTTAGAAGAAAAACGGTGAATTAGCATGAGTTCTAGGGACAAGCAGATCCTCTGGTGAAAAATCCTACCCTCCACTCTGCAGCCCTGAGATCCAGACCTTGGAAATTATAACAGCACAAAAAAACCCCTCTCCTATGCTCAGGGTCTATACATAAATTACAAGGTTTTTCACTAATAATTCAACCTGTATCAAAAGAAAAGAGGAAGAAATGCAAAGAAGAAATGCAAAGAGGTATGCACTGGTGTTAATGTAATCACACAGTCCAGATAGGGTGGGTTGAGCAAGTCCATTGCAGTAGTTAATTTGTGAGAGCTATATTTATGCCTTAACAGCATGAGTGATTAGTTTAAGCCTTTTGTTGGCTAGAAAAAACTAAAAAACAATCTCTCAAATGCTTCCAGAAATTGTTATAAAAGAGAAATCAATCAAAATGTTCACATTTGCAGGGTTCACAGTTGTAGCTTTTAACTGAATGAGAAACTGTTCCCTTAGGTGTCTTTAATTTATAAATTGCACCCTCCTGGTTGTATGGAATATCTTCTCTAGGCATGAAGTTATTAATGGAGACAGAACTTTGAAGAAGTGCTTTAGAAAGCTTTCTTGCCCCTGGAGACTTGTCCCAAGGGATTACACCAACTAAATGCATTAAGGAAGCAGTCATGTACTCTCCAAATGCAACCTCCATATTTCCAAAGAATTCAGTTGCAGCCAGATTACTTTAGCTCAAGTTTGTTGTGCCAGAAAAGCTTTGTCTCCTTGCCAGAATTAGCCAGCTAATTTTGGAAAGTTCACCACACAAACAAAGGGAACCTGTGAAACTGCAAAGGAGGTGTTATCACATTTATTCAACAATAACAGGCTGTGATAGATCCTTTTTCATCAAATTAGTGTAGCTTTGCACAGAATTTTAATTTGGAAGGAGCTATTTAGATCTTATGGGCAAGTAGGATTTAGAATTGTAAATCCATGAAACACTGAACAAATCTCTGATGTCAGCAAGCTACAAGGAAATGGCTTCTCTTGTCTAACTAGATAGACATCTCTTGTCTATCTAGTCTTGATAGACATTTTTAATTGTTTTACCTTGCAAAAATACAAATTATAGATGCCTTCTGGAGTGCAATGAAATAACTGTGATCGAGGGCAGTAACAAAAGCAAATAGTTGTGACTCCTAAACCTAAGTCATTATAATGCAAACCAATTATTGCCTATTTTGACAAATGGTGATCCTTCCATCTTCTTTCCTTCACTGACTGAGCCCATTCTCTTCTCCCTCACCACCTGCTCACTTCAAACCTGGAAGACTCAGTGCCCTCCCTTTGCTGGAGTATGATCCAAAGGTAGGCAGCCCTCAGCACAGAGACAGCAGCAAGCCATGGGACAAGAAGTGTGGAGCCCAGAGAAAATCAAGAACATTCAACTTTTGAAAATCTTTTCCTGCCTTGCCTCCAAATCAACACAAGGCAAATGAAAAACCAGTTATTTAATTATGGACTTCTGCTGCCATTTCTTAATGAAAGAGTGAGGCAAAGAAATTACCTGTTCCACGGACACGGTGAAGGGAACACGACAAGGATGTGCAGGTCAGGAGTTGGGTTTGAAAAGAACAGAAAGGAGCCTTACATCTAGGCAGTGAAGATCTCTGTGGAGGAACAGTACTGTCCAGAGCTACATCACATAAATCCCTAGAGACCTGAGTAAAGTATGGCTCTAGCATCAAAAGTACTTGTTTTAAGGGTGTTCATTTTTTTCCTCATTATCCAGCATGCTACTTCTGTATCACTGGCTACATAGAATCCAATCTGGAGGGAATTAATACATTTTCCAGATCTGCTTGTTCTGAATGTTTGTTTGCCCGCAGAGCTGTCCTCACAAAAATCATTATTCTTGAACAGTTATATGAGAACAACATTTTAACGATGGTCTTGGTAGCAAAACACCATTAAAATATTTTGCATATTAACTACAGTCTGAAAAAGGTCTGCAAGGTGTAGGAAGCACCTCTGAATGCCAGAGCATAAAGCAATACTGGGAGAAAGCTCTGCTGAGATCTCTCTGCTCCAGTGTAGCCCATGCATAGATCCATTTGCACATTAAGAGAGGTTTAAGGAGGCAACTGTTGATGTTCTCTCTAGAGAATATCACGAGCAGTATCTAGTAAATACTAAATGAATGATCACAAACTGTGATCTCCAGACATGGAGAGGGAACGAGGCTTCAGCTTTCTTTTGTGAAGGCAGTAGAAAGAGTCATGACATCATGTCATACCTCTTACAACATTTGAAATCTGGACTCTAGAACAAGTAGACTTTTCATTTCTCCAGCATTTAAAAAAAGGAGAAACCTCCTTCCTGTTGTCCAGATTTAATTCCCCATGAGTGAGAAGTCAGTTTCTTCTGAAACAGTTCAAAATAACCCTCAGGACAAAACAGGTTGAGTGAAAAGGTCAACCAGGAGAAGCAAAGTTGTACAAAACCTTCTTGTCAAGACAGTTTGTGCAAAACTAAGCACAGACCTATCAGAACATAAATAGCCAGACTTCCAGGAGGAAACAAAACCTGTTTGAGACTTGCACCCAGTGTTCAGACACAGTTCAGTTACAATATCCAAGTTCTGAACTAGCCCTTCTTTATTCTGAGATTAAGAAGAGCTAATGTTTGAGTAGGTTTTTATTTGGGGAAGGAGGTGTTGGGGTTTTTTTAAAACACTCCAACTTAGATCTCTATTTCATTCTGAAAACTGACTCTTGAAAAGTGGTGGGAGAGGAAGGTCAAGGGCAAGAAACATGACACTAGAGGTAAAAGTTTCTGTATCTGACCATAATAGATGAACCTTTCTCTGCTTTCTGAGCCAAATCTTTCCCAAAACACTGTTGCTAAAATACCTACCACTCAACATTTTCGTAAGTTTTTAAATTTTGACTTATTTTCAGTTTTAAGAAAGAGTAATTAAATTTTTCATTCAAAACCTTTCCCAAGAGTTTCTGTTGCCTTCATCTCCAGAGGTTACAAACCATCTTGGCAGGCAGGAGATATTATCAATGTTCTTTATTTAGGCCAGTAGCAAGATACTTCTGTCACCTCATCCTGAATTAATATTAGCTGTCATGACAAGGGTACCTGGAAACAGCTCTTCAAGCAGAAATCCCCAAATGTATTTACAATGGAAAGGATTTAGCACAAGCACGTTCATCTTCTTTACTGGAAACAAAATAGGAATAGCAGCACTTAAAGACAATAAGTAAGGGTATTTAAACAAGAATAGCTCCTGAGTGCAATAAATACTTCATGCTCCCATGAGCTACAAATCAGTTGCAGCCCACTGAACCATCTGCTCTCACAACAGCTTCCAGCCTGCCTCTCTCACTGCAGTACAGTGTGGGTTGTGCTGCTCCCAGAAAGGATTTGGATTGACCTAGATCAGATAAGGAGAGCCCTAAGTGGCTGGAACACTTAAAACTGTCTTAAATTCTATGCCATATACTTGTCAAATTACCATGTCCCATAATTGGAATTACCAAAGTGGAAAAGATAGCAGGTAGATAGCTAAGAGGGTATTTGTGGGTTCCTCTAAATCTTATTTATTATAAAGTCGGTTCTCCCTGCAACTGAAATAGACTGTCCTACTGTCTTCACTCCTGACGTGATCTTGCACAGCTTGGGCAAGAACAGGGTTCTTATTCCATCACATGTGAGATTAGACTGCAGGAAATGTGATACAAAACCATCTTTGTGCCAAGCTGACCTGTGGGCTGTGCCAGATGCCGGGAGGATCCAGCTGCTTTCAGCTTCCATGAAGCCTAGCAGAGGGATAACCAAGCTTTGTGACACTACAAGGCACTGGCATGCTTTTCCTTGCATGCTTTTCCTAAGAAGGTGGTGGCCAAGTGGCCAAGAATTCTCCCCAGATCCTGAGATGGGACATTGGCAACTGCTACAAAACTCTGTTTTATAGGTGATAAAATCCCCTGGAAAGCTGCCTGTGAGAACAGGGACCAACGTTATGCACCTCTGTGTGGCTCCTCGGGATGAGAAGTTCATTGCTGAGGCATAACACTGCTACTGTGAGATGCTGAATGGTAAGGGCAGGGTATGACAGGACCTGGGGGGATCAGAGTGTGTAACATGACAGAGGCAGGAAGGCAGGACAGCAGTCAAGACAGCACAAAAAGCAAAGCACATGGATAAAATTCTTGTGGTCCTCAATATCCAGCTAAGTATAAAAGGAACTTAGGTACTGTCCCAAAACTTTCTTGAAGTCAGAAAACCTGGGGAAATTTGTTTCAGATTAGCTTGTGTAAATAACTAAAACATCTCAACAATAGCTAAAACATCACAAAAAATTGTTCAAATTTACAACTTAGATATAATTACAAGACAGATACTGGCCTCCACTAGATGCTTTGCTGCCTCATAGTGAAGCTGCTAGACTTCTGATGGGTACAGACTTCAGCCTGTTATTTCTCCTCTATACTTCAGACACCCTCTGGTCCTCTGACGTCTGAAGGACGCATTATCAAGACAGAATTAGACCAACAAACTTCACCTTTAACATTAAATATTAAAAGGGTACTAGAATGCCACCTTAGATGCCTTCAATGCTATAAATAGATTATTTTGCACAGGAAAGCCTGGACATTTCAACAAGAAACCATTTCTAGGGGCATCTATATTTTCTTGTCATATTAACTACCACCGAAGACTCAGGACTTCCTCCTAAGTCAAATAAAATATTATTTATGAGTCAGCAAACTGCAATTCTAGCAAAGCATCATGCAAATAAACCCAGAACAGGTATCATCAATGGCTCCATTTCAGTGCATAACAGAGAAAATAATATTTTAAATTAATTTTTAATTAATGGGCTGAATTTTTGATTATCTCTACACTATGAAGTTTTCCAGTTCTAGGAAAAAATAATAACATCTGTTCTCTAGGCTGTAAAACCGTACAGCTAAAGCCTAGCCTCACAGCAGTACTAATTTTGGAGAAAGAGTGGAGAATGAAAAAAACTATTTCCCAAGAGTTTCACCCAATATTTTCAATCATCTACATATAGTTTGATATTAGGAAAATAAATGCAGTTATCTGTCACTCTTAAAGAGGACTTTTAAATACCCTGATGACTAACACCAGGAAATAAACAATCTGAAAATCAGGAAAATAAAATTTCAAAACAGCAAGGTCTTTTAGAAATATTGAATGGGTTCTTAACTGTTTGACCAGAAGATATGAGGAGAAACTATACCTTAGAATGATAATAAGGATTTTTGCTTTTTGGTAAACTACTAATTTGGCGGACTCATTAAAACTGAAATTTAGCACATCACTTTCTGCAGACAGTAAGGAGAAGAATGTGCTTGAGGCATCTGTTTTTTAATACATTATTCTGTTTAAATACCAACACCTGTCAGTACTCACAAGCTTATCTTCATCTTGAGTCCCTTACTAATAGCCCCCTTTTTAAGATGGAACAGTGTTCCCAAAGAGTGGTCCCTGAGCAATAGGCTTCTGATGGTATCTGTGGCCAAAGAAAATTGAAGACAGCAAGTGAAGGAATGTAAAACATATTTAGAAATACTGATCTGCTTTGCTCATGAGCCAGTGAACCACAGCACTTTTCTATGTCTGTGTCAGCATTTCAGACTTTGATGCTCTGTGGTGGTTCTTTCATACTACCAATTTTCCTCTGCACAAACAACTTGAAAAATAAAATGCCCATTACTGTCCTGATGACCTGCCTCATCACAGCCTGCTGGACACAAGGACATATTATTTAGCATTCAATGACAGTACCTTAAAATACTCTATTGCAGCTCTGCCACCTTCTAAAATTCTTTTAAAAATATTTCTGTAGTAAGTCTTCATATGCATGTAACTCTGATGTGACAGATTTGTGCTTTTCTAAATAAACCAATCTATTGTGCTGCAGAGTAAAAAAACCAGACAGACTTTTCTGGGCTACTCAAGCCTTTTGAGGTCTGAGAGGTTTGCCCATACCACAGATGGGCAAATAGCAGTAATGGAACTCTATATTAAAATTCAGATAAAATCCTGTGCAATTTTTCAAGCAGTGAGCTGGTTATGAAAGTCTATTTGTTTTTCATGCATCCAATTTCATTCTCATTTGCACTCTAGAGCAAGTACACTTTGCACATTACCTGTGATATCTGTGAAGTCTCTGAGCAAACCAAGCTGAACCCATGTCTGGTACAATGAACAACCCTTTAAAAGAACAATGCATTTTCATTTAATCTAAGGATTCTAAATATTGTGAGGTTAGCCTAATAGATATATTTCTGCTGTCCCTATGAACAAGCTACAGAAATTTTTCAGCTATTCAGCTACATCTACTATGGACAGAGGCTGAACACTCCATGGAGAGGAGGAGACATTGAGAAACTGGGATCCAGAAATTGGGGATGAACCAAAACCCTGGATCAAACTTCAACTCTCATTTAAGCAGATCCTTTTAGTTGACAGAGTTTTATTTGTTAATCTGTGTTGAAACAGCCATCGACAGGACACCTTCCCAAGTGACAGACTATATTTTAAAAAAGAAAGAAATAAAAACCAAATGCCAGAGGAATAGATTCCTTGTTGAGTGGGTGGCAGCACACAAGCAGCACAAGCCACTGCTTTGGAAGGGAACAGAGTGATCCTCTGGTAGCTAAAGATGTTCTGCTTACATATGTTGTCATGAGCAGAGAGAACATACAGGATTTATCTTCAGATTTTGGTGGCATTTCAACTGCCATGTTCTCCCAGCTCTAAACACATCTGCTGAGCACAACATCCAAGTTAGTGGGAGTCTGGAGTCAGTTATGAAACCCCTACCTGGCTACACCACTAATCCTTAAATTGCAGGAAAGGATTACTAGCCATGATGTATCTAAGCATTTAAAAGGTGAGGCAGCAAGAAAGGAAGCTAATCCAATCCTCATATTAGCAGCCTAATTATTTTTAGGAGAACACCTCCTTATGCTGCTGCTGTGTCTCCTACATGGAGACACCCTCTCCCATCCTACAAGGAGATACATTAGCATGGCCATATGTTTTGAGGAAGGCTTGTCAGCTGAGGCACAGGGCTGTTGCTTTGGCTTCTGGAACAGGATACCTCCCTGCCAGCCAAAATCTTTGTGTATGTGTCTGTTCTGCACACAGTGAGACAACGGCACAGAAACCCCAGATTCTGTTAAGTGGTAAAACTAAAGCAAACAGGGAATGGCAGGGAAGTTCTAGAAACACATCAGAGAGGTAGAACCTGTAAAAGAAAAGTTAATTTAAGATAATGGGCAGCTTGAATGAGAGCTAGTATGTATTCACTGGTCATGGGGAAAAAGTCAAATACACGAAACTTCCTGCCCTCCACTCCCCCTCCCCTAAGATATAAAACTATAAGAATATGGGGGGGGGAATGCCCAATACATAGAAGCAAAGTATTTGTAACCAGTTTCAAAACTGGAATGAGATGAGCTCATGAAAGAAATGCATGTCATAGTTGCCCATCACAGGAGTGGACTGCAACTCAAAGGCTAAGGAAGGTAAAATGCCAAATTACTTCTTCATAGCGCCATGAAAGTTGTGTGTTGAAAACATGAAAATTGAAAAAATCTCAATGAACCAGTCAGAAAATACAAGTATAAACATTCTTTAGCAAAGCTGGAATTTGAGCAGCACTCTAAATCAACCACTGGTAATCCCAACTACATTGAATAAACATGTTATTTTCCAAGAGTGGCAAAGCAGTGGCTCATGATGACAGTATTACAGTAAGGCAAAAGGCTGAAACTTCTCTGTATGCAGCAACCAAACACTTTTCTGAGCAGGAAGAGAAACCCTTCTGCAGTTTACCTTTCTGTCTTTATTCTTTTACCATTAACTGCTTAACACTAAAAAAAATCATACTCTGAAGGTTCTTGCTGCACGGTAGAACGTTTAAGGCTTAGTCTTGTTCTGACACTTATTTTAAGCCTTGAAGTAATTTCTTCAGACAGTTTTTCTGTTCTTCCATTACCATCTAGGCTAAGCAACAGGATTCTTAACTCCTCCTGCAGAACTGGCTCAGGCAAAAGCAGGCTCTTTCCATCTCTTGGGCTCTATATCAACCCAGTATATCATTCCCTATAACAGTCTGTTATTTGCTGCAATAACATAAAAGAGAGCAAATGCATGCAGGGGAAAGAATTTAAGAGGGTACAGTCATCACATGCAAATTCTATATTCTTCTCTATTTGTTTGAAGGCTAGAAAGGCAAGCTATTTTAAAGTGATAATTGACTTCTATTTCAGCTCTGTAAAGAAAAGAAATGTCATCCACTCTGGGTAATTAATTGCATTACATATTCCCATACACCCACATACATTTGGAGCAGGAAAACATAACTCTCTGACAGCTACACTGGCCTAAAAAATAAAAACCTGACAGAAACATTTAGAGATTTCAGATCATCCAAATGAAACCAGACCCTAATTTTGCTGACTAGTACTGGGGGCAATAAGCTTTAACTAATATTTTTCTTTCTAGAAATTTGTTGATGGGCACAAACCAATTTTTGCATCCTCACTTCATAGATCTCGGTCCTTTGACATCATTGAGGTCCCTACACTTCTGTTAAGAAGAATATCAGCTGTTCTCTGTTTTGGGGGATTGCTGTCTCCAGCTCCCTTGAAAGTACTGCTCAGGTGCAAATTAACAGAGTTTTTCACATCCAGAGTGAAGTAGGTCTTAACATTTCCTATGGTCAGAAAACAAGGATTGGAAATAGAAATACCAGTTAAAACATCAGCAAATAAATTGTGATGTCAGCTGTTGTTACAAAGCAGAACTATCATCTCATATCTCTTCATCTTCCTTAAGTTTTCGGAAGTGGGTAAAATTTGAATACCAAGCAAATTTTAGTAGGTGTAGATGTTGCTTAGGAGTAGATGGTACCACTATTTTCCTTTTCTCTGGGTGAAAGGTCAGACCTTCTTTTCTCAGGCCCTAATTTACCAAGTCTGACTTCCTACTTATTTCATTTTGAACCATTACACATTTAGAAAGATACCCCGGCTAAATATAATTTTAAAAGACAGTTAATTTTTCACATTTAAATATAAGTAAAAATGTGGTTCTTGAGGCAGTCTGTGGAAAATACATGGTCCTCCAGAGTTGTTGTTATCCTGCCTTCACACAATGATGCTGTCCAGCTCCAAAGGGGAGGACTTGGAGAGGCCACAGCCCTGGACCCACGTACACATGGCAATCTTTGTCCTCCCACTCATTGCTTCCTACTCCCTCCAAGAGCCTCAGGTTCCTGCAAGTGCAAGAAGCAGAGCTCATCTGGCGGTTGAGTAGCAGAAGAGCAAAAGGGCATTAAATCCTCCAGCCTGTTTCTTTCCACTTTGTGCACAGACCCAGTCCATATGTTCTTTTCTTCCTGTAGGGTCAGTGGCAAACAGCTGCCGGTTCTCCCTGGCCACAGCTGCAAGCACCCAAAACGTGCTGCAAGGCTTACAGGGACAAGCAGTAGCATCTAAACTTAGTTCTAACACTACTTCTTCATAATTCTTTCCTCCTGTAAATCAAGAAAATGTGGGGCTTGTTATTTGAATGAAAATATTAAAGCCAAAAAGCATGCTAAAATTTCATAGAGCAATTCAATCTTTCCCTCAAGGAAAGGCATCCAGTCTCTAAGCTCATCACTTTAGCAGCCAGATCTAAGAGGATATCATGCATACAGGTGGAGCTCTTCAGAGCTGGACCACATTCTAGGCAATACCAACACAGCACATCAGTGCTGCTGCCCAGCCTCTCTTCCACTGAACTTCTGTGCTGTGTTTCCCAAGTCAGCTGTGGCACAGATCACACTTTGCCTGCCTAAAGAGATCTCTCATGCCAGCTAACATATATAGATAGCCTCCTCTAATTTTTGAAAGTCTATGCCACATTTGATGAGAATGAAATCAAACACTAAGAATAAGAAACATATCAAAATCCTCTGTTCCAATATGAGGATGAGGCCCACATAATTATATTCCTAAATAAGAGATACAGATATATGTTACAGTTACATGATGTCAGAGACATCAGTGCTTTGGGGAAAATAGTAACACACAAAAGTTGCTCAATGCTCAACACAAAGAATACAGCATGATTTAAAACAAATGCCCCAAGAAGCTGGAAAGGAACCTGTCCCCCAGACGTATAAGATGCATTTAGAAAATACATCTCTGGAGACAGATTTATGTGGATTAAAAGTATACATTTTGAATCAAAAGTGTCAGATCTGAACAGAAGCCCAAGACTTGAAGTGATACTTGTTCATTCATCTATGTATTATTTTATATTTGCTGCTACTGAAACAAATTGCTAAGCCTCCACCAGAGCAGAACTGGATGAAAGCTCTAAGGCATTCTAGGACATAATAACAAGAACCAAAGCATCACATTTAGAGATGCAATGATTGTCACTTGTCTAAAATCATCTGCAAGTGTTGCCTTGTGAGCAAATGAATGCAGACCAGGAAAGCAAAACAGAAACAGGGAATGCTTATGATTCATTTAGTTGCTGGCCATGATTGGTTTATGATACCTTTTATGTAACCCCACAAATTGGAAGGGCAGAGTTACATGAAGGCATGATCCTTATTTCTCCATTTCTATTGAAGAAAAAGACACCTGTATTTCATATCTATTTAAATACCCAGTTAACTATTGCTATACAATGTCCCTAGCCAAATGCACCCTCATTTAGATGATTTTTTTTTTGTTTCTGTTGTTCATGATGTTCCTTTTAAGCAGCAGTCATTTCCATTTGGTCTTAGCCTAAACAGCTTCTCTGGAAGATAGCCCAATTAAGCAGATTTTCTTATTAAGCATGCCCCAGTTAAGTGATGTACATCACTATCAGCTCAGTTCTTTTATGATTTTTACATACTGAGCAGAGCACAGGGCACATTTTACATTGTTTTCAAGCTAGTCTGTCCTTGCACAAAGGAAGTATTTATATTCATTTTAACAAAACAACATCAAAGGTATGAAACCTAACCTAAATATGAAGACTTCTACATAGTCCTGTGGAATTTTTTGATAAAACTAACCAATTTCCTCTTTAAGTATTTTACTGAAGTGAGTCTCTGAAGAGAAACTGATTTCTGACACCCCAGCACTCCCAGCAGCACATCTCTGTGGAAGGGGAAAGCAGCTCTGTTTCCCTGGGCATCTGGAAATCACCTTCACAACTCGCTCTGTGCTCCAGCACTACATAAAACTTCTTAATATTTAATTCAATTAAGTTTAATTGAATTAAATTAATTACTTTTTTTTTTTTTCCTGTGGGAAAGAGCAATTCAATGACAGCCTCACAGTCATTTCCTCAGGTTATATTTCTGGCACTTGGCAAGGAATCTGAAAAAAGTGTTGGACACAGGTCTTATTTTCACAAGAAGATTACTGTTAAAATCAATGACACTTGTATATTGTATTCGATTAGAATACCAGTCCTTCTGCAGCAATGAAATTAAAAATAAATTCTGAAAAGGTAATCAAATTAAAAGCTATCACTTGCTTTAAAAGAGTGTTTAGGTGTGTTCTGAGCATTCCACAATGCTGACCTAAGTCCTTATGTGTTGTTTCAGTACCAAATGTGATTTTCTAAATCAACTGCAGTCAAGCAACTGGGATTATTTTGCAATCCACATATTTTTAATTTTTTTTTTTATGAATGTTGGAAATACTAAAAAAGTTATGCCATAAAACAATTTTCTGATTTGATTTTTCCATCAATTGCAAATAAAATGGTACTAGGGAAGAAAACCTGACTGTCACTATGAATTCTTGTTTTCTGAAGTGTGCAATAATTTCCAATTATTGGAAATCCATCATTATGTTCATATATTAGTCCAGTTTTCTTATTTTATCATAGTAGTTCAAATTTTAATTGCAAACATTACTTTTGAGTTTGAAAAGATGCAGCCCTTGTGCCAGAAAGATAAATGAATTACTTTTGTACCATCAGAGGTTGAAACACAACCATCTGGTCCACCAAAATTGGTCTGAATTTTTCAGTATTTTTTAAATGGCACATGCTGAGAAAAAGCCTGCTCCAACTGAAGTAAGTGGCACAACGCCCACTAATTTATATAAAGCCAGGATTTCTTCCAACATGTCCTAGTGAGAACACTTTGCTTTTCTGGACTATGCACAGATTCTGTACTGGCTACAACTGTGTTGGTTGGGTGAGATGAGATTTATTTTATTTTTTTTTTCCTCTCCACACAAACAGCAAAATCAATTTGTGAAGATATATTCAAGGTGGACAGAAACAAGCACTGGCAAAGAAGCATGTTTCTGGTGTTTGAATAGCAGGAGATGGAGGATTATTCCCCTGAAGGTATAGGAAAAGGAACACACATTTCTCAGTTTCTGTCAAGTCCAAAGTATTGACAAAACACTGAGAAATATCTTTTCCTGTTGTAATACAGTATCTCATTGACTGTCAGCAATGTGTGGATTTCAGGTTTCTTGAACTGGACAACTACTGTACTACACTTCTGGTAATACACTTCTTTTAAAATGGACACAAAGAGGCCCACATCTCACCAAAAATTCACAGGTTATGAAAGAAAATTATATATTCTGGAGTAAGCCAGTGATATTTTCACAAGAAATACTCTGCTAAGGAGTGATACCTGCAGTTGTTTCATGTAATTTAATTCTGGCTTTACTTTATTTACAGAGAAAATGCTGCAACTAAATAGCAAAAAGGTTAAGTGAGCAGTGGTTTTATGTGCAGTGGCACCATTTCCAGAGACTTTATCCCATGCTTCACAGAAATGAGACAAAGTCAGGCAGCCACGCTGGCACAAAACTATTTAGTGGAAGCACGATAAATAGACAAAGAAAGTAACCTGCAATTTCCATGTTCAGTTGTGGTTCATTACCCAAATATGTAACTATTTAAAGGTTATTTATTTTACTGCTTATACTGGAAATAAGGTAGCAGCTGCTTAGATGTATATAAGCAGGCACACACACATACACATTTAGAAGTATATCTACACAAGTTGGATTGCTTTGTAAATAAGGTTACTCTGAATATTTTTAGATGCAAATCAATTCTATTTTCCACTCTACCAGTAGGATTAAATTTCTGACATTGATGAAATCCAAAGACGCTAAATTTAACTTGGTGATTCGAGAATGATTCATAATGAAACCCTTCTTTTTTCATAGCAGTGGGATGGCACCTATTTTATTCTGCTTTATTCTAGAGATAGACATTAGAGTGTACCCATGAGGAGTGTAATAGCAGTCAGATTTTAGTAAGCTTACCAGATAATGATACTTCAGCCATATTCTGGGGAAAGTAGGCTAAAATTTTAGCCAGAAGATTCCACATCTATTGCAGAAATATGATGTGAAAGAGATTATTTGTACAAGCATACCTTGTTGACATTGATAATTTGTGAAAAAACAGACCTGGGAGTTTTTCAGGAAAGAGAAAAATAAATATCAGGTCTCTACACATTAAAGAACCACTGAATTTCCCTCAAAGATTAAAAAGGAAAAAGAAAACCCAATTCCCCCCCCAAAAAAAAAGAAAGTCGAGTCTTGAGGACTAATCTGACTTTTCTTTACAGTACTTTTTTTTTTTTTTTAAATAAATATTTCTATTCCTGTTACAGGTCAAAAATTCCCAACATATTTACCACAGTGTCATGAGTCTGCTGTAGGCATTAGTGAAGTGTCTCGCCTACTGCTGCCTAGCAAGTACATATGTGGAACATCTGTATGTCATCAACAAACACATAAATTCATTATATTGGTTTTCTGTCAACATTTTATATCTTTTAATTCAGAGGGCTTATGCACTAGGATTAGACATTTATTGTAATTTTTATTTCATTGTTAAAAATTAAAACCAAGCGAATTTTCCTCAACAAGACAGAAAGTGTGACTCAAGGTGTTTTCCTGGAGGAAAAAAGTTGAAACAGTTAAACAGAGATACTTCTGTAAACTTTTTAAAATTAAAATAGACAACAGTTATTTCTCCTGCTATTTTTACACATGAACAACATCATATTTCTCTGCAGACAGTTGTCATAGAGAATCAGAGAATATGCTGAGTTGGAAGGGATCATTGAGTCCAGCTCCTGGCCCTGTTCACACACCTTAGCTGATGTTTATGACACTAGAAAATTCAGCCTGTAATCAATCATGAAAACTAATGGTTTCCAGTCCTCCCCTCAATTAATTACATCATATAAATAAAACTTATATTTATTAATTAATTTATAACCTATATAAATGCATATATTATATATATAAAACACATACACACACACATTATACATATATATATATACACACCACACTCCTTTCTTAGGATCTGGAATTCTACAAATGAATGCATACTGTATAAGACCAGTTTCCTATGCTTAATCAAGATATACAAGAATATCTTCTCATGTAAAATATATGGCAGTCCTGAATAATTTAAAAAGGCTCAAACGTTTCACTCTCTTTGATATCTAAATATTGCCTACCAGAGGAAAACACAAAGAATATCGCTCCCCGTCTTTGAAATTAGAAAAAGTATCTTTAGTGGAACTTGAACTTTATTTAGACTACATACAAGCAATTTGAGGGAGAGAGGAGATGGGGAGCTGCTCAGGCATTTTATGATTATTCCCAGAAAAAAACTTTATGTTCCCAGAATTTTAAAGTAAGAGAGACCTTTAGTAATGGTCCAGTCATGTTAATGGAAAGATACTGAGAACTCTACTCTGAAATGACAGAGTTGCAGGAAAATTAGGACATATTTACATTAGTGTTTCTCTTATTACGATATTGCACAGTATTCCATCAATCCCATGGTTTTCACTTAAAAGTCAGTTTCTAGGTTTTCTTCCATCTACTGTCACTATTTTTCATAACTGAAGATCATTAGTATGTTAAAAGTTAACCATTTGGGATTGTATTACACTTTTAATAGTAATTTTTGAAATCATTTATGTTGAATAATAATTTATTTAAAGTAATTTTTTGGAAGTCAGTAAGCCATCATCCTCCCACTCAAAAAGGTTCAGACCCTAAAGAGACAAGAGCAATTTTAAAGGAAAGGATTTAAGTAATTTTGAAATGCTGTCACCTTCAAAGCCATATTTTTTTCTGGGCAGGGACACCTTCCTCTGGACCAAGTTGTTCAAGACCTTATTCAACCTGTCCTTGAACAGGGATGAGACACCCACAACTCTTCTGAGCAACCTGTTCCAGTGCCTCACCACCTTCACGGTAAAGAATTTATCCTCTATAACCAATCTAAGCCATTCCCTCTTGTTCTAACACCACATGCAGAACCATCACTACATAAAAAATCATCTGTATTATTTATTTTTCTAATCAAGATTTCTTTAAAAATAATTCAGTGTTTTTATCACTCTCTTGCCCTTCATAGGCTGATATATATCTTTCAAAAATGTTAGATAATAAACTAGAATAATAATGAATAAATGGTTGTTAAATGAAACATTTAATTACAGCTTTCAAAGGCAAAAGAAAAACTATTGTCACTGGCTTTAAAAAAAAAAGTCAAATTTATTCCCAGAAGTGCTGACAGAGTACTCTGAATTATGAATGGTTTGTTTCGAAACAGGAACTCTTAGAAGAGTAAGAATCTCACATTGAAGGAACATTAAAGTTCAACTTAAGGATGAAAAATTGGGCAAGTATCGTGACAAGGCAAGGTTCAGACAACCTTCAGAACCGATTACATTGTAATCTGCATAAGCCTTTGCATCACTGAATCATCACATTTCTTGTAGAAAAAAGGCAATGAACTCCTTCATACACATCTGTTGACAGTCAATGGAGACATCTTAAAGAAACATCCAGAAAAGGAGAAATGTACAGAAAGGAAAAATGACACCTGCCACATCAGTCTGAATCTTCCTGCAGCACATTCTAGTGTTGTCTATATCCATTACACTTTTAGGATTGGAGGGTACCCAAAGACCAGAACCAGCTCTGGTTCATTATTCCTACCAGAGCACTTGGTGCAATGCAAGTTCAGAACAGTGGCCTGCACCAGCATCATCTGCACATAATGCTAACTCAACAGCAGAGGGACACAACACCTCATTTCCATTCAGGCACTAACACACCTGGTCAAAGGCAGAGCTACTGTTCCAAAAGCAGCTCCAGAATTAAGAGAAAAACCCCACCTACAAGCAGAAGCAAAGGTCACTTGTAACTATTTTCCAACTAAGTATTTTTAAGCATTTCAGCACTAAATATTGCCAAACACACATAGCCTGGACTGCCACTACACTTAAATCCTGTCTCTGAGTGGCAGCCCTAAACTCCCTGCTCATCTCCCAGGCTGCTGTCCCTCTTCCCTCTCAGCAGAGAGCTGGTGGAGTGCAGACAGTCAGCTGGGCCATATCCCAGGGGTGCTCCTGGGCTTCCAGCTCTGCAGGCACTGATGCCATCAACCTTAAGGCAAAAAGAAGTCAATGTTTCCCAAGAACATGCTCTTGTGTCAACTGCTGGGATAATAATCTAAGGGGAGCCATAACAGGTGGGTATCTCTTAAGCTAGTCTGCTCCAGGTGGGTTGGCTCTCAACAGGTTCCCACAGGCTGTTGGAATATTGTCCTTTTTCACAGAAGAAAACATCAGTGTGCTACTCCTTAAAAACGTGACAGAATGCTGCCCCACCTAGTGGGAGCACCTCTGTCTTCCCCTCTGCTTCCAGGCAGACCTGGAGAACTTTGTATAAAGACACATTGTAAGACACTTCTAATGGTTTGTAAAATTGTTAAAAATATCCTGACAAACAGATGTGGGAAGGATTCCACAAGTGGTTTAAATTAAAACATTGAGATCCTAAAAGCTTAGAAAAGCCTTTAATGGAGGGGAAAGTATTAAATAAATGCTTCCTACATCTAAAATGTTTTCATGTGCAAATACTAATTTGTTGTCTATTAAATTATGTTAAGCAAATGTAATTTGAGAACCTGCAGCATAAAAAAGATAAACCTTCTATCTTTAATGCAGTGATTACTCCATGCTTATTGGCTAGAAACCAGATGCAGTCTCATGTTTACTACAAATTACAGGTAAAATTTTCTTTTTTAGCTATTTGGGTTGGTATCATTTGCCAATTCCAAGCTTTCATAAGTTCTATCAGTGCTACTGAAAATACAAGACCAAAATTCTGTCAATTCTATGCAAGTAACAGAGAATTGACTCCAGTCTTTCATTTTCACCTCCCAGCTGTATCTAATGCCAAATCTACTACCTGCATGGCTGCCCTCTCAAAGAGTGTGAACTGGGTATTTTTTTCCTCACATTTCATCTGACTTCTTCTTTCCAAAAAACCTTCACATGTTTTTTGTGTCTGAAAGACAAAATCAATAGCTGTTTCTAAGTCAAAATTTTACTAACTATTCTACCCGGCACAGCAGAGCTGCTGCCTCATTGTCTTCAACTACTAATGTTCTAATTAGCACTTCATGCAGAGGCTGAACAGAAATCAGTTCCATGTTCAGGTGTGACTTTTTTGACACTTAAATTTTAACTGCTGTGTTCTTCAAAACACGCACTGGCTTTTGTTTGAAGAGTCATTCTTAGAAACACCCTATAAACTAATACATTTTGGAACCTCACAAAGCAAGTCCTTAATGGTCTCCTTTACCCTCACAGAATGACAGCACGGCAGATGGAGAGGGACATCCCCCCAAGATGCTCAAAGGAACGACAGGTGTTGGATGCAATCCTCCAACATAAGAAATCTTCCCCAAGAAGAAGAAAACCCAGCCTTTCAGTTCTAAAAGTCCTCCAAACAAAAAGTTACATTAAAGAACATTAAGCTTACTAAAGTTTACCTGAACAGCTAAATGCAATTTAATTACTTATCTCCCAGGACTGTCTGACAGCTTAACTAAACCAACATAATTAATAGCAACAACTTAGAAGAAGATGCGATTAAAGTTCAAGCATTTCCTATCCAGACTAACAGAAGTAGTACTTCTCAAGAGGAGATTGTTCTCTGCCTGGTGTTTTGGTCAGCTCAATGCCTATCTAGCCCCAGCAATGACCTTCCAGCACACAGCTGGCATGGCATACCACACCATGCTCTCCTGGAGTCCTCAGCCATGGTGGTACACAGCTGACCTGAACTGACTCAGGGGACATTCGATACCAAATGATCTCTGCTCAGGTGTATAAGCTAAGGGACTGGAGGCATGTGTTATTTACAAAAAAGTTTGTCTTTTGGAGCAATCACTACATGTGCTAAAGCCCTGCTTCCTGGGAAGTGACTGAACATCTCCTGTTGATGGGAAGTAGGGAATAAGTCTCTTGTTTTCCTTTGCTTCCACACATGGCCTTTGCTTTATTAAATTGCCCAGGAGATTTTTTCCATCTTACTTTCTCCTTTCCCTTATCTGGCTGAGGACGGGACTGATAGAGCCCTTTAGTGGGCACATGGCATCCAGCCAAGGTCAAATGACCACAGTTCTTTTTGGCACTCAGTATGTGGCATGAGGAATTTGAGACAAGGAGTGTGAAGAGTCCTATTCCTGAAGACAAAGGAGTGGCAGAGTTAGCAAGTGATGAACTGACCTGAGCCCCGACTCCATGTCCCCCTGTGCCTCTGGAGGGAAGGAGGTAGAAAATGGAGGGGTGAGGAGAAGGTGTTTTAACACTTAGATTTTATTTTCTCACTATCCTACTCAGATCTGATTGGTAATAAATTAGACGAATTTTCACAATGTTGAGGTCTGTTTTGCCCATGACAGTCATTGGTGAGTGATCCCTCTCTTATCTTGACCCACAAGCCTTATATTTTCTCTCCCCTGTCTATATGAGGAGGGGAGTTACAGAGCAGCTTTTGGGGGCACCAAGTGTCCAGTGTCTAGCCAGGATTAACCGCCATAGGAGAAACAATGGAGGCACCCAAACAGAGAATATCCTTTTGCACTTGAATGGAAAAATTTGTTTCAATTTATAGGACAAATCTGGATGATCCCCATAGCCTTTTTATGAGGAGCTATACTCTCAGCATGCTGCTCCCAACACAGTGTCCCAGAACATGAGGCAGTGCACCAAGCTGAGAAACTGTGAACAAGAACAGCATGGGGTGTCCTGGAAATACAGGGATTTGGAAAGTGCACCTGCAGATATTTGTGGTACATTTTGTAGGATGCCTCTTAGCAATGTCCAGCTGCGGGTCAAAATCAACAAGGATGAACGCTTGACAGTTCACTTCACCAGGAACCAAGGGCAAATGCAGAGTGGATCCATCACTTTGGCCTGTATTCCAGTAGCTGGATGGCTGACAGGAAAGAGGAGGCCTTCACATATAAAGTATGACAGACAGCCACCAGCAAAAGACAGCCACATTAAGCCTGACATTATGATCCCAAGGTGTGGGATATTGTCAGTTGTCTCAGTGACAGAACCCCCCACCAGGCACAACTTTCTCATGGCAAAGCATGTAAAGACCTTGTGTTGCTTCCAACAGGAAAATGCTTTCTAGAAGTGACAGCTATTCAAGCTATAATAAATAAACTATTCTATGTATTAAAAATAAAGTCTATTCTAGTAGATGGGAGTGAAGGCATTGATAAAATAATAACATTTGATCAAAGCAAACTCAAAAGGAGCCAGACAAACTCATTAAACTATCTGCATGGAATGTCAGATCTAAAGAAAAGTTCAGAGTGGGTTTACTGGCCCCTGATACCCGAGTGAATGCAACCACATCAGATCATTCTGTTCCACAAAGGATTTTCCTTTCCTTGTTAGAGAAACTAAGACAAGCATTGCTTTTTCCTGTGTTTTCAAGTTACTGAGATCTTAAGACTTTTTCCTTCCACGAAGCATTCCAAACAGACAAATTTCTAAAACCAGAGCCTGTTCACCTGGCCTACAAAGAGACTGTAAGACCACATACTACAGAAATCTTAAGATCTATGAGATCTTATCATCACCAGAGCACAAACTTTTCCACGACTGGGCTGTCAGTAGGTGTTGGAACCACCAACTCCAAATAAAATCCACAGAAGCTCTCCAATGTCCAAAGTACACCCTGGCAGCTGGCTGTCTGTAAGGATCTCTGTGCCCCAGAGCTGTGTCTGCAGACTTGTGAAGGACTTTGTGGGTTACAGCTGCCGTGTCCTGGTCCTTCCTGGCGGGAGAGATGGAAGCTGGACCTGTAACTCTCTACTATCAGTGAGAGCCAGCAGCAGATGGGGGTTCCTCCTGCTCTGGGATGGGAAAGGAAATGAGAGGAACATAGGAAGAATGGCATACCAGGCATGACTTTTCAGAGAAGTGCATAACTTGGATCCTTCAAGCAGGATTATGATACCATCTAAGGACTATTACCAAGCAGGATTTGCAGAGGAGGTTTTCTAGGGTCTTCAATTGGTCTCCCAACAACATATCATAATTAGATTAGAGAAGACATTTGGATAGCCCAACTGCACAACTCGGTCAGCTGCACAAACTGCATCTCCCCTTTCAGTCCTCATTCTTTAACCAAAGGCACACATTTGAAAAACAAAATACAATGTTAATTGTGAGCATGCAAATGACTTTCAAATCTGGACTTTCTATTATGGTCCAATAGGTTGTTTTGTTCATATCCTCCATTTTCTAAAAATTAATTTCTTTAAGCTGAATAGATTTCTGGACAGTGAACTTATCTCCGTATAACCACTACTGTTTCAAGATTCTGCCTTCAGGAAAGAGAAACAACACTGCAACTCCAAAGCATTTCAAGGTATAAACGGATTCCCATGCATCAAGTCTAAAAGCACCTCTGAATCACTTAACCCATGAGCTTCCGGATCTGTTCCCGGTCCTACATAGTGAGGACAGAAATGATGACTGCTTTTCCACTTGCTGCTGTTAATTGAAACTAACAGCCTGATACTATGACATAGCACAACATCCTGTATATATTTATTATTTTGGTGTGGAATCATCAGTCTAGTAAAAGATATTTCACATCTAGGTGAAAAATCAGATATGACTTTTTATGAGATTATAATGACTTCATAATTCTTACAAAGACAATTTTCCCTAATGAACAGAAAATAATCTTCTTTTTCTAATCCAAAAGATGAAAGTACAACCCAGCATTTGTTTAAATAAAGGATTTCCTATTTGGGACTGTTAGTGCATGCAAGAAGACAGCACAATAATCAATGGCACAGGACAGTGAAGAAGAATGATTAGCACAGAATAAGATACAATACTTCTGCTTCATATTTGTTTTCTTTAAGCAGGTTTTAAAGCTTTTAAAAATTTTCAGTAGCTTACTATGCTAGAAGAGCATCATTCTGACATTTTGATTTACAAGAAAAAAAACCCCAAAATACTCCTTTAAGGATTTGTTGAGCTTGTTCTATCAAGCATTCAAATATCTTCTATATGCACAGATGGTGTTATCCAGAGTTAGTACATCCTAGCATCCTGCAAGCATAAGAAAAGGCAAGAACAGTTTCAAGAACAGTTCCAGATTTGGAAATAGACACAATCTAATTGCAGATATTTCCTCTTAATAATTAAATTTACTGAACACTTTATTGAAAATTCTTCCACAGCAGAGATGTGAACTCTGGTGAAAACATTACTGCTTATGGAAAGGAAGGCACAGCAATATGCAGCAATATTTAGTAAGAGGATCTGAAAGTATATGAAACCTGTGGTCTGAAAAAGAACTCATAGCCCGGTTGAACCACTGACTGCATAATGACATTGTGACTCTTATTTTTATGTTATTCACCCTCATTTTCACTGATGGTTATGCAGATAAAAGTATTCGTGATGAAATTTTCCCACCCACGATAATATATTAAGGACACATTACTTATCACTTATATAACACCAGGATTATTTTTTCAAAAGAGGATTGTGTAATACAAAGGATTACCATTCTTCAAAACAGAAAGTATATGCAGAGCAACAGCAGTTACAGGCAGACTGATCAAATGCTTCTTCTGCCTAAAGTGCCATTATATGTCAATTTAACATAGCACTGAGTAAGCTGGGACTAAAGGAAAACACATAAGACAACCGCTATGAAAGGCTGAAAATCTACTTGTTCTGCTAATGAGTTTTTTAATTATATCAATAATAATAGATGAATGAAAGATTTAAATTATTAGGGTCTTTTGAACTGCCATTGATGTCACTAAATATTCTGCTGTGGAAATGCAATTTGGTTAATAAAGCAATATAAATTTACCTTTCCCATCAGGTTATTTCAATATCCTTTCTCTCTGCTGGGGCAGTGGCAGCTCTGTGCCCATGCCTTGCTGGAATTTCAGCAATTTCAGCTGACAGAGAGCATTACAGTGAACAAGGCTTTATAACCTCTCTGAATTCTTCCACTTTCTAGCAAAAGCTTTGCACTCACCCACCTTTATTTTTGTCACAGTTGCTAGGATGCCTTGGCGACAGACACCAGAAATATCTATGATTTGGAGACAAAGCTGGAGGCAGGTGTAATCCACACCAGACCAAAAGGAGGGCAGGAGGCTCCTGCCAACAATCACTTCACCAGCAGAGATTCCTTGCAGCAGCAAAAGCACTACCTGGGATAGAGCAAATCTACTTGCTGCCATCTCAGCCTCTGCATCCCACCTGCCTCACAAGGAGCACAAGGAACAGATCCAGCCTCCCATCACTGGGGAGGAAGGAAAAGTGCCTCTCAGTTTGGACACCCACCTCAGCCAAGAGCCCCAGATACACCCCCCAGGCTTTTCTCCTCCTTGCTGTTGGTCATCCCACTGAAGTAGTAAAAAATAGATCCTGGACCTTACTGCTCAGGGCTGTGCTCTAGTTTCAGCTGCAAAATCTGCCTCCTGCAGGGGATGTTACAACCAGACACCACAAGTCTTTACAGAGGATCAGAGCTGGCCAGAACAGCTTCCAAAGACCCCAGTGATGCTTCCTTAGTGAAGCTCACACAGATGCTGGCAGAGAGTGTGCTAGAAACAAAGCACAAATGATGTATGTGCTTGTTTAAAAAGCTCACACAAAGAGGGCTTTTTCTTTTAAATGTTGCTCATAGACTTCTGCATTTTAAAAGTCAAACACAATCAGGCAATTATTTAGAATAAAATGCAATTTTTCTGGGTGATAAATGAAAATAGTTTCATTAAGTATTAAACATCTGTTTTGAAGGAACTTCCCCTTATTTACATAAAATCTGTGTGTCATTTTACAAAATGAATGCTTTCTCTGCTAACAGTGCTGTGGAGGAAGGGGTTTGTTGCACTAGACTCATACAAACAACCTTACTTTCTTCACTTTCTCATTGAAAGAACTTTTATTGCCAGACTGATTGTAGCAGGAAAATTACAATGTAATGCTACACCATAGTTAAAAATCCTTTTGGCCTCTAATGTTAGACAGAAAAATTGTTCTGAGAATAAAAGAACAGATGCTGACAGCCGTAGCAATTCTCGATGCTCATGCCAGGAAGCCATATTTTTTTGAAAAGGCTATTCATAATGTGAATAGTGTTTCATGTGAAGAGAACTCTATTATACAAGACAGTATATATTTGTAGCTAAAGGGACCCCCCCCCAAACATACCCATTGATTTTTTTCCCTTTATCCAGATTTACTTTTTTTGCAACCTCCTTTTGTTCTATTAGTTGCTTCAGTGCTCTGAACACTTCTTGTTTACACATGTTGCCTAAAACAACAAACACTGAGAAATTCTTAATATAAGTATAGAAATATATTTGCAGACTGGTATAGGAATCCACAAAATGTAAACTTTTAGAAGACAAAACTCTAAGAAATCTGACCTATATATTCTTTTATGAAATAGTTTTCCCCCTAAAGGCATCCACTGCTGCTCACCCCCTCATACCCTGAAACAGAAGCATCAGTTGTAGCACTAGTGTAAATAGACTGCTGGAGCCTTGACAATGTTTTCAATCATGATGTCCAGACTAGATACCAATGACAAAAATATCAGATTTTCCTAGTCTACAAAGAAAACAAACATTGACAGGTGCTTTCTCATTAGAAGGGGTATCCTGCACTCTGTGCAGAGTAGGACCTTACTCTATTACCAAGCTATGCCGGCTGTACCTCAGACACAAGAGAGCATTCCTCCTGCCCACGTCTGTGCTGTCTATGCTCCTGGCAGCAGAAGCAACCTTTCCAACTTCTGGCACCATCCAAACCTTGACAACAGGCTGGTCCAGGTCAGAGAGCACAGATGTGGCAGCCCAGTGAAGTTCCCCTCCCAGACAGCAGAAGGAAGTTCATCACCTTGGTGAAAAGAAGAGGGAACATCCTTGTTACACCATCTAAAAATGTCCTGCCACCCTATATTGCCATCAGCCACAAATCTGTATAGGCAAACCATGGAGCAAACCAGCTGGGCACACACTGCTTTTTAAAAGTTTCAGAGGTTTAGGAGGGTACCTCCAAGTTTTGCTGCTCCAGCATCTCTTCCCCAGTCAAAGCTGGAGATGAACCTCCTTGTTTTCCACAGTCAAACACCAGAGCAAAGTGTTCTTCTTTCCCTCACAGCTCTTGCAGCTGCATCTGCAAGATTCCACTCCTGAGTGAGAGTGCTGTAGGAGAGTCATGGCTAAAATAATCACTGAGAGGGTTTCAGTGTATAAGGAACTTCATAAAGGCTGAATAATGGCAGCTGAGACAGGATTAAAATACATATTTAAAAGAAAACACTGTCATGTTAAAGTGACATTTTAAAAAAACCTCATATATATAGGAACTGAGCTGAACTGTATAGAATATTAAAAATTCACATGCAAAGTCTTTCTCTCTTTCGTCTTCTCCAGTAACTCTACATTTCCTTCTTACTTCCACACATCACTTCTCTTTAGCAGTTACTATAAATCTTTTGACAGGTACAATGTCAAAATTATAGAATAAGGTTTTTACATCACAGTAGGCAGAAAAGAAAAACCACATCTTTAAAATTAAAGTTTAGAACTTAATGTTCTAAATAACTATCAGTGAACAGGCTCCTGATTTAACCAAAAGTGTATCCACACACTGGGTTCATATCTTCTGTTTTCTGAGTTTAAAAAATCACTAGAAAATCCAAAATGCACAGAAAAACTTAATTAAATATTTGTTTCTCTGAATCTGCTGAAGATTTCTGTCCTACTCCTTTAAATACACAGAAAGACTTACTAGAAAGATTTTCCCTGATAGAAGAAAAGTTGTCTTCATAAACACTTACTGTGCTGAAATCAAGCCAGCAAAAAGCCCAGAAATACATATCTGGTTCAGGATAAATTACTTCTGTTTCATATAAGGTGACAATTATGCAAAGTGGACATGAGGACATTCCTTATTCTCTGTCACATAGGCATGCATTTTCTACTGAATTCTGAGACACCATGTTCACTGTAAAACAGATGGAATGCTTTCTTTTTCAAAAGTTCTTTTGTGGAAAAGCAGCCTATTAGTCTGTACTTGAAATATAGCATTTAAAAAAAAAATCATCTCTCATTTATTTGGATAGAAAACTCATGATGTTGGTATGTTGTTGAGTAAGGCTGATAACCTTTCAGAAAGCTCAGGCAAACAAAAGGTTTGAACAACATAGTTTCTCACCAAGAACAAAAAAAAAATATTTTTATATGGCACATTTTTGATGCCTGTACTGATATGCTCCCCAAGCCTGCAGCCCATACAAGTGGCATTGTGACTTTGTCCTTGGGGTGACAGAATGCATTTATTTAGATTCTAGCTTGTCATACAGCACAGTCTCGTGCTCCAGAATGGCTTGATTTAGTCTGTTTTCTAGCACAGCACAATAGCTGCTTTCAACAACAAAACTGTTTTCTGACATTATATTTTGTTAACTCTATTTGCAAAGAGCCAACTTGAAATGATTGCTGTGGATGGAAAGCATGCAGGGAAAACTGGGCCTGCTTGACAGCGAGCCTTCCTTTGGGAGCCAGGTTACACACACACTCCAAATTTTGTAGTGTGTCACATTTAATCTGTAATGTGCATAGTAAACCACCTAAGCACAAAAAATGTCATATAAAACCAGCAATGGTTTATGATGCAAGTTACAAAGTCTGCTGGTTATCCTCACAGTTTTGAAAGGTCTTCATTTGCAATGGGCAGCTTCTGCGACTCATTTGTCATCTTGCACCATTTTCTTTTCATACCTTTGTCTTATTCATTGCATACATTAGAGGGTTGTCTTGGGCATTAAAAAGTAAAAACAGAGTGTTTCAGTAGTCCAGCAATACTAAATACATAGTATCTGTGAAACCACACTCTTTATAGGAGGCAGCAACACTAATCCATTTAAGTCCTGGTGACCATTCCAAACCTTTTCAGAGTAGAAAGAGATCCTCAGAAATCAAGCTAAAACAGAGATGCTTGAATGAATCTTTCAATACCAGGAAATCTTTGAGTGAAGAATAAATAAATCACTGTTATTTCCTATAAGAATCCAGTGCAAAGACTGGGTCAGTGGACCCTTAACATATGCCAGGATACTGTATTGGCAGGAAAATATACCAGGCTTTATTGCGAAGATAGGAAGAAGGCCAGTTTCTGTGCAGGAACTACTAAGAGAGCTAGGGACTAATTTCAAAAATTCTGATGCTCTTCTGAGTTTAAAACTTAAAGCACATGCTCCAGGTTTTCTGCCTTAATCTAGATTTGCTTAGTCAACTCATAAATCCTTCAGCAAGACAAAAGAACAGTTTCTAGGAAGTTGGTTTCTTTTTTGCTTCCTCTTCACGGAGACAAAGTCAGCTTAAGGTCAGCATAGCTCAGATGACTTCTTGCTCCCAGGCATATCACTGAGACCTCTTTCTTTGTTTTAGACAATAAATTTAACATCTGGCTTGGACTGTCATAACTAAGTCATCACTTCTTGTAAGTCCTAGCAAGGAGCAGATCCCTCTTCATCTACAAACCCAGAATTCTTGTCTGAGTCAAGCCTTGTTATCTCCTGTGCTGACCAGAGAAGGCTGTTTTTTTCCAGGTTTGGCCCAATGCAATTCCAGCCTCGCTGCTATCAGTGGCCATGCTGGCAGACTGGACACTACCAGAACAAATATGTCATGCATATTAAACATGGGCATGCACAGGCACATACAAACCTATAGCCTAAGACATTGCCAGGGTCCTCTCTGCTTTTATGTATGTCTTAAAGAGAAATTTAACTCCAATTATACACCATCAACAGATCACTTTGAGAAGCTGAGAAGCACAAAGGCATTAAACAATGTAATCAAATTGTTGAGTTATCAGATGAAGTAGTACAGATGTTGCTCCATGTATTTTCAGAGATAATCAAGCAGAAGAACAATTGTTAAATGCTTGGTCTAAAACCACACGTGCATAAAAGCCAAAAGTACAAAAAAGTCTTTTGACTCTAACCTGCTTTTGCATATGTCAGTGTTTGGTCATGACCTGCCTGATATTCCTCATCTGCTGACTTAATGTCATGAGTCATTTGCCATCCCCCACTGGGCATTAAGTCACTTTTATTGCTTTTCTTGAATATACACATAGATAAGCTTTGTCTGCAAGAAAAGGAAAAAAATAGGATAAACAGTACTTTAAATTTTATGCAACCTAGATCAGTTACAAAATAACCTCAATTATAAAAGAAAACAGAAATAAAAAAAATTCATGATACCTTTCAATTTAATCAGCTTCAAAATATCTTCTCAGATCAAACTGTCACCCACTTTTCTGAAAGCTTTTTTCTAAAGCAGAAGATAGATCTGGGTGAGCATTATTCTTCAGCAATTAGTAGGTGCAGAAAAAAAATGCACCACTTGCCTGAAGGAGCAGACCTATTTCATGTGGGCTTTTCAAGAAGCCCACCATTATCCCACTAACGAAAAATAATCAAACTAGTCTTCCTGGTTACATTATTAATGAGGGAAAAAAAGAGTAATGTTTAGAAAACAGCTCTTTACATAAGCACGTAAGAGACTCCAGTGCTCCTGTATATGGTACATCCTAGAGTTTTATATTATTCTGTATTTTCTAATGCATTGGAAAGCTTTTTTTCTCAATTCCAAATGTCAGCAACCTCCACAATTACTCTTCCTTAGTCCAGTATGTTAATCCCAGGCTCTTGTCAATGGGAGATCTGCCAGCTGAGAGAAAGCAGAGTACTGCCTTACAAAAGTAATCAAGAAGAGGAGCATGCTTTCCAGTAATTGGGCACACAGTATGACTTGATCCCACCACCAATGAGAAGTCTGTGGCTTTCAGTCCAGTCAAGGCTGGGGCAAAAAGGACATACACACTTATGTTCCTAAAAGTAAATGGCTGGGTTAAACTTTCCACACAAGAGGAAAGGCTGCCATTTTTCAATGGATATGAACCTGCGTACAAGCATCAAAGCCAACTCCAACAACTCAGAGAGGACCAGCAAATGAGAAGAGATTGAGACCAGGAAGTTGGAAGGCCTGGCTACTGGACACAAAGCACTCCTCACACTGCCTCTGCTGCCCCATCCGGGCATCAGACAAGCAGAGAAAGGTTCTCTTTTTTGGATAGATCAGGACAGCCCATTGTGTTTGCTGTACTTCCTCTGCAGAATAAAGATCTTCAATCAGAAGTGTTTTAATTGGACAGTCTGAATGACAGGTCCAAATTCTTTCACCATTAGTTTCTCAATGGATCCAACATTTCTGCGATTAGCAGAGTGCTACCCTAAAAAAGTGTCTGCCCAGAGTTTGAGATAAGTCACTCGTAACTGGGAACAGCACAACACCAGCCAGCTGTGAACCCAGAAGTGCATGCCCCCTCCTTAGCACAGTGCCCACAACCTGAGGCTGTAAAAAATCACAGAATGATTAAGATAACAAGAGACCTCTGAGATTATTAAGTCCAACTTTGGACTAGACACCACCTTTTCAACTAGACCATGGCACTGAGTGCCACATCCAGTTGTTTCTTGAACATCTCCACAGATGGTGACTCCTCCCCATGTGCAGTCCATTCCAAAGCTTAAGAACCCTTTCTGTAAAGAAAGCCTTCCTGATGTCCAACCTGAACCTCCCTTGGTGAAGCTCAAAACGATTTCCTCTTGTCCTATTGGACTCATCCTCTAGTCACCTGGGAGAAGAGGCCAACCCCCACCTGGCTACACTCTCCTTTCATGCACTTGTGGAGAAAAAAAGGTCTCCTCTGACCTTCCTTTACCCCAAGATGAGCAACCCCAGCCCCCTCAGTTGCTCCCTGCCAACTTGGAGGACAGCTAGAGTTCGCATTCAATTACAAGAAACTGCAAATTACCCGAAAATTTTAACTAGCATGTTCCCTTTGCTAGCAGTGAAAACTTAGTTTATATTGTGGGGGGAAATATTTCTATATTGTTTCTTATTTTTCATTATGACAATAACTGGCATGACACTATTGCTATATTCAACTGTTCATAATTAAAAAGAGACACAGATGTAGGAAGATGTACAGAGCAAAAAACCATCTGTTACTTTTGGGAAAAAGGGGGGAAAATCTGATTAGGTACAGTCTACTTGATTTTTTTAATGAAGTTTATGAACCTTGTCAGAAAAGATTTCCATGTATTACAAAAGAAAAAGAGCTTTGAGCGACAGATGAACCTAAAGAGATGTGTATATTTATTTATATATATACACACACCCATGTCTTCTACAAGACACAGTAATTATGTAGGTGATCAGGAAAGTATTTGCAGAGAGCAATGCTTACTAGTACCTTTGGTGGACAGGTCTATTATACCTGATCATGACAATTATCTAAGACAACTAAAGCCAAGCCTGTGTCCTAAACAGCATATGTGGCCCAAGAATGCTCTTTATGTCCTTCAGATATGAAAACAATCTGTAAAGAACTCATTGTAAATGGCTTTATGGATGGATCTGTATTTCACAGCATGTGAAATAATAAGATGTGACGTTAGTAGTCCTTTAACATAAAGACGTAAAGAAAAAATATTATTCTCCATATTCTGTGTTATTTTCTACATATACTCTACACATAGAATTTTCTCTCTTCTAATGTCTCCCTAGCAGACATTAGAATTTATAGAGAAAAATTCTTTTTCCTAAAGCAAAATATTATTCTCTACCAATCTGCTATCTGATATAATAGTCATATGATATAATAATACCTGATATAGTAGTTACTGATATAATAATCAAAGCCAGGTTGGACAGGACTATGAGCATCTTGGTTTAGTGGAAGGTGTCCCTGCCCCTGGCAGGGCAGTTGGAACTGGATGATCCTTATGGTCTCTTTCAATCCAAACCATTCTATGATCACAATGTGCTAGAGTTAGAAGTGTCAAATCATTGTAGCTTGTATTAACCTATAATTTGTTAGAATATTAAAAAAAATCAGTGTATTAAGTATGGTATTAATACAGTAAGCAATAGCTGAGCAAAAATACAGGCAGGAGACAACCAATGAGTTAGATTTGCCTTAGGCACTACTTTGTTACACCCTCTTTCAAAGTGTTTGCACATGAAGCAAAAGAACAAATAATTTACAGTGAAAATACTTCATGTCATACCATGAATCAGTTTTGCATTCCTCCTCTAGATGTGCTGCATACAAAACAAAGAGAAAATATCCCTTTTGTAAACAGATGTGTATTTCTATTGGTCTTGCTATTTACTGTGAAGTCTGCTGTGAGGCAGTGTTTATTTACATACTAGAGCACTGGGAAGAACCTGAGTTTCACTGTCAGTCCCCAGGTTTCCTCCATCAGAAAATAATTTGGGTTTAGACCAACCCATCTCCCCAGGCATAAAACAGATGTACACATTGAAAATAGAAAATACTAATGAATAAGTTTTTATGGCAGAATTAGTGACTGTTGATGAGCATTAGGTCTTTAAATATTTATAAAATAAGGAATATTTTGCAAAGCAAATGCGGGATATTTACTTGACTCTTCCTAAATAAATAAAAAAATTTTAAAAAAGAAGTTGAATATTGTGACACTGGAATCCCAGGGGAGATGCAAGATATTAGTGCAGCTTGTAGGAGATAAAAGAAAAACAAGAATACAAATTATTTTTTGAGAAAAGTCCATGTCAAATAAGACTAAACTGTACGAAAACTTAAAGAATGAGACAATACATATAGCCCATTGGCAAGATCTTAGGCATTCCCTCATCAGAAAAAGGGAAAAGAATAAAGTATGCACAGGTTATAAGAATAACAGCAGCTCAGAAAGAGCAAAAGTACCACAGTCAGTCAGGTGGAAAAAATATATTTGGCTGACAAGAAAGCAAATCTATGTGCAGCACAGTGCTGCTTCTCCTTTTAATCTTTTACAAACTTAGCAGAGCATTTTGCTGGGAGGATAAAAGCCACTGAGCAGTGGAGCCATCCCAGCAGAGGCATTCCCTCACGCTCGGCAGCACTTTACTGCCTTTCCATCAGCTGGGGACCTGGGCCAGCAGCTGCCTGTGCCACCACTGTAGGGTCTATGCAAGGACAGAAAGGTATCCTGCACTTTACATTTATATCAGAATTGTTGCCATTTAAGTAAGAAAGCTGTCATGTCCTTTATTGTTCACATTTTGCCCATATGTAAAATAAATATACCATTTATCAAGGGGGATCCAGATTCAGCAGCACAGACCAAGAGAATACCTCAAGAATTACCTGAAGTGGCAAACTGCTGTTTTAAACCCAGTCTCTGTGCTTTCATGCTGCTTTCTCCCCAGTCTGACCATACGCACCAAATTACATGGCTATCAACTGAACAAAAAGCCAGCATTCTTCTTTATCTGTGGGAATGATGAAGGACCAAACAGACCACACAAAATTTATTGCCTCTTTCTTGTACAGCACCCTGTGCAAGTGAGGTTGTCATCCCTATTTTTTAAACCTACTAAGCAGCTTCAAGTTAATTTATTTACTTCTGACATTATTTTAAAATCACTGATCAAGCAGTCTTCCAGATCTTGGCAATGGTTAAAAAAGCCCAACAAAAAATATCTAGGAGCCAGACCTCTGTGCAAGCACAAAATGTCTCTCAAACCAGTTCATGAGGCTCTTGACAAGGAGTAAAATGAAAGGACAAAGTTGCTGCCACCATCACCCATGTCTAGGATCCACAAATGGAAGCTGTTGTATTTCACACCAGTAACAGCTCTGGGAGAAGATTTATGCAAAAGTAACAGAGAATAAAACAATACACTTTCCTGAAGCTCGAAGCCATAAGATGTTAATTCTTCTACTAAATCCAAAAACTCACAAAATGCAGTCACTTAAACCACTTAAACTCACCACAAAAGTCTTTCAGTGACATTTCATTCCTGTTCTAAAAACCTTCATCAGAAGTCAAGAGCTGACTACCAGACACCTGCAGTTTTTTGCAGCCATCTGTATCTGCCTCCTGCTTCACAGGGGATGCCTGGTAGTGTTTAACAGAAATATCAAAAATAAACATAGCTGGAATGTTTTTGAGGGTAATCTTTGAACAGTAAAAGAAGAAAAGAACTCACTTTCTTCTGTTACCAGCTCCAGAAGATTACAAAGTGCCGACACATGGCATAACCAGTCTGTATTTTCCTAATTTAAATCACCCAATGAAAAGCCTGGGAACAGCTATTGAAGTTTTAATTCCTCTCCTTTTTGACTGAAACAGAAGACTGCTTCCCATCCCCATATACCAAGAGGTTAAAAAAGAAAAAGAACTTTCTTGAAGAAATTAATGTCTTCAGCTTCTTACCTCTCTAGGAAAAGTCTGACATCAGTTGTCTTCTTACCCATATCATAGTAACCACTACATGATTCTAATCAATCAGCTTATTACTTACCATGCAGCACCAGTAAGCATTTTTCTGATTATTTTTAGTATTATAAATTATTTCAAGTTTAGGGCTTACTTACTGACATTTTATAGGCTGCTGGTTGAAATTTGATAACTCATTTTAACAATTACTTTTTCCTGCAATTTTATAAGATAGTTGAGAAAAAAGACCAAGCTGCTTTTTTTCTGCTGGCTGAGACCAAGAATGCAAGGTCCTACAAATTTAACTAATGGGGCTTTAAAAAAATCACAGTTGCACTCAGGAAAGGGCATAAAAAAGGTATCCAAATGTCCTCTTGGTTTGCAGACTGATAAGTTAGCAAAAACTTCTGAGCTTAAAATTACCGGAGAGAGCTGAACCTTGTAAGTGGCAAGAGAACAACGAGTAATTGCAATTAATTGTGAGAAGAGCAAAGCTGGCACTGCGGTCCCCCAGGCATGAGGAGCAGAGGCAGAATTCAGCATGAGCTCCAGCCATGGAGCACAGAGACCAAAGCAAACGCACACAAAGCAGCACACGTGAAGGTCACCAGATAACAGCCTAAAATGATTAAACACAGCTAAAGCCCTTCCCAGCGCCAGTCCCCAAGCAGCCTTGTCTTCCCACCATTTGTAGGTTTACTTATGAAGGTACAGCCATCTATTCCTTTAAATTTTGGCACCAGCCACCTTCTCCGCTGGATCAAATGTCTCAGATGTGAAACCACTGATGCTCTTCAAGGCACAACAATAAACATGTACCTAGAAGAGTAACTCATGTTCCCCAGGGGCCGAGCTGACTCCTCACAGACCTCACTTTTGAAGGGCGTAATAGAAACACACACTCCTCTTGCCTCTTTCCTCGAGCAAATCTGGCACTGCTCCAGTGAGCATGTAGTGAAACCTTGCATGAGTTGCTCCTGCTGCCATGCCAGCACGTATTTCTCCCTGCTGAAATCCCTTCTCCCAGCACTGGCACTTTGGGATGGCAATGCAGTGAGGTTGCTCTTCAAGCAGGTGCTGTAAGGCTGATATTTACTCAAGGACTGCAGAAATGAGATTAGGCAGGCTAGTGCTGATCTATAAAATTATGATGTATTAAGTGGTTTCCCTAATTTGTTATTTGGGATAAAATTTAATTCTATTATGCATTACATTATATTCAACAACATACATGTGAATTTATGTACACATACCTTTACCGTGTAATATTTTAATAAATATATTATTCTATAATTCAATATCTCCTAATAATTAGAACTTCATATGTAGAACCAACTTTTACAAAACTACTATTAGTACCAGAATTCTTTCTGCACTTGTATGTTTTTTGAAGATTAAAAAAAAAAAAAGTAAGATTCTTGGGAAGTGGGAGTTAAATGCTCATTTGGAAGAGAGGATTGAAGAGAATTAAGATGATTCACAAAATGACAAAGAGTAAAGCCAAGCCAAATCATTTCCTAAGGTGTTTCCCACATTATGCTCATTTTCCTTTTCTTTCATTGTGAATCAAGCAATTTCATTGTCTGAAAATGCTGAATTTACAATATTCTAAAGTTGAACTCAATATTTAAGCCTAAACCATTCAGCACTGCAAAGGTGCAATGAATATTTTAAAAAAGACTTGTCAAAAGTTTTTTGGTTTGATTTTCTTCTCTCCCTACTAGAAATCAAGGTTGAGATTTGGGTGTTGCTTTAAGAATTTTTTTTTCCATCAATCCAGTCCAGTTTCCCTCATATTCACTTAGAGTTATCTAATTTTTAAAAAAAACCTCTTTTTTTTATATTTTGTTTAAAGAAAAATCCTCAATGTCTCAGTTTAGGTATTTAGAACATCAAATGCCTTTCAAAAGTAAGAACATTCATTATCTGGCTAACTCATTCTGAGGTTTGGAGCCTTTCGACTGGATAAGAGACTCAAGTCATGCACGCTGGACATCAGGAAGAATTTTTTCTCTCAAACAGTCATCAAGGATTAGAATGGGCTGCCCAGGGAGGTAGTGGAGTCACTGTCCCTGGAAGTGTTCAAGAAATGCCTGGATGTGCCAATTAGTGGTACGTGGTGTTCAGTCAAAGATCGGACTCAAGGTCCTTTCCAACTTTAATAATTCTATGATTCTATGGCCCAAATAAAGCAAATTCATTAGAGGAAGAGTAAAGTGAATTATAGGCAGATGCTAAAAAGAACATAAGACATCTTCTTGGCATCCTCTGCCCAAAAAATCCAAAACACTGCACAAAAGTATCCAATGGCATACAAACATACACAATATTGCACTCAAAATGTTACTTAAATTATTATTATTCATGAGATAAGAATTAAGAGGTTAGAGAACTGAAAAATTGAAGCTGACTTAATGGGCAGTTAGGCAACGTTTTCTCTTCTTGTTTAGAAACAAAGGCTTGATTTACGAGACAGCAGCCATGCTCTGCTCTGCAGACCAAATGATTCATTGCCTCACAAACCTTCCTGCTGCAGTCAGTGTTGTATCATCAGAATGCCACATGCAGGCTCCAGCCTCGCAGTTCTAGTCACAGTTCTACAGTATAGAAATACTTAGCATTTATGGAACATATCTTTCTCTCTACAGAAAACAAATACTAAATTATGCTAATTATTTTAGCACTCCAACTAAAGCAGGGTCAAACTTAAGAATAGCACATTCTAACAGCTACATAACATGAAAAAGCAACAGTGCTACTAATGTAGGGAGTGTGCATTAGTAGTTTACATGTGGTAAAAGTAATGAATGAAAATTTGTAAAAACTACACAATAATCACACAATGACCAACAGCGGAGTCCATAGTACTATGTGTAAAGAACTGATTGCATATATGCAACAAAGAGTTGTTGCTTGGGCTTTTATGGATTTACTCCTGGACACCTGGGACTCTGTTGCACATTACAGTGTACTGTTTTTCTTGCCATGGGTAATAAAGTTTTGCATTAAAAAATGCACATGACGAATTTGATATGCAGTTCAGTTCTATGCCTGGGCAAAACTGAGTCTGGGAGAAATGGGGTTAGACACCTGTGGTCAGTTGTTCCCATGCCACAAATGAGTAGCAATACAAAAGAGTGTAAATCTCAGAGAGTCAAAGGTTCCCAAAGTTCAAAAGTGGTTAGGGACACAGACTGGATATGGGGCCAAAAAACCTCAAAATGGAAGGTTAACACTGCAGAGCACACTGGAGGCAAGGAGGATGTTTTTGACTCACCTGAGAGAAGTAAAGCCACCTATGAGATTATAGCAAAAATGTGGTCACTGGTATTTAGTCTGCAATTTAAAATATTTATGCTTGCTTTTTTGAGATTACTTAATGCTATGTAGTTATTGACACATTTAAAATGCAACTGTTAACTGCAGTCAGTTATAATGTTCAGTAATTCTATTACTGGATTTGATTAAAATTATTAAAATTAGTTACAGCTTCTAACTGAGGTGCATACAAAGTGAAGGACATGGAATTTAGGACCACATGAACAGATTAGTTCAAAGGATGCAGAGGTACACAGAAAATTCGTGGAGGTGGAAAGTCACTTCTGTAACAACTGGAGTTTCTTCAAGGTATACAGCCTTATATGCACATTCATGTACTCCATGTACATATCATAGACTCACAGAATGGCTTGGGTAGAAAAGCACCTTAAAGATCACCTAGTTCTGAGGCCTCTGCCATGGGCAGAGGCACCTTCCTCTAGACCAGGTTGCTCAGAGTCCCATCCAAACTGCCCTTGAACACTTCCAGGGATGGAGCATCCACAACTTCTTTGGGCAACCTGTTCCAGCGCATCACCACCCTCACAGTAAAGATTTTTTTTAGTTTCTAATATCAGTATCTAATATCACATTCTATATCTAGTATCTACTCTCAGTTTGAAGCCATTTCCCTTTTTCTGATCACTACATGCTCTTGTAAGAAGTCCCTCTCCACTTTTCTTGTAGGCTTCCTTCAAGTTCTGGAAAGTCACAATTAGGTCTCTTCAAAGCTACCTCTTCTCCAGGATGAAAATCCCAATTCTCTTGGCTTCTCCTTGTGTGAGAAGTGCTCCCTCCCTCTACTTGTCTTGGTGGCCTTCCTCTAACAGGTTGATGTCCTTCCTGTGTTGGGGACCCCAGAATTGGATGCAGTGTTCCAGGTGGGGTCTCACCAGAGCAGAGGGGCAGAATCCCCTCCCTGGCCCTGCAGCCCACTCTGCTCTGGATGCAGCCCAGGACAGGTTTGGCTTTCTGGGCTGGGAGTGCCCATGGCTGGGTCATGTCCAGCCTCTCACCCACCTGCATCCCCAGCTGGGCTGCTCTGGGTCTGTCCATCCCCAGCCTGTGTTGATACCCAGGGGTTGTGCTGACCCAGGTGCAGCACCTTGTCCTTGGGCATGTTAAATTGTGTGAGATTCCCATGGGCCCCCTTGGACTGTCCTGGTCCCTTTGGACTGCATCCTGTCCTCCAGGTGTATCAACGGCACCACTAAGCTTGGTGTCTGCTGAGACTGCATTCAATCCTGTAGCCTATAGCATTAATGAGATAATAAATAGCACTGGTTCCAATATGGACTACTGAGGGTCACCACTGATCACTGATGTCCATCAGGACTCTGGATGAAATGGTCCAACACATTCCTTATTCAACTAGCACTCCCCCCATCAAATCCATCTCTTCCAAGTCTAGATGTTGTAAAGGATCCTGTCAAAGGCTTTACATAAGTCCAGATATATGAACAAACCCTTCAGCAAAAAAAAAAAAAATCACCTTTGACTGAGTAGTAGTGAGGGTTGTAGGAGATTGGAGGAATGACCGACTGGCTCAAAACAGCTGGGAAGTGTGAAGTGCTGGGGGGACAGGTGAGTTCTGTGTACAGGGAACGATGCACTGCTCTACACCCTGACTCCACTGAGCCTTAGTCAGCCTCTGGTCTGGTCCAAAATGATGGCCTGACCTCATGGGCCTGTGGTGAGCCCCAAAATGATGCCAGCCACATCTGGGAAACACTAAAGCACAGGCCTGGGGGAGCACCCAGCAGACCAGAGCAGAAAAAAGCACAGCAACATGTGTGCTGAGTTGGCACGCTCCACTGGATCCTAGAGTACTGATTATATACCTTTCTTTCTTTCTTTCTTTGCTCTCAAAATATATTGGAAACCAGACTAAAAAATTCCAGTCAATGCCTTAGTAAGTGCCTTGTTGTGTCTAGAGAAGTTATAGTTCACCAAGTTAAACTTTTCTAAGTGTGTGAAGTGCCTTACTTTGTCTGGATGTTGTTGTAAAATTTGCCAAGTACATTATTCTACCTGAAAGTTCTATGCAAGTAAAAATTTGTTGTCAAATTCCCTGAGAATTTTGTTTTCTCCCATGCATCACCCAAAGTGAATCAAACTACCTTCCACTAAACCTGCTGAGTAGGGCGGGGCATTACAAAGATGATTTCTCAAACCAGACAAGCTGCAATTTGTAAATAAGCACACTGCAGATAAAATGAGGCAAAATGCAGTCTAGCAGCTACTGCTGCCGTCACAGTTCTGCTTGACAAATAAAAGCATTCGGCACCTTGTCAGAGTCACAAATGGGTCTTCAGCTTCTCTTTCACTTTGACAATGTAGAACAGTCACACAAAAACACCTGGGCTGAGAAAGAATTACTTCAGTGACCCTTCTGGCTTACAGCCCATCTGCCTCTTACTGACACAGCCTCTGTCTGGAAAGGCTCCCAAAGAATGCCAGGAATGGGGAACTTTAAGGCATTGGGAATCTATCTTTCCTGCTGGAAAGGGTGTTCCAGCAGGCAGGTGCATGAGGGGATGTAACCTTGGGCCAAAAGGAGCTTTCACTTCACATCTGAAGTAACCGTTGTGTGCTCCAAAGCTTACCTACATTGGCTTTTTTCCAGCCTCCTATCCAAGGAAACACAATAACCTGAAGCACACAGTTTGTCAGATATCAGGTGTTGGTATCAGGCTACCAGATCCCAGCACTCGTGACAGTGTTCAGCAGGCTGTGTGGGTGGCTGGAAGATTAATCTACTTGCCAGAAAAAACACAGCAGGGCTCTTTAGTACAACCCACCCTTGTGCTGTCAACAGGGGATGTTGGAACAGGGTGGTTGGGAAGAACATCAAAACCCACATGTATGAGCTGAGGGTATCTGTCCTTCCTCCAAACATGAGAAGTGGATGAAGCAATTACTGCCAAAGCTTCAGGGCTGAGAGCAATATGGCACTGCTCATCATCATAGCCCCCAGATGGGCCAGCGTAGGCTACTGCAAATTATCTACCAAGCTTGGAACAGGATCCGGAAAGGACAAAAAAATCAGCTTGCTTCTTTCTTTTTTTTCTTAGCAACTGACAACTCTGACAGCTCTGTGAAGTTCCACCACTTCCTTTATTTCATTTGCAAATTTGTCAATCTCAAAAAAAACAACAATCAAAAAACCCAAGAAAACCAAAATAAATTGAAAAATGCTACTTTTACATCTTTTATTTTGCTTACCTACCTAAGACCAGTATGGTACAGAATAGTCTCTACATTCCCAGCACCACTCTCTGGAGTAACTGGTGGTCATTCTCCATTTGAAAAGACCAAGAAATCATTTATGATGGGTCTCCTAAAGCACGAATGCTAAGATAGAATTGTGAGCTCTCAGCTAAGATTTAGAAGACAGTGTAATCTTAAGAAGAAAGACTCTGCAATTTTCTTCCAGCTTTTAATTACTTCTGTCCCATAGTCTCCAACATAATTTTTCCAGTCATTAATTTCATCTTCTTTGGCTCTTTGTTGTCTTCTTACTTTGTCAATCCCACTTTGCAATTGTCAAGGTTTCTGCCAGCAACCCAACTTCCCACCTACTAGTTCACTCTGTATCCTACTCTTTCTCTAGTCCCAGTCATCTATCCCTAGGTCTTAGCTCCCCTTCACATTCATCATGCCCCATGTTCATGTACTATCCCAGTAGCCCAGTTCCTTGTGATAGCTGTACCCATGCTCTCCAAACTTGCTCTTTCCCATGTCAGCTGGATCTCAGGCTCCTCCAAGGATCCCATGGTACTTTCCTCCCTCACACTTTCTGCCCAAACACCAGCAGAGGAATCACTATGAAAGGAGAGAGGAGTGGATGTCAGAGTTGATCCAAATCAAAAGATCACAACAAAAGCTCGGAACTGCTCTGCTCACATACCCTGTTCACTTTGGAGGCATCACATACAGGCAATTCTGCCACATGCAGCACTGATGGGGGAACAAGGTACAATCTGATCAACACCAGGGTGCATAGATGTTGAAGATTCAGGAAACTAGAAGAGAGCTCAAAGAGTAATCCGTTCCACCACACTGCTCCAGAAAGAATTCAACCATATTTATGTCACTCCTGATTAATACTCAAACAACATTTAATGATGCTAAAATCATGAAAATCCAAACTCAGTAATCCATTCCATTGCTTCAACCTCATTATTGCTGAGCCCACTACACATCATCTGGTTGGGCACAGGTGTGGCCAGCATTGCTTTGTGACATTATAAAGTTATCATGTCTTGTTAACCATGACACTGTTCATTCTTTGAGCTGAAACAATTCCAGACATTTCAGCATTCACTCATAAGCCATATATTCTAAATCTTGTAATTATTTTCATTCCTCTCCTCTGGATACTCTCCAATTCAACTGGGTTGAAGAAACATGTAATCTCTCATTTTATTTGCTAAAATTTTCACAGGTATGTGAAAATTACAGTGTTGAAAGTGTATGAAAACTACAATAGTTTGTAGACTTGGTATTTTAACTTTATTTGTAGACTAACATTTTGTAGACTTAGGACAGAATATTTGGGCAAGCTTTCATGAACACAGTAAAAAATGAAGATCAGATAAAAGGACACGGCCTTATCAGGATCTGGAGCCTAGCTAAAAAGCAGAAGAGTACCATGTTTCTGAATTATCTTAGGATAGTTTAGCAAGGCAAAACAACTAGTCTAATTTTCAGATAAATATTAATTAAAATTAAAATTTACATGAGCCACAAATACATGTGATGAACTACAAACCACATGGCTAAAATTTGGCAAAGTTAGAAGCAGCAGAAGAGGTTCTACAACATAGAAAGCAGTTTGGTTTTGTTGGCAGATGAATCCTCTCAACCCAACTATCACACATATGTGCCAATAGGCACCCAAAGATAATACAGATTCACAGGCCTTTCTATCACTATTTTTCTCATCTGGCCCAAACTGTTTCACAGATCACTGTAATTGTACCTTTTTTTTTTTTTCTGTGCTGAAGTTTCAAATGCGGCTTTCTCAAAAGCTGCAGAGAGACAGCACGTTACTTTGAAGAAAATCAACTTCCTTTGAAGAGCAACATGAAAGTCAGAATTTTGTATGGTTCATTTCACTTCAATTCTTTTCATCACACTCCCTCCACATTTCAAGTTAACAGTAAACATAATCCTTAACGTGAAGCATCCTCCTACAGAAGCCTTACCACAAATCACTAGACTGAGCTGCTTTATGAAGCTGCCCAAGTCTGACAGCTGACTTTCAAAATATGCTGAGTAATGAAAGAGATGGTCAAGCATGCCAGCAAAATGCACAGCAGTTTGCACTCCCAAACACTCAAGTGTGAGGAAAGTCTTTGCTTATTTTGATAATTTTCTTACTGTTTTGCTTAAGGCAATAATGAAGAAGAAAATAAAGCTTTCAAATGTGTCAGCATTAAAATGATAAGCCATTTCAAGGCAATGTTGGGATGTGAATTAAATGAATTAAAATCATCTGCATGACAATATTTTCTTAAATGTCTTTATTAGAGGCATGAAACTTTTACTCCTGTAATTTGGTACACAGCATACACATACAAAGAAGAAACTGAACTATATTTAAAAACGTATTGATGTACTTTACACATTTTTAGTGGCATCTGAATTAACTTCACTCAATGTGTGGCAAAATAGCACTGTAAGCCACTTACCCAGCATAATATGCAGCAAGATCTCTACATTTTTCTTCCCACCCAACTTAATTACCAAATCACTGTGATTTGGCTCATGTGATGCACCAGTCTTGAACAGCATTGACTAAAAAATATTTGTTACAAGTCAATTTTATTTCTTTGTAAGGATTCACTAATATAAGTGAAAATGCTGAATGTGAAGCAAGGGAAATGCTGTATGCTTCTAACAAAATATATTTTAGCTCTTAAAGAGAGAAGTTGTGTGATGCAGAGAACCAAAAGGAGTTACATCAGGAAATGATGGAAAACAATAAGAGTAAGATCTACAAAACAACTGATTGTTCCCTAAAGGCAGAACTCATGGAGTCTCCACAGAAACAAACACAATTTTTCTCCATCACTAATTAATTTAAATAACAGATTTAAAACATTGGCCCCTCCAGTAGAAGCAATAATGTAATTAAAGTTAACCATATAACTTTAGGTTACCTTCTATCATAAAACTTAACACCAATTATTTCTATTTTACAGTGTACTTTATACAACTTTATGATTTTTTGTTCAAATACATTGGCTTGATGGCAACATGCAGGTATTTAGAGCATCTCAACATTTACATCATGCTGATGGCAGCTATTATGCAACTACATTGCCCTGAGTCCGTTGATTCCAAAGAAATCGACTGTACTTTTCCAACATGCCAATAGTAGGCTTATCCATTTTTGCCATGATTCTCCCACTTGGGCCTTTATGGAATAAAGACTGCATTGATTTTATGGGAGGGAAAAAAAAATCCCTCTCAACAACCAGAGTCAGCAATTTTCAAATATGAATAATTCAGAATATGAAAAAAAAAGTATTGTCTCTTGGCTTGTGAGGACAAAAAGTCGAAACATAGTCATTCAAGCTTACACTGTCTACAAAAATTCTGTTTGTGTTTGGTTTCATTCTAAAACAGCAACTAAATATATTCATATTCATAAATTCATCATCATTTCATTCAACACTTATTATGCCATGTGTTTTTTGTTTAAAAAGAGCTTACCTGACACATCTATAATAGGAATATTGAAATAACTCTAAACTACATTAGTCACAGACAAATCCATTTTCAGTGACTGAGATAACTGGCAAAACACTATTCAGAGTGACTAAGAGCCAAAGTAGAAGAAACCACAAAAGTTATTTTTATTGCTGTAATCAGAAGTGTGAAACCAAAACTACTTTTTAGTGTCTGTATTTAAAGTGAAATATTATTGCCAAACGATATTTTTAATAGTTAATAAATTTTGTTAAGGTTTTAAGAAACTGTATGTTAAAAAAAAATTATTTTACCAAATGCTCTTCCATTTCACAAAGGCTACTACTTGTGTAACCTCACAAAACAATAGACTAATATAAGACCTATAAGGAACAAACTCTGGGAGGGGGGAAAAAGAAAGAAAAAAGTCAATGTCTTAGCACAAGGCTCAGTAAGTCATTCATACTTCAGACCAACTGTGCTACCAGTGCACTTCTAAAAATTCTGTTATACAGTTTATAAATAAAAAAATAATATTTGCCTGTAAGGGTGAAGCAATTATCTCTAAAATGCAGGGTTGCCCAAGTGGGTATTTGAAAATGGCCCTTAATTTTAGAACACAGTGCACTAAGAAAAAATTTCCTATTGGAGAATAATAGACCCAATACCAACCAGCAGTGACCTCTTTGCTACATACCATATTTACCAATAAATATTTCCAAGGTAATTCTTGCAACTATCCAACTGGAGCACAAATAAATATACAAATCACTTTCATATAAAATTTCAATACACTTCATAGTGTTCAATTCAAGCTAATTGTTGCAATGACACATTCAACCACAAGCACAACCTCTAATCTGATAAACTGATAGCTGTCAAGAAAGAGTTGAATTTGTCTATTTGATGAGTTCCTGACCTGGATTGAAACCACCCAAAGTAAATAATACACAGAACTGCTAACTACTGCAGTGTCAATGGCTTCGTTACAGAAACACATGGTAATATTAACACCCATTGATTAATGTTTTGGTATAGTTACAAGACTTAATTGTCTATGCAAGGTGCAATTCGATTTATTTCAGTGATGGGAGTTTACTGAGCATGCATTACTAAATACCAAATAAAAGTCAGTTCTGGCTCTAATTTATCATATTTAATCTGTTAAAATATGTTACTGCTATCAGCTATCTTAAATAACCCGGAGTCTAAGAAAAGAGCTCTTTTCAAACAATACCGTTTAAGGTATGTACAGAAAATCTGTAACAAATTACATTATCTATGTATCTATAAGCGGCAGAATATCTATTATTAGGCCTGTGGTTGCAAATTACTCTTCCCTTTCTCCGTGGTCCCATCCCCCCAACAGCAGATCATTTTCAGTGCCATTATTGTCAGGCATATTAAATTTTCACGATGGACAGTTGTGGTTTCCAGGTCTCTGTTTACCCCTTGAACTGTATTTTAACTGGACACTTTTGCACTTAAAATGACAGAGCAGAGACACAATAACGCTTTACATGCTACAGCCACGGAGAACCAGATTTGTAACTGACTAGAGGCAATACCAGCAAAAATAATTAAAAACCCCCAAACCGTCATTCAATAAAAATCACTCTGTGGCACAGAAAAGATGCGTGTTACACGCATTTCTGTCGCTGAAACAGACGTTCTCTACCTGAGGAGATGGCGAAACTAAGGCGATGGGTTTCCATCACCTCTGGCTTACCTGCTCCAGCTGTGGGGAAGGCAGGGAGAGGGAGGCACGGGCTGGGCTCCTCACGGGAGAGCGGCGGCACTGGTGTGACAAATGCCTTACGGGAGCCTGAACAAAGCCACGCTGCTCTAGAGAACAAAGTCACCTCTCTGACAGCTCCTGATTTTTTTTCAGTGAAGCTGAAACAATACAGGACTCCCCGGGAAAACGCTAACAAAGGGGAAGCCGAAGGAATGGGAGAGAGCCAGCCCAGCCATTGAATCCCGCGGCAGCGGTGAAGTGACACCTTCTGACAATGGCCCGCACGGCTCCTCACACCTTCCCCCGAACAAAGGCAGCCGAGAGCGGCGGGGAGCTACTTACGGGGTGTTCCTGGCCGTCCTCCGGCGCAGCTCCTGCCCCTGGGCCGCTCGCCGCTGGCCTCGCCGCCCCAGAGGGCGCGTGTAGCACAGACGGGCAGCACAGAGCGGCGGG
>VWZU01018544.1:2367745-2406548 GCA_013397095.1 Sterrhoptilus dennistouni | reverse complement strand
TCCCGCTCCCGCATCCCTTCCCGCATCCCTTCCCGCATCCCTTCCCTCATCCCTTCCCGCGCCCGCAGCCCGGCCCGCATCCCTTCCCGCAGTTCTTCCCGTGCCCGCATCCCTTCCCGCGACCACGGACAGCGGCGCCCGGCCCCGGCCGTCGGCACGGAAGGGGTAGAGCTGGGTTTATCCGCATCCACCGGGTCCCAGCACTGTTGCCCTGCCCCAGGAGCAGAGGTCCGCAGCCCCAGATGCCCCGCGCTCTGGACCCCCGTTTGTTCTCTTCTCGCCGCAAGACCGAGCCCAGCGCCCGGCCCGTGCTGGAGCTAGGCAAATGCTTATCCCCTTAATTTACTGAAAAACAGGAGGAACTGCAAGAAACAAAACCAAAACCAATTGTCCCCCAACACAGAAGCACAGGAATCAGCCTCCCTTCTTTCTAATAAGCTTAAATTCGGTATTTGGATCAGCTCTTCTGGGGCCCCACTCTTCCAAACCAGCTCCCTACTGCAAGATTTTACCAGTGCAGGACACCTGTTCCCTGAGTTTCTCAGAAAGAACACGGTAAAAGCAGATGCTGCACTTAGTCCCATCCAGACTCTTCCACTTTTGGAACCAGAATTGATCACGTAATTCATGGTTGCCCACTGCTGACAAAGACGTGTTCTGTCAGCCAGATCTCCACATTCAGATGGTCCCTGGAGAAAAAGGCCTTGCAGCTTTAGATTTTGTCCACTCTTTAATTTTTTGGCCCAGTCAGAAGTGCTCTTCTGATATTCTTAAAAGGAAATGGGTCGGTAAGATCCATGCTGGGTCAGACCAAAGAGCTATCTTACCATATTTTTTTTTGTCTCCGACTCTGCCCGATACCAGAAGTTTTAAAGGAAGAACATAAGTTTAGGGGGCATTAACTGATATTCTCCCACTCCTCAGTGAGCTGTTGCTCCGTGAATTCCTGCATCAAAGTGATATTTGTGTAAGAAACTAGTCTATGACTCTGAAATAAATACTAATTGCTAGAAATCACTTTTTCACCTGCAGTCTTGTAGAGATGACTAGTCATACAAGCCCTGGGAGGCACAGTCTGTTCCCTGCTCAGTCCCACCACAGGCTACCAGGCACTGGTAATTCATAGCTTTAGGCTCATGCACCAGGTCTATTTACGTGTTGTTAAGTATATGGACTGTGTATACATACATATATATATATATATATGGATTTATATCTAAAATATACAGATACAAAGCACCTCGATTACCAGAGCTGAATTTTGTAGCAATCCCCAAAAGATTCAGGGGGTTTGCTGTGTTTGACTTTACTGCTTTCTGCAGCACTTACACATTTTTAAGAGGTAGAATGGGGTGATAGAGATAGAAAACTTCAAAAGTAGCCACCAGGAAAGAGGTGAATCCAGCTTTTGCTAGTTCCTTCAGATCGGTCAAATTGCTCAATTATGTCAGATCTTTGCTGGCAAAGGTCAAACTTTTCACTTTCCTGGAGCAGGAAATAAGTAGTTTATTTTTTTTTCTTAAGAACTGACAATTTCTGGAAAGCGATGCAATCACAGATCTAAGCAGCAAAATTATGAATGGGCTTCAGGCATGAAGCCTGAAGGCTTTATTAGCAAGCCTTTTGCTTTGAGTTCTGTGTATCTTATTATAGAAATATTAAAAATCTAGAATTTCTGTAGAGAAACCCAAACCCTTTCAGGATGTGCCGTGATTGCTGGCAAAGATGCAGGTCCACTAGGTGGCACAAAGACACCATGTAAAAGCCAGCAGTAAGCCGGGAGTGCCTTCCCTCCCATTCGACATCTTTATGTATTTATGCAAACCAAATGGGCACAGATAAAGACTGCAGACACAGCTGTAGTCCAGCAACTCACACATGTCTTTTCAAATAAAAACAAGTTCAGATGTCAACGTGCTCCTTTGGACTAGAAGCTCAGTGAAAATCTCCCCAAAGAGCAGTATCTGCTCCTGCAGACCTTGACTGACTCACAGCTGAGTAACCATGCTGAAACTCATTTCTGTGTTTGTATTCATGAAAATACAGCCAGCCCTGCTCAGGATTATTTAAACCGAGAAGAAGCTAGTGATAATCTCATTTCCCTCCCTTTCCTCCATTTGCCATCATGCCATTCTACTTAGTTTAATTCCTGTGCCATCACCATGAAATGGTAAAGGACACACCACTGACAGCACATGGTGGGGCAGCTCTGTTTGGAGGATGTCAGGCTTGCAGCACACACAGGTGGGAGAGGCAACCACCGTCATAAATTCCAAAACTCACCCAAGCTCTAACACAGATATAATTAATATTGAGACAAAACAATGGCAATTATTTTTATACTTGTACATTTTTAAAATGTCAAAGATCATAATATAGATAATAAGGGTCAACTTTACCACAGCTGGATAAGTAGTTACCTGATCACACTGTGGGAAACTGTAGGAAGGTTTCCTGCAGCCCCAGGAGTGTTACCCCTTTGAAGATTGCCTAGTGCAACAAATACTTATTCAAAACAGGGTCACCTACAGCAGGCTGTCCAGGACTATTCCCAGGTGGGTTTTGAATACCTCTGTAGAGGAGGCTCCACAACTTCTCTGGGTAGCCTGTTACACTGTTTGATCACTCTCATGGGAAAAAAAAAATTCCTATGTTTCAGTTGAATTCCCTGTATTTCAATTTGTGCTCATTGTCTTGTACCTCCGCTGGATACAACCAAGAGGACACTGTCTCAGAGGTTTTACTCCTGCCCATTTTTACTCCCACCCACAGTTACACATGGAGATGCTCCCTCTCTTGAGCCTTCTCTTCTCAAGGCTCAATGCACCCAGCTTGCTCAGACTGTCCTCATGTGAGACATGCTCCTTAATCATCTTTGGGCTCCTTGCCATACTTTTCAAGAACATCCATGTCCATGTTGTCTTGGAGCCTTATGGAAGACAGTATATGCTGGGGAGCTGATTACCTTGGGCAAGGGTAACAAGGGTAACTGTGCAGGGAATCTGTTGGAGCTCCCTGTGCCAGCTCTGCTGCTGCACTGTGGCAGAGATGATAACCCTGCAGCCTGACAGGAGATGGATGGGTTGGTTGTTTGTGGCTAAAGCCCTGCGGTAACACCGCAGCCACTGACACTGTTCAGCTATTGCTGATCAAGCATCAAGGCTTTCTGTCCCCCACACCATTTATACTGCAGGATGAATGGTAAGGCTTTACGTCCAGAAATTAATATTGCTGCAGCTACTATGATCTTTGTGTGCTCTATGAAGGTTCAGAGGATGAAATTAAACTGGAATACCTTTTAATAGAAAAAGCTGCTAGACTAGAGCACCAAAACCACACACCCCTGGCTTCTTACACTGCTAGCAAAGACAAAGAAGTATAAAGTTCTCTCCCAAGGAATGATTTAACCCCCCCCAAAACCTGCAGGTTTCATTAAGTATAACAGCATTTGCCTAGGTCAGGCTGCATATATACATCAATTTCTGTATAAAATATTTTAAATTGGAAGACTGAATCTCTCAACTTTTTAATTAGCATCACACAGGAATGTCAGCATTTCTCAGACTGAGGATGACAAAAAAAGAACAAATTTGGCTTCTCAGCTGAACCCTAGAATTACTTACTTATCTTTAGGTTAATTACCTAATTTTAGGGACATAATTTAAGACAGAAAACCCCCCGAACCAACTAATTCTAAGAATTTCTCAAAAGCAGATTATGTTTAATTGAGAAACTCAATTTTAATAAACTGAAAACATCTGACCTTTTATTATCTCTAAATCCCCTTGCTTCTGATGCTAGACTTTCATTGTTTTATAGAAAAACAGCCCCAACAATTATTGCTTCTCCTTTATTATTTCTCTAAAGCTGTTTTTCCCCCCTCCCCAGCTGCAGACAATAAGACAGACAACTTGATATGGAGTTTTATCATGATTTCATGTCTGCCACACTTCCTCTGCAACTCACTCCAGCTGAGGACTGCACACAAGAGCCAAGGGAGCTTTTGATCTTCCAGAAGGTGAGAACAGCATGGAAGCTTCTTGGAGCAGAGTCCAGGTGAGCCACATTAACATTGTGCCCATACAAGGCTCATTTCGTACATGGCATATTGCAGCAGTCCACAGATTTGAATCTTCCACAAATTTGTGCTTGTTTTCTACTGCATGAATTCAAATACTTGATTTAAAAGTCAAGTTGTTTAAAAATTACTTTTGTTTTACTCTAGTTGCTTTTAAAAATGTATATAAAATAATAGTAACAAGAAGGCAAATTGACAGCTATGCTACAATCTGAATATTAGTACTGTTTTAATATTAGAAATCTGCAATACGCTTTGGTCACTGAAATTATACCAATTTTATTATAACACCTGTGTTCAATGAGGTCCTAATTCTTTGTAATTGATATATCCATGCAGGAATTACTATTAATTGAAGTGTTATGGTTTTAATTGTAATGCCAAAATATGCATTTTTCAGTAAGATGAAATACACTGTTTTCAATAAAGTGGAACACTAGCTTTTAAAAATAATTCCAATTTAAAAGGGTTTATTTACAAAATAGGATGTTTAAAAGTCACCACTGAAGACATCAAGAGCAGGACATGAGTTTTCCCCTTCTTACTAAATCAACCTGAATAATTAACACCAACTAGCATCAGTGGAAACTACTGACTTAACTACAAACAGTATTAATAGGTAAGTAACAGAGACAACAACGTCCTCATTCCTGTAAGTGGCAAACGAAAGACCTAGAAAGCAAAAAGTGTAAGATGCACCCACCATGAGTACACAGTTCCCTACATAGCTGAGAAACCTGAAGTGATACAAGTATTTTCAGGTACTTTGGAATCAGTGTTCTAAGCTGGTTTTAATCAGTAAAATTTAATATATGATATAATATTTCCAGCTAACATAATATTCTTCATAATTTTAAAGTGGAACAATCTTGTTGCAAACTAGATAAAATCTAAGAGCAAATAAAAGATTTTTTTTCCCATGTTATTTTGTATGCACCTTAGAGATGCTTGCAATGTTAGCTGGTAATCACAGTTTTTGTACTGGATGTTAGGCAAGCAGAACAAGACCTTTTGGCCAGTGCAAGGATATGCAGCAATGGATCCTCCCATTTCTACTGCTCTGTGTAATTCTTATGAATATCATGTCACCCTGCTGGCATGGAATTATTAGAAAACTGTATATTCCTAACTGCATCTTACTTCAAAGCTCAAGTTTGAAATGCTCCTCTGCTAAACACAGCAAACACTTTCAAGATTAGTTCTCACTTCATTTGCCTAATATGTATGTTACAACATAAAGTCCTGTGTCACCTCTCCAACAGCTTGAACTTAACTGTGTGAATGATTCCAGGTGTTGCTCTGAGCTTTTAAAACCAAAATTTGAAAAACATCTCTGGATATGACTCAAAAGTTTGAATATAAAATACTTGGAGAATTTTTTAATATTTCAATATGTCTTTAAATTTTTTTCTCTTTACTTTTTATTACATATGGGGATATTTAAAATGCAATTTCACACAAAGGTTAAACAAAAGCAGATTGACAGAAACAGGAAGAAATAACTGACATATATTTTTATTAAGAAAAGATACAATAACCAAAATGAATTCACAAAATAGATAATCAATACATTTAAATACCATAAAGAATAACCTGAAAACAGAAAACACCTGTTAGAAGCACAAACATAGGAAATCATCATGACTAGAAAACATACACTGGCTCAGCATTTTTAACACAGTTGGGGATGTTATCCTATGTTAGCTCACATTAAGATGAATAAACTGTAATCATATGAAATAAGCAAACAAATAAAATAGTAAAATGAAAATGAGAGATTGTCAAATCAAGTACTCATTTCCTTCTTATAATAACTATGTTTCCAAAATAGTAACAAAACTTAGCCGGGCTTGACATAAAACCTGTCAAACAGCCAGCAAAAAGTCAGTCACTCCTGCCAGTTGGGAAAGCAGAATTTTGCAAAGTTGATTACCACACCCATTCTCAGAGGTTTAAAGGTCATCACTGATTTGAAGAAAAAAGAGGTAAAATACAAGACAGTATTCATAATTTATAGAAAAAAGTCCTTGTAACAAGGTAATGCTTCAGTTACTCAAGTACTGGTTATGCCTTGAAGGTCACATTTCTGTGGAGAAAGAAAAGATGTCAAAAGTAACTATTATATTTTACTAATTAATATTAGGATTAAAAGCAGTTACTAGCTTTAGCCTCCTCAGATGCTCTTGTTACCCCCAAATATCAACTACTAGCATATTACTTAAAACCCTACACCACTGACCCATCACTAAAATGATTTACAAAGGTAAAAGTGAGACAAGAAGGAAGAGAAAATTTCTTGAGAAGATCAAATCAGGTTAGAGAGAGACAGCTGTAACACTACAGAACAGTAATTACAGAGTACACTTTACTCTGGTAAGCTCCCAAGAAGGAATAAACAAGAAGGATGAAAGATGGTAACAGTACTGCTGAGATCACTCTACTGTAATTGATACATTTAAAATGCAAGATATGCATTTGAGTGCATGTGAATTCAGTTGTTAAAAACTACCTTCTTTAAAAATACACATTTCATCAAAATGGGGTATTTTCTGGTAAGATATGGTACAGAGCTGACATTCTGAAAACTAGGGATACAAATATTAGATAAAAATAGTGCACTACATGATAACACTGTAAAGCAAAGAAGACTAAAGACAATTCTCTACTAATGATAATCATTCTCAGAAATATATTATTTGTCATCATCTCAGTCAAAATGTTGTTTTGCAACGCAACAGGGTATGCCTAGGGGGCTCACCAGTAAAGCAAAAGGCATATCTGCTGTTTCATCCCCACTGTCAGTATCTCATTTGCTACAGTTTCCACTTTTTGCTTTGCCCAAAAATTCTCAGAAGAGAAAAATGGCTGACAATGTGGGTTCATGCCAGGATGAGCTCAGTTCTCAAGAAACCTGTGATTTTGTTAACAAAAGCAAGCTTAGAACAAGCCATATGTATTTACCAACAAAAAGAAACTTTAAAATCTGTTAGTTAGATTCATGAGCTGTCACAGCACACATATTTCCTACAACAATCATTCTTTATCTCTCCCTGTCCTTCCTCTTTTCACTACAATTTATTATTCAATATAGGACAGGTGGGATATACAGCAATAATCAGGCCTGTAACAGATAACTGGCATCATCTAAAACAGCAATAACCTCCGAAAGAACAAAAATGAGAGTAAAAAAGAACAGGTAAGAGGCTGATTTTGATTTCTTTTTTATGGACTATAGTGATCACAATCTTAGACACTCATAGATTCAAGCACTAAAAATGAAAAATATATTAATTTTTTTATGCACTTGTTTTGGAGATAGTTTTATCTAATGTGTAGGGTTCAAATGCATTTTAGTTTGACTCTTCTGTGGAGTGTCTCCTTCACTACTGTGCTCGGGAGAATTTCATGGCATTCCTCTTAATATGAACCATTCATTGTTTGGAGATAACTATTAACAGTAATAAACTGGTAAAGTATATTTGGATATAGTTATTGGTAGTAATATGAGGCAACATATATTTGAAAGCTGTCAGGTGGTGCAAGACCGTTAAGAAGAAAAAGGAATGAGAATCCAATATATTATATAGTCTTTGGAGTGCACTTTGCATTTATTGGTTGCAATCAATATTTTATAGTAAGAGAGACAGCAAAAGCAGAACTTAGAAACATCTGAAGTGTGTAACAATTTCATATAATCACAAAGGTATTGTTTAGGAACAGTTTAAACCTAACTCTTAAATAGGAAGTATCTGCTGAAATCAAACCCCTTACTTTTCAGCTGCTGCTTGATCAGCTCTTCCAGCACTACGTTCTGGAGAATGTGAGGGAGACCTCAGTGTGGAGCAGAGGGGAGGTGAAGCCCGGAGAGAGGACGTGGAGAGGCCATGGCGACGCATCTCCTGAACTGCTCGCTCTCTGCCAACAAACAGCAACCTCAGTTACAAAACACTTCTGCACCAGGTTGAAGGAGGAAAATAGACCTTTGCAAAAAGTCTCACTTACTTGTAAAGTCACTCAATTCTATTTCTATTTTCATGAGAAGGGATTTTTTTTATTTTGAGAGGCAGTGGTAAACTCACAAAACTTAACAAAGAAATTCAGAAACTGTGTGAGATTTTTTATTTTTTAATTAAGCAGTTTTCAAGATGAAAATATTAGATTTTGCACAAGAGGAAGAGAGTTTTCCATAAAAGTTCCTCACTATTGAAAAAAACAACAGCTTTAAAAGTGAGAAAGAAGAAATAAGGAGGGAGAGTCAACGCACTGAAAAACCAGCATCTTACCGTTCAAATCGCTCAGTTGTCAGTTTCCTTTTTAAAACATCACAGTCAGTCTGCATCTGTGCAACTTTACTTCGAAGCATGGAAACCTCTCTATTATTGCTGCTTCTAAAAAAAAAATCATGAGAAGCAACAAAGTTTTCTTTGAACAATGTCAGCTAGGAGCTCAGAGAAGTTAGAGCAAGATAAAACAAAACCAGATACTGAATGTGTTGTTTCACAGACTAAATCAAAGACAAATTAGAAGCAGCAAGAATCAAATGAATGAACAGAATGTTTCTGGATGAATCTGAGAATGAAGCAAGAAGCTGGCAAGCCTCTCACTACATCCTGACTACATCATGCTCTTTTTCAGACAAAGGTAAACACAAACATGTTTGTAAAGACAAAACAATTAAAATATTAGTTTATTGCTTTACTGTCCTCTGTTGCAATTTGAGATGGTCTTTATGTAAAAAAGAAGAAAAAAGCAGTAAATATCCACAAAAATTTACAAACTTAACAGATATGGCTTCAGTAAAAATTTTATCAAGTAGGCTGGAAATATCTGGCTAGCCATAAACACAACTGAATCAAATCTAAGTAAAAATTGTATTAAAGCAAATACCAGATTAGCAAAACCCAGAGTCTGAAAGCATGTTAACTACACCCTCGGTATTTGGGCCCAACTGTTTCCATTGTAAGAAACAAAATTAAAAGGACCCTTGAAAATCTTAAGAAACATGATTAATATACTTTAAAGTAAATCATCAGCTTGGCCTATTCAATGCTTGGTTGCAAAATACCATCTATTACATTATAAAGCAAGAAAAAGACATCATTGCATGTAAAATAAGTTGTCTAAACATGAATCTAGACAGTTGTGTCATTCCATACAGTCTTCAAAGCCACTGTGAGGTGGAGTGCTCAACAGTAACTTCTGGAGAAGCAAAGTTGTACTAGTTTATCGGTAAAGCACTGGATTGGAATTCTGAAAAATGAGTTCCACTCCTAGCTCAGTCACAGACTTCCTGTCTGGCACCCGCTGGTCTTTGACTCCAGGAAGATGAAAACTACTCAAGAGATTTGTTCCAATAGAACCGCAGAATATTTTTTCCTGTGTTCTCTATTCATCAGTAAAATTCCTAGAATGGTATCTTGATCCAGGTGTTGAGAACAGATGCAGAAGACAAGGCATCTTGATGATATTTTATAAGTCCTTCAAAGACAGGCATATACTTTCAGGACGGAGGTAAGAATTCAGGGCCCAATATCATTATTGTAAAATAAGGAAAGAAAGCAAACAGTTTGTAAGTTCTGAGGTTATTCCATGTTAATGACATTTAAACAAAATTAAGAGCATTAAGTAAATCACTCCAAAGTTTAGAAATATTTTGAAACCCTTTATGCACAGTAATCATCATATAAGTTTATATGATGATACACAATTTTAAGAGGACATTTGTCTCTTTCACAGTAGATACAGATAGCTCTCAACAAGTAGTTTAGCTATTCCATATTTTCTATTTAATTCTTTAATCACTCTTTAAACATCAGGATCTCATTTATTGTACTATCATCCATGTAGTACTCAAAGTAACACAACCACTTACTCTTTACACAACTCATAATTACTACACTGGAGAACTTCACAAGTTAAACTTAATTCTGAGAATCCTTTTTAAGTCAGAGATTGTAGCAGTGACATTTTCTAAATAAAGTGGAAGGACAGATACTATAAAACCAAAACTTTAAATAATGTTCAAAAATATTGGCACATGATTTTTGTCAGCTGTGACATACTCTAGTCACAGCTGTGAGCATTTAAAGTTCCTGCTCTTCAGACAGCAACTACCACAAGCCAAATAGAAAATAAGGTATATACAACTAGTTCTCACACCTGAACCTTGCCTAGTAACATGCAGAGCCTTTGACATAGAGTGGAAGGCAATTCAACAGAATGGCCACTCTTCCTCCAAGAGAGCATACTCCTTCTTCCTGCAATATCCAACCCTATTAACACTGCAAATATTGACATTTACAAAAAACAAATGAACCCTACAATGTCTGCAAAAAAATCTTACTATGTACATAGTTAAACAGAGTTTTATGATGTTTGTATGCAAAGTAACTGAATTCAATTTAATTTTTAAAATTCAATTTAATTTTAAATCTCCTTTTATTTATTTATTTATTTATTTATTTTGTTGGTTTGCATTTTTTCTAACTTTTACATTGAACTTCATAATCAGGACATTCTATTAGTTTATGTTTGTTGTATGCAATTAACATTTTGTCCCCCAAGTAAAACAAAAATCAACAATACTAAAACATGAAGCAATTACTTGCACAGAGGTAATTATTTATGTAATCATCTCCACATTCACTGAGATCACTGCTACTTGAGGAGGACCATCATAAAGCCACAAGTTGTAGCCTCTACATAAATCAATCAAAAGCATATTTCTTGTACATCTGTGTTACCAAGTTCCAGACAGTTTAACTGGGCTATATTCTATATCTCATAAGGAGTATTACCTGTTCCATTAACTTCCATCTGTTTCCTTTCTCTCCCTATGTTAGTGTTTACAAAACAGGTGTATCTCTATGTCTGAAGTTCTGCTTTGACTTTACTCTTCACCATCATCTGCATTCAGCTGCTACTCCCTTTTCTTGCTATTTAATGCAGAGCTACCACTATACCTTGCTGATGTATCCTTAGGGGAATTATCATGTCATGATTCTTGCAGGTTTTGTTAAAAGCTTTTGATTTGATGCTCTTAAAGGTCTTTTTCAACCCAAATAATTCTAAGATGACACATCATGGACTCTTCAAATTCTCTGCTCCATAACATGAAGAGAAATTTTTAAATTTCCGAATTCTCTTCTACATGAATTTCACACACAAATACCTCCCCTCTTAACATCATTGTTCCAAACAGATTAGTCTCATGCAAGTGTTGCTAAAAGTTATTGCTTCTTTAGGCAGATGCACAGCAGAACTTGCTGGCCACTTTTAGTGTAGGTGTCAGGTTTAGTTCTGTTCGCATTTCAAAGGAATAATAAGTGATACGGGACTTTTTCCTTAACAGTTAATATCAACAGCAGCAAAAGTACTTATGTGTTTTAAAAGCCCTATGACCTCACTATTTATTATGTAAGTGAGTCTTTAATCAACAAGGACAACAGGCATCTTCAGTAGATAAGCAATCCACATTTACCATGAATTTCATATACTTCAGGGGTTTTTTTGTGAGCAGTTAAACACGTTAAAATTTTATGTATAGGATGTATCCTTCGGAATTCCTGTTTAAGTTTACTGCTTGCACTAAACTGATGTCCACCAAAGTGCTGATTAAGAGAAAGCACTGTAAAGACAGGAAGGACCTGTAAAAAAACTTTAAGGAAATGATGTCATGAAAGGCCAAAAGACATTCCTACAAAAATTTGCTCAGCCATACCGAACACACAGATTTTGTGAGTAAGTATTGTCACACAGAAACAGTTCTTTTGCAAACCACAATAACACACATACATTTGTTAAAACTTACAGTTTGCTCTCAGCCAGTGTTAGCTTGTCTTTCAGTAACTGAATTTCGGTATCTTTCTCTTGGGACGTTAATTGATTCTGAAATTCTTTGTCTCTACTAGTAGCCAATAACGTTTCAAGATTCTGAACTGTAAGTCTCTCACTGGATAGCTGCTTTTTCAGCAACTCTACTTCTGATTTTATATCTTCTAATTCTCCTAGAACCTAAGGCACAAATTTTATATGTTATTAATACACTAACTTACAAACACAGAGAATATCATTTTGTGAAGAGCTGTTACAAAAACTGAACTGATCGGAAGTTTCATAAAAAAGAATAGGAAACTGAGCTCACAATATAATGTAAAGCCTACAATTATTTTAAACTATATTTAATTTAAAACTATTCAAGCTGTACATCTATGAAATGTTTTACTGGGAGCTGCATTACTGAGTGCTGGAAATGCTTAGGTAAGTACCCGAATCATGAACTGGCTTTTAATAGTAGAACTTTGCACAAGTACAAAAAGAGTATTTACTGTACTTCATTCTATTTGACTAGGTGAGCTCACAATTAGCCTCTTGGCTTTTGCTGAAAATGGAGCACTTATTTTCCTCTTCAGTTCTGTGAATATAAAAAAATTTTACTGTTCTCAAAGTCTTGAATATATAGTTTTAGAAAGGCTGACCAAGTCACTAAATGAAGGCAAAATCAGCTGTAAAGAAAAAGGTTTAGAAAATACGAATATTTAGAACTATTTAAACTATTTTGAAATATCTAATGAATTCCAGCTGTATCTAAATTTCTTAATTGAAAGTAAGTCATTAGGAATAAGGTCTTCACTATCTAAATAAGAAGTACACTATTTGCTTTTTATAAAGTTTGAGTAAATTAAAAACCAAAAAGTAATATAGATAATCTGTCTATGGTACAGCTAAAACTACACCTGCAACATTTTGCCATGATAATGAATCAAAGAAACTCCCTCTTTTTGTACAAAACCCACAGCTACAGATCTGTATATTGTAAAATCTATAATTTATATAAAAAAAACAAAAATAAGTGATGTAAACTAACTTACCTTGCTCTCAGAAGTAATTCTTTTCTCCAAAAACTATTAAAAGCAAAGGGAGTTACTTTGTTATAGCAAATTTAATTTGTCTTTGCTGCTTACCCTTTCATAATCCATACTTTTGGACATCAGCTGTCGAGCTGCAAGGTCTTTGCTAGCCTCAAGTTTCACACAGAGTTCTCTCACAGAAGTGAGGTCTGCCAACACAGCAGCCTTATCCTGATTTTCACGTTTAAGATCCTCTTCCAGTCTGGACATATTTTTTGTTATGGAGGAGATCTGAGATTCATATACTTGGTGTGCAACAATATGCTAAACAAAAGAAAATATGGATACATTTTCAATGTTAAATTTAAGAGTTTTCTGTTGAATAACCTGGGTTTTTTAACACTTTATCCTTCATTCAAAATTAATTTTCCCTATAAAAGTAACTTAATATTCTTTCCCTCTCCCTAAAACATAGCTACGGGCAACTAATAAACCATCTCTGCAATTTTTAATCACCAACTTGAATAATTATACAACTACTATAAAAGGGTAGAACAAGAATTAAAAAGCTTAAACCCCGAACATACAACCTATTTTTAACTCAGCTTACAATACAGTCTCTGAATCTTCCTGGCTAATTAAAAGTATGGGACAAAATGTAGCCAATCTACAACAATTATGGTCTAAAACTTCTCTGATGTCTATGAATTTATTGGTTCTAAAATATAAACCGCATTATGTTCTATAACATTGGTCGAGGATTCAGTATTATGGAATCCTGATTCTGAATTTGGATGTCTACCAGATTTTTACCTTGACTCCAGCCACCAATGCTTCAAATACTTCATTCAAAACTTCAAAGAAACTTAAGAAAGAACTAAGCTTGCAAAATACTCATAAAGCTATATGCAAATATTCTGAAGCAACTAAACAGAAGTTTCTTACAATGTCACAGTAAGAGTGATAACCCAAGAGGACATCTAAAACTATGAAAATATATGCCACAATTCTAATTTTGGGCAAGCAGGGGTGAAGGAAAGCACATCTAAACAGAATCAGTTATTGTTTCAAAAACTCCAGTGTTCATATTTGAAAAATTCACATATAGAAATTGTTTTCCATTAAGAAAATAATAATCATACATTGACTTCATTAAAAAGCACTTGGATGTATCCCACTTTCCTAGATGGGATTTCATTGCACAAGTTATTACCCCTTGAATCTCTTTTTCCAGAAGTCCTACTCTCTCTCTCAGATGTCTCCGATCTGTATCTACTGAAAGGAGTTCCAGTCGTATGGAGCTGCTTTCTCCTTCAGCTTGATGAGCCTTCATTTCCCAGTCTTCAGCTTGTGTGTGGATCATCCGGAACTTCTCTAACAATTCCTGGTTTTCTTTTTCCTAATGAAACAGTAAATCACTCTGCAATGATCAACATACCCTCAAGTTGCTTGATGTTATTTCATGCCTACTCCTTACAATCTCTCTTCTTTTTTTTCCCCCAGAAAGTAGAACTTCCTTCATTTTCTTAATCGCACTATCTGGCAACTACTAAAGGGCATCTCTTTTCCAAGTCCAAATAGCAAATAAATACAGTGATGGCATTCAGTTTTATTTAAATGGAAGTTCTTACACTTAGAAGTTCTTTTGAATCCAAGTATCAGGATAAAGGACATTTAATCTGAGCATGATTTTACCAGTACTATTTTTTCATTTTCATGCAGAACAACAGATAATTTTTTTTCTTTTCCAAAAGGGTAAAATAATTAAAATCATTGTATGAGCTACTTGCTGCCCACAATAATGAAACAGTACCTGTTATTTTACTGATTGCCTGGTCAAAACCCAAAAAGCAAAATAACATTCAAATATGACATATTTGTCATTCTCCAGCATTTTGGCCAACTGAAACACAATCAATGAAATTGTGACGTGCTAGAATTAATCAGTGCTTCAGATCTAACAAGATGCTACATGAATCCCCCACTAGTAACTTGAAACACTTCAGAGAAAAGCAGGAAAAATAAAAGAAGGAAATGGGACAGGTAGGGAGAACAGCACCCAAACCATGCAATTCTTACTTTGTTTTACTGAATGCAGTAATGACTGCCTACAGATTATATTTTTACCTTTGAAGCTATCAAGGTTTCAAATCTGGAGACTTCACTTATATAATTATGAACCCTGGTTTTCATTTCTTCTTTTTCACGTATTGCATCTTCAAGCTCGATACTGATGGCCTGAAGAGATTGCATAAAGGCAAAATTGTGCTTTGCAGTAAATTAGCCACTATATAATACTCCAACAGATGAAATCAAAGTAATTGCATATGCTCTCAATTTTTTTTCTATTCTACTTACAAAGGTCTTTGGGATTTGTAGGGTTCAGAAATATCACGTTACCTTAGACACACCAAAGAATTTCCAGGCAGGAATAATCACAAAAAACAATGACTATCCCACCAGTTCATAAAGCATGCAGCTTGCCTGATGGCACACCCTTCTGAACTTTGGAAAGTTTGACAAACTGATGTTTGGGAGCTGGAATTTTTATAGCCTTAAGATTCACTATCCCTGAGTACAGGAAAGTTTTAGATCAATAGAAAGCCAACTTTATAACAAAATAACATTTATTTTAAGGCAGAATTGCAAGATAAAATAACTAAATGCACTACTAAGATCATATGTAAACATCAAAAATGCACCATGGAATCTGTTTGAGATATTTGAACTGCTAGCTCTGTCCCCCTCAGGTTCAGCTCTCATCTCCCTCTGAGTCCTCTAGTCTAGAGAGCCAAAACTGCAAGTAGCTTTTTCTATCTCCATAATCAAATGTGGGGAAAAAAAAGGAAGCTGCCTTATTTCTTTCCCTTCTTCTTTTTGTGGTGTATTACTCCTCATTAGCCTTTTTACTGTATGCCTTATTTAACATATGCTAAAATCAGTCTGCTTGTTTCTGTGGTAGCCTTCAAAAACACTGGGAAAACTTTCATCATTAGGTTATGATAATATTCAGTATTTCATCTTATTAGACACCTGTGAAGAGCAGGTCTAATTTCAATAATACATCCACATATTTATACAAGGCACTATAGGTTTTGCAGGAATTGTTCAATGTCCTACATCACTTCTTTAAAACATGTTACTATATTATAGTTTCTGGCATCAGACACAGTCAGGTTGACTGAGGTGAATTGAAATAAATGGTTTAGTTAAAAATGCCCCCATTGTTTTTAGTGTTGGCACTTACAGTGAATTCAAACAGACATTTTTATCTCAGGATCAAAATTGTAAAAGGCATTTGAGTCTCATGAGGATCTGCAACAGTTGTATTTGTTATACAAATTAGATGTGTGAGTTGCAAAAAAATTCCAGGTTCGCTCTTAAGATAACTCTCACATACTCCCTACATAGACTTTCTATGCCCAATAAAACACTTTTTTTACCCTAAAAAACACTGGACATTTTTGGTATATATTGTCCATACAGACATTCTATACTACAGGGACATCCATGTCCTGCACTTGGAGCTTGGAGGATTTTGGTCAGCAATATCCAGCTGGTGCGCAAAACCAACTCATTATTCCTCCAACACCCTAATCTCCAAAACAACCTAGTCTCAAATATGGCATACCTTACTCAATAAATTCAATGCTTCATGGAAACTAGATGGATGAAATTAATGAATCACTGCAGAACAAATTCAGATGCGCTACCAATCCCCTTCCTCTCCCTCTCCCATGATAATCTGATGTCTGCCTTAGGAGTTTCTTTCTCCCTCTCAATAATCATTTCCACAGATAATAAACCCCAATCTTTACCAATTAAATACCAATTTCCAAGTGATATAACCAATTAACACAATTTCATTATATTATAAACAATGAAGTCCTAGATTATTTTACTTAGAATTCTTTTTTAATCTGAGGAAGGGCTACCAAACCGAAAGCTTGTCTATTTCTCCCTCACTGCATCTACTACACTTAAGTATCTGAAGGATTGCTTTTACAATTTCTGCCCAATGATTTTCAATATCCCAGTGCAAGAAATACCAATAGTTCAACACATCAATCAAAACTGATGATGTAGCAGTTTTGATGCAAGCAAGCAATAAACAGTTTAATACAGCAGTATCATGTACTGCCTTCATACCTGGTTTTCTCTGGCCATTGTAGCCAGGTCATCTTGCAGTCGTCTGTTTTCTTTCAGAGCCATTTCCTTTACTCTTCCCATTTCTGCAAGCTCTACCTGCGATGTATCAAGCTGGTGATGTAAGCTGGATATCTCACGGTCTCTGTTGTTCAGCATGTCCTGCATCTGGCTATCAAGTAAAAACATTATTAAAGTTGTCCCTTCTTGTACTATACCACATACTGCTGAAAATAATCAGGTAAAACTCTTGCTCTCTGAACGATGACAAACTGAGTCTAAATACAATGTAAAGTAAGTATGTAAAATGTCAGTACACAAAAAATTAGATGGTTTTAATCTTCAGTTTTGAAGACATATCTGGTAAGATGTATCTTATTAGACAAAGGGCAATTACAGATTATGTTTATCTGTGTTTGGTAGTGATTATGGTAATTGCATATTTTATAAGCCACAAAGGAAGAAGACAAATAATTTACACTTGAAGGACAATTATCAAAAGAGTAATGAAAAGACTAAACAAAAAATTAGAAATATAAATATCCGTAAGTTTAAGTAAACTTCTGCTTTATTTTTTTCGTCACATATAGTTCATGCATCAATGCAGCAAATATTCAGTTACATTGGCCTTCAAATATTTAAATATTGGTGTTTAAATTTTTGCTTTTAAGATGCTACAGCTTAAAAAAAGGAAAGAATGAAAGATCAGAGGAAGTCCAGCGAAAAACTACATAAATACATTTTAATCAAAACTGTACTGGTGTCTTAAGCTAGAAGAATTAGATTGCCAATCATTAAGAATTCAGCTCTGAATCTTACCTGAGTCATTCTAATATCTAGTGGAGTGCTAGAAAACTACTTCTTGACCAAGAGTTAGGAAACATTACCAGTTTAGGGAAATGAGTACAGACAAGCAATTGGTAATGGTCGTTGTAACAGTTTCTTAGCAGCCTGCAATGTAATTGCAGAGGAAATGTCTTTGAAAGCTGAGAACATCCTTCTCAACACAGTACACTCAAATGGAATTAACTCAATCTCATCAAAATAACTAAAAGAGCCATCTACTTTCACTTTGAAGCTACGACATGAAACAAAACCTCCAAGGAAGGCACCCTACTCTTTACTTACTCTGTTGAGGACTCCAGCTCAGAGAGAGTTAAACGTAAATGAGCAATTGCTTTTTCCTATGAAAAAAGATCAAAAGTTGTATTAGGTATTATTATATTGCAACATAAGAAGATACTTCAAGTTAAAGAACTTTTAATGTAAACCTTTATTGTAATTCTCTACCAATAAGTAATTTCCAAGTTTCTTTTCTTTACTGAGAAAAGATTGTCTTGTCATTGAAAGAGATGGGAGTCCACTATAGATTTTGTCACCTCAGGCTAGTACTTTACATCTCAATAAATACCTCCACATGCAAAACGCAAACAAATGCTTCTTTATTTTCTTGGGGTATTTAGGGAATACAGTAACATTCATAATTAAAGTTCTACTGAGTTGGCAAATGACTCTATTGGGTCCAAGTGTTTATGTGCTCTGCACAGGCTTTGTCATCAGGGCAAAATGTCTCCCTAAAACACAACTGCTTTAAAAATCCCCAAGTGGAATGCAAAGTAGTACTTTTACTGGACATACCCTGTTAGCTAAGTTGTCATCTAAGCATGCAATTCTTTCTGTTTTTTCATCTACGGTTTCTTGAAGACTGTCCTTTTCTTTGTCCAAAACACTAATTGTACTTCTCAGCACACTGACTGCTTCTTCCTGTGAAGTGCTCCTCTGGTTTAACCTATCTAAAAACAAAAGAGTAAGTGCTTTCTATTTTAAAAACAGGAAATAAGCACAAAAATAGTTACAGATTACCTATTATTTCCTTCAGCTTTATAATTTCTTCATGAGCTGTCTGCAGTTCATCATTTTTGAGGGACAATCTGTGCTGTAAATCTTCAACAGACTTCTGGAGCTGGTCATTTAAGAGCCTGGAAAATCAGTATAGAGCTGAAAAAATTTGAGACCTATTATGGGTCTTCAGCTGCTGCTCTTAAGCTGCTTCAAGTGTTGAAACAGTTCCAGCACAACTTCCTGACAGGGTTGTATCACCAACCAGCAGCATGGGGTTGTGCCATACTAACCATCTTCTCCCTTGAGGAGAGGGAGGACTTAAGAATTACTGAGGCCAACACCACTGGGTTGCTCTGGACTCCTGCTGCAAGTCCACCTCAACAACAATGCAAAATGGAGTAATGGAACCTGGGTGGAGCAACCATGTTAACCAGAAACATCCACCTCCTCTGGTTTCTGTTACTCTTCATAATGTTACTTGTATCTTTTGACTCTTGCTTTATAAAGGTTTTGATATGTAACTCACAGCAGTGATTATCAGCCACACCACATTTTAAGAAGCAATCAAATTGACAGCTACAGTTTTGATCCTACTTTTAAAAAATAAAGAGCCGGAAAGATATTTGAAATCATCTACCTACATAGTTGTTTTTCTTGGAAAGAAATATCAAAGTGACTTAGGAAAAAAAACAAAACAAAACAAAACAAAATTCCAAAGTAACTAAATGGATTATTTATGAAACAGATCAATAAAAAATTCCTCTCAAGTGGGATCCCACAAAAGCTAGAGAAGCTTTTCATTCTTTTAAAAAACTTCACCAGTGCAGAATGCAGCATATCTCTTATTAAAGATTGCTTTCATCTAGTTCAAAGTGATACTTTAGAGAGGAAAAAGAAAGGGCAGGGCAGCAAACACAGCATTTCTACCATGCTCAAAATAAAACCAAATGCTAAAATGACTATAGCCCTACTCCTCATCTTCTTTTTGCAATATCAGTGCTTTACACTGAAATTATAGGAACCCAATGAGATTTTTAATTTTTATGATTGTTGTCACAATTTTACCAACAAATACACCAATTGTTTTACCCGGAGTCCTCTTTGCGCAATTGGGAGCATAAGATGCACTGCAAGGCCTGCTGCTCAGCTTCAATTCTTCCTAGTAATCCCCCAGGTGCTGTGCTGTTCAGAGTGCAGTGTGGTACTGCTCAGATGGGGAATGGGGGATACCACACAGACCCTGGTTTCCCTTGTAAAACATCCAAAAGATGTTATCTACAGCATTATCTATCCTAAATGATCTGTTATATCAATGGCTCTCATTTCCACCTCTGTTTTCCAATTTCTGCCCAAATTTATTCAATACTGTTTTCACTTTCTTTAAGCCTTTTTCTTGTTCTATGACATTAGGACAGCTGACTAAAACAAGTTTAGAAAAGCACAATGATCCTGCAAGTTTAAATAGGCCTTACAAATACATGAGGACATTTGAATCCTCCAGCTCTAAGCAAGCAGGTCAAATCCCCAGAGACTGTGTCTATGGATTATAAGATATCAGTTCTCAAAACTGTAAGTCCTACTGCAGCAGTTTGAAAGGCATCTGTCTTCTTTTTAACAAACAGTGTTTGGGAATCCTTTTAGAAATTTTCATTCTGCTACATTCATAAGCAGAAAATATGGTTATTGATGGAAACAATTCTAAAATGAGCAATAAAAATTATCTGTATATCTGGTCATCAAGAAAGTCCAGGAGAAGCTTGCTATGAAAAGCTACCAGAGCACTTTCCTTACTTACACCTACTTCTCCCTAACATACAAGCTGTACCAAGTGATTTTAAAAATATTTTAATTATAATCTTTCCCAGGAACTCAACTCTGCTATACAGCCACAGAGTCAACAAAATTCTTCTAGCATCTGTAAAAGATCACCACATTTTGCATCAGACTTACTGAAGTGAGCAGATCTCAGCTTTAAATTGAGAAGAATCATCAGAAGTCTGGGCAAGTTTACTTGACTTCAGTTTTAATTCACTTTCCAAATAGTTTATTCTTTCTTTCAGGATAGAGACAGTAGTCCTTAGTTCACACTTTTCAATCTGAAGCTGCAATTTAAAATAAATAACCAAATGTTATTATTGCAGAAAGCAATCACAACTTGGCTTTTAAATAAATTTAAGTTGAAAACAGGTATGAAAATTAATTTCTGGAACAGTCTATCCTACTTTAGAAATAATAAAACCTTACTTCCTAAAAAAGCACTTACTCCTTGAATAGTATTCTCCAATTCTGAAATATCATGCTGCAGCTTTGATTTTTCATGGTTTGCTGCTTCTTGATGCATCTGAGAAATATAAAATTATATGTAACAAGACAGACATTTTTAGATTTAATCAGAAAAATTTAAGCTTCATGTTTCAGAAAATACTGCTTTACATTCTTAGACAAATGACCAAATGCAAAGCTCTCTCTGTAAAACTACAGAACATTAGCTGAAAATACATTACTGTAATTTAACATCACTGATTTTGGGTTTGGTTCTTGGTTTAGATTTTTTAAAATATTATATTTATATTTGGTCCCAACTAAAATGATATTTATAAGTTGTAGAGTTTACTGAGCTATATGAAGTTGCACATATAACTTAGTACCCTAAAACATTTGAAATAAATTTATTCAAATATTATCAATTACAATATGCAAGGCATACTACAAAGCTAACTGACCTTTCCCTAAATCAATAAAGAAACTTTTAAAGATTACTTATCTGTTCCCTGACTTCTGTGCAAAACTGCAGTGAAACAAATTCTCAAACTTCCTATAAATGCCTTAGATTAGTGTGTTCACAAAGGTATTTCAAAGTGGCACACATATAAAACATTAGTAGTCACCTACAAGAAAAAATGATGGAGCTGGAAACACATCTCTACTACTGCATGCACATGTTTTAAGCAAAGAGGTCAGATTTACTGCCACTGCATTCAGATACACAACAGGTCTTTATTTTTGTGGTACTAAAATCCAACTATGGTTATGAATTACCAAGTTTTCCTTTAAACAACTTGGGACTCTGTTTACAGGAAAACTTGGTAATTCATAACAATAACAGTAACAATAACAAAAATAATACTCGATAATAAAATAAATTCATTGAGCTCCCGAGGGAGTTTGAAATCAGAAGTTACTGAAAAGGGGAAGTGACAGACAGCCAAACACAAACACAGCATTATTTTATAAGCCTTCCCTATATGCCACCTCAATGTAAGCAATGAAGCGATAAAAGCTCACCTTTAATTTTTCTTCAAGACTTTCTTTTTCTGCCATTAGTATTCTAAAGTCAGTCAGTGCACTGTCTCTTTCTTCTTCTATGTGACTTTGAGAAACTAAACTGTGTTTTGCTTCTCTTCTCATTCTGTTCAATTCACTCTGAGACTTTAAAAGATTATAGATTGTTAGCACACATGGACTGCAATATAGTGTACACACTAATAAAATGCTGCAATTACAATGTAAGTCCTATAATAGTCTTATTTTTTCATAGGTAACTAAAATGTATTCCCCAAATCACTCAGTGCCATGACAACTTATGCTGTCAAAATAATAATCATCCTTTTACTGTCCCAAGTATAGCCTAACTTCACTGTTCTCTTATCAGTTAACTACTTCTTTCTTGCTTCCTTGCTGTATATTACACATCTTTCTCATGCATTCTATTGATTTTTTCCTGATGTTTATAATTTCCAAATGCCAGTACAATAACTTTTAATAGCTTTAAAGTTAATAAACTAACTAGAATACATAACTTTATTAACAAGTAATAAAAATAGTAAGGTATTCTATTAGTCTTAGTTGTCTTCTACTACGTTTTTCATTTTAAATAACCAACAGTACAAGTGTTAATTGATTATTTCAATGTTAACTATAAACAATTTCTTCTTACCTGCTCATAAAGAACATTTAATCTATCTCTTTCTGCAGTCAATAATTTGACATTGGACTGAATTTCTATCATGTGTTTTTCAAATCTGTCTAACACAGACCGCAGCTCATCTCTTTCTCTAATGATGGATTTAAGCTCTTCACTCTGAAAAGTGATCCATAAATTTATGTTAAAATTTGCTAATTAAAACATCTGAAAAATTAATACCAGAAAAGAACTCCTGCTGTTAGTAATACATTAAAAAATATTCAAAATAATTTTAATCACAAGAAAAAGCCTAGCACTGGTGGTGTAATCTAAACAAGAACCAGCTGTTAAAAAGGAAAAGCAAAGGAGCTAGCAATAAGATTTCAGCCTTTTTCTGATTATTATCTAGTTCTATTTATTTAAAATAAACTGATCAATAAGTAAAAATGCTACTGTAAAATATGACAAGGAAAGAAAAAGGCAAGTTCATTGGAGTTTCTCTCAGTTGATTTTTCGCATCAAGAACGTAATTTAGCAAACTACTACAGTCATTTAATGCCACTGAATTTGAAATTATATTTGATGACTTCTTAAATGTTTCTACAGTATTTTTTTCACTTATCTTGACAGCAAGAACTTTACCTTCTCCGCAGTCTTACGGCTTGGGCTAGCCCTGAGTTTTATCATTTTCTGAAGATAGTCTAATTCTCGCTTGTAGTAGTCTCTGTCATCTTCTAAGGTCTTTACAAATGCATCTAGGCGAGATGGAGATTTGTCTCCTAGGGCAATACCACAGTCTAATCTCATTCTTTCGATTTCTAGGACAAATTCTCGTTCTGGAAGGAAAAAAAATGAAGAAAGATAAACAACTCTATAGGGAAGTCATAAATTTCCTCAAAGACACTTGCATTTGGGATGGATTAACTCCCACCAGCCATTTGGGCAGCAATCCTGCTGAAAAGGATGCAAGGGTTCTAAAGGCTAAACAAAAGTGACTGGCTTAAGACCAAAGAAGCCTCACAGCACCTTGGGCTGTATGCACAGAAACAGAGGCTAAGGGATGTGATTATTACCCTGTATTTAGCACCCATGAGATTGCACTTAAAATACTGTTTTAAGGTTTGTCCCTCCTACAACAAGAAAGAAGTGGATAAATTAAATCCAAGGCAAGCCCTGCAAGCTGGTCAGGGAGCAGAATACTTGCTCTGTGAGGGAAATGGGTTTATTTTCAGCCTAGAGAAGAGCTGGAGAGCCAAGAGCATACTGACAGTACCATGAGGGACCTAGAGATAATGTGGAGTCAGTTTCTTCACAGGTGCATAGTAGGTAAATACGGAACAGTGGCAATTAATTGCAACAAGCAAATTAAGTACATTATAAAATTACAATTACAAAATAATTACAAACAATATTGTCCTGGGTTGCAGTGTAGGATGTACACAAAGTATTTATTCTATCACCATCTTCATGAACTGTTGAAACCAGGTGGGCTAGTGTTTTCCCAAGCCCCCTGCCTCTTCTGCTAATGGCCTTTGGAGTGTCTTCTGCTAATGGCCCATTAACACCTTTGGGGTGTCTTCTGCTAATGACTTTTGGGGTGTCTTCTGCTAATGGCCCATGAGTCACAGGTAACTCCCTCCAGGGGTTATCTCTGTTAATGGGCCATCAAGGACTCATTTCACACTTCTCATGCTATTGTGAGATGCTCTGCCCAGGGGGAGGAGCCAAGCATTCTCACCTGGATATAAGCTGGTATGTGGGACAGTGCAAGGGCACTTATCCACTGGATTCCCAGAGGACCAGAGCTACCAGACCTTTCTACAGGATCACTGCTTCAGGAAGAGCACCTCACCTGGACTGCTTCCACCATCCTGCTCAGGTTGTATTCTGACTCTGTCAGTGATCCTTCGTGTTATTGCATTTATTTTATTTTACTTTTACCTTTTTACCTTTCTTCTTACTAAATTATATCTCTGACTTGGAGCCTCTCATTCATTTTGCTTTCAAACCTCAACAAATACAGGGAAAAATATTATTCTCTGAGAAATGAAGAACATTAGAGATGTTGTGGGATCTTCAACCCTGGAGGTTTTCAAAATCTAAATGGATAAATCTCTCAAGAAATAGAGTCTGAAGAGTTTTGGAAATTATTTTGCATGAAACTGCCACAGCATTAGGATAAGGATGTCCTGTGGAATCAAAGCAAAAAGCTCAACTTTCAGTTCTCACACACAGAATGAAAATATCTTTCTATAACAAGAGTTTTGACTTCAACTATGACTGGAGACCTATCGTGTTCTTTTAATTTACATATATTAAAAGTCTTTTAGTACTATTAACTGTATGTTAACAGGGTAACTATTCTATTTCAAAAATTACAGAAAGGTAGTTTCCAAGAATTTACGTTTGATGATTTACCTTTTCTTTCTAAGTTCTCTGTTTTTTCTGTCAGCCTTTGCTTCTCTTGTTGAAGTTGGTTTAACAACAACTCAAGATTCCCTTTTTCATCTGTTTTCCCAAGGAGTTCTTCATTCAGTCTCTCATTGTCCTTATGACATGAGCACAACTCCTGAAGTAACAAGTATTATAAAAATTAGAAGTGCCAATAGATACAGTGGGTAAAAAAACCAACATTTTGTTCAACTTTTAATATACAACACTGTTTACTGTTGCTTGACCTGGATGCTTTATGCTTTAACATTTCTTGCAGGCCATCATTGTATTTATACTACCTTTCATTAAATCCAAGTAAGCATTACTTTTTATGTGGTTTGCAACCAGTAGCAAGAAAAGCAAACCAACCAGTAGTACAGTGGGATACAAACATGGGGAAAAAATTAACAACTAAAGCAAGAAATAATTTTAATGGCATTTGGTAACAGTGTTGGTGTCAAATTACACTACAATACAACATCTCATTCAATGCAGCTCTGAAGTCAATCAAATGCTATTTGGCACACCTTCCCTATAATCTGATGTGCTGAAAATTAAGTATTTTCGTATTTGCAAGTTCCCTAGACAGGCTAAAACAAAACACTGTACTCAGCTAATAAACAAGCTGCTATATATCCAACAAAGAGTCTGATCTTCAAGGAATTGATAATAGTGATGGTTTTCATCTGGACCCTATGCTTTGTCTCTGAGTGAGCCAAGTATTGGATAATTTTTCACATCCCAATTAAGAGACAAAGTAGTTTCTAAACAATGAAAATCCTCTAGGATGTTATAACTAATTTGTGGTGAAAATGATTATGTCACAAGGAAATTATAACTTCAGATAGCAGAAATAAGGAAATGCACTATAATGACACAGTCAACAATACTATCTACAGAGATTTCCTTCAGCTTACTTTTGCAACAATATGATGCAGCTTCTCTAGCTCTTTCATTTATTAATTAGTAATTTTTACATCAGAGATTAATGGTACTAAAGAAGGTCTCTTGCTAATTCTTAAACTGATTTTTTTTATAACAAATGAAGCAATCACATGGATGACAGCATGATAAAAATGGTACAAACAAGAACTGAAAATATTTTTACTTACTGATTTAAGCCTTGTTATTGTTTCTTGTAGATCCTGTATTTCACTGACTTTTCTTTCAATTTCTTTCTATCAACCAAAATTAACCTATATGTTAAGAGTTACATATTCAAAATGACAAAAATCCCTTTGTTACAAAAAAAAATAAGGAAGCAGACTATTTTGGAAAGAAATGAAGTACAGTTAGTTCCTTGTAAGAAAGTAGTAAAGTTCCTATGAAGTAAAAGCACAAAAAAATTGTGATCTAAACACCCATGCTCTTTTGGAACACAATGATTAAATGAATCATTGCATGACTCCTCATGGAAAAAAAAACCCTTCAAATATATGCATTGCTGTTGCAAATGTGCATTACCTAGCAATAGCTTTTTTAAGCACATCAGGATTTTATTTCATACTAAGCCAAAAGAAGAAAAAAGACAGATTGTCCCTTAACTAAAATCATCTCAACCTAATACAGTAAAGAGAAAAAACGGTTGTGGTTAATCCACTTTAAGTGAGAAATTCTGTGTAATGTTAAGAAAATGAGGAAAAAAAAATCTTTTTAACCTTCCTTTCACAAGCCAAAAAGTCTTTCATTGCAATTAGAAGATACAAAGCCAAGTAAAATGGAGCAGATCCTTCACTCTGTGACATGTTAGTGATTACCTTTGCTTCTCCTATCTCCTTATCTGCAGTCTCAAGCACTATTTCTTTGTGTCTTTCCAACTGCTGTGCCAAGTGATCTATTTCATTCAGTTCTTGACACAGTTCTTCATTTTTATTGCTTAAATCCACTACCTCACTGGTCACATTTTGTTTAGTGTCCAAGAGATCTTGAATGCGATTTTCAAGTTCTTTGTTTTTTTTCTGAAGATACTCAACCTGAAAAACATTTTTCATTAAAATATTAATATGCATTGTTAAATTAGGTAGCAAAAGTTCCTCCTAATCTTCTGAAATACAGTATCTCTATATCCAAAGTAAAAAAGTAATATCCTGTTAAAAATGGTAAGATTTTCTATTATTAGAATTTAATGCTTATCAACCAGAAAAAGAAATACAATGTTACAAGCTCTCTCACAGTCATGAATATTGCTATCTAAAGACAAACATACATTTCTTGTCAAATAATTCAGACCAAGCCTGAGAAAATATTCTTGACAGTGCAAAACAGCTTCATGCAGCTCTGGGCTCATTCCCTGTACAATCAATTCGTATTCATCATGACTTACTAATTCAGGATCACTGAGCACGGCTGTCCTGCTTCCAAGACACAACTCATTCTGTATTTTTGTAGCACGGAACCTAAGCTAATAAACTCTTCAATGTGGCTCCCAAGCCATTGTACATCATGCACAATCAGTACACAAAACATCTAACTTATGTGAGAAAAACCTGAGAATTGATGGCATAAATCCAGAGATGGGCTTTACTTGATTTGCACTCCAGCCCATCCTTAAATTCTCATTTGGAGACCAGTACTGAATACTAATACACACGGTAAACACAAACACCTTTACCCTAAGCTTTTTCTTTCCTCGCAAGTTTGTGTTGGACTGAAGGTGGGGACCATTTGAAATCCATGAGGAAGATTTCCCACTCTCTCTTAAGAATATCTACAGGGTTACTCCTTATCATAATTACATATACCATTGTTACTTTCCAAAGCATAAATGGCATGTATACAATAACTTTCTAACTAAATAAAAGGATTTTCAAACTTGCTGAAAAGAGTGTGTCATACAAAATTTGCTGAATACTTTCAGATTAACATACTATGTACAGATGTGAGATCATTGAATTCTTTACCGAAACCCTTCTGACAGACTTTTAAAAGAGGAAATGAGATTTCTTTAGACAAGAAACACTGCCACCTAGAAAGAAAGGCAAATTCCATCAATTGATTTTATTTCTATAGTGATTTTTTGAAGAGCTAGAAGTTTTGTGGGCTTTTTTTAGATTGCTATATTTTTAGGTTTGACTAAACAACTATAATAAATGAATTACCTGTAAATTCAAGTGAGCAATAAGCTTTTCATTACTTTTAGTTCTTGATTCCAGACAGAGAGTCTCATGAGAACGCCCACCATCCAACGCCAGCATTAAGCGCTCGATTTCTCTGTCTCTTATCTCAACCTTTGAGGGACAAAAAAAATGCTCTGGTATCCTTATACACTATTAATAGACCCTTCATTTAAATAAACACACACATAACAGTCAGTAAAAAGAAAAGCAACTGAAAATGAAATTTCTATCTTGTTTTTTTTTTAAATTTTCATTTCTTCTGAAAAATATTGTATCTTTGAAAGAGAAATAAATTAATCAAACACAATTTGTAAGGAAAAACTGAAACAGTTCCTACTAGATTACATTCTTGAAGAAAACCGAACAATTTTGATTTAAAGTGGAGTTAATGAATGCTACAACTTAACTGAGACTAGCACTTAAAGTTAGGGAAAAAGCTTCCAAGTAAGCTAACTCAGTGACTATTCCAGTCACTGGAATAAAGGAAATATTGGAAGAAGAAAACCAAGATGTGAAGAAAAAAGGAAGACAACAGTGTCCACCAATCCCTAGATTTCAAAAGACATAATGATGAACATTTGATGTAATTTCATTACTTAAAGCATGTACATATCTTATCAATCCACTCTCATTAAAACATTGTAAAATCTGTTGTTCATAAATTAACTATCAAAAATTTAAATAATATAACCAGTTCGACCAGTGAAAAAATTATCCTGTAAGATATATGCAGATCCAAGTGCTATTTTGGACAAGCTAACAATTATGCACTAAAAAATGCAGCCAAATTCTACTTATGATTGTCAAGTTTAGCTCATTTAATATAATTTCAATAGACAAAATTTATCAGCAAAATCACTGGGCAGGTATTTTGTCATTGCTGCTGTCTCCAAAAGCAGAGGAGGAAAACTGCTTGACATAGGCAAGTTAGAATCATTATATTTCACATGCCCTACAATGCACTCCCAAGAAGGTTATTTAACACACCAAGGCCATTGCCATGGCTATGACACTCAAATAATAACAATAATATTAATATTAATAATAAAACAACAATACCACTACTACTGATGATATAAACATACCTGTTTGCTATAATTTTTCATTCCATTTTCAGATGACTCCAGTTTTTCCTGTAGTTCTGTTACTTCTGACTGCAGTTCTTGAATTCTGAAATGTAGCATTGTATTTTTAATGTGAATTCATGGAAGAATTGTACGTACACAATTCAATGCTAACATTTTCTCTTTGCTTCTGTACCCAAATGTTTCACAGAGATATAGTTTTGCTCATGCAAAATATTAAGGCAGAAGCTGTTGTTTGAGATACTGCAGCAGGTTGACCGTGTCTGGCTGCCAGTCCCACACCCAGATGCTCTCTTACTTCCCTTCCTCAACAGGATGAGGGAGAAAAAAAAAAAGAAAGCTCATGGGTCAAGATAAAGACAGGGAGACCATCTGTCACCAGTGACAGACTCAAGTGGGAGAAGATTAATTTAACTTACCAATCAAAAGGAGTAGGACAGTGAGAATCAAAAACACACCTACACTTCAAAGTTAAGAAGCTCTTTGGCTCACCGATTGTCAGCCACCTGGAGAAGGTCAGCAATATAGGGATCCTCTGGCTGGGGCACGGGGTAGGCACTGACTCGTGATGGGGGCACGAGCTGGTCTATCTGCATGCGCTGACGCCTGAAGGGAATGCTTTTCTTCTTGCCACCTAAAAGCCCAAACACAGAGGAATATTACTCAAAGTTAAAGCAAGAGAGTCATCTTCTTTAATACAAAATTAATTTTCCTATTTGTTCCACTGCTTCTGAATGGGCACATTTCACCATTTTAATCCTTCTGATAAAACAAGCTGATAAAATTCACATATTTTAGACAACACCATTTCTGCAGGTTAGTGCAAGTTTTGCTGAAGTTTGCTATTATGATAAAGAAACACACGAAGTTTAGTATAAGTTTAGTATCATTTTCTTGAGTGTTTAAGATTGCAAATATTCTATAGTTCAAACTTGTTGAAGCTGATTTAGCTTACTAAAATAGCTAAATCAAAACATCACAAGAGGCATTTGGTTTTCGCATTTAAGAACTATTTTATGACTGAACTAACCTTTGCATTGTTTAGTAATATTTTTATTCCTTCTACTCTGTGTTCATTTCAGTGAATATCATATTGTACTGCTTATCAGGCAGAGTATGTTATTACTTTGAATGATAACATATTTAGAAAAAAGCAAAACACGTATTATTTCCAGAAAGAATATTTCTTCTTCATCATATGATTAAATAAGAACATGCAATATTGGATGATGTAGTATAGAAAAATCCTAGAAGACTGGTTACCAAGGGGCAAGTATGCAGAAAGGTAGACAAAAGCCTAGCATGTCATCTTTGAAGCAAACTACATGAAGTTCAGAAAGGTATGGGAGAATAAAGAGGAAATTTAATTTTTCCTAGCTATCTATTGATTTTCCTCAAATGCCAAAAATGCATATGTAATGCAATAATTCGGAAAAAAAAAGACAGTTTCAAAATGTCACAAAATTATTCTATATCCCTTAGCTTCAAAAAAATTAAGAAAAAGGAAACCGTGGAGATAGAAATTAACCTGAAAGTAACATCTAGAACATTTTAAGTTATCAAAAGACCCTTTAAATATTGTAAATCTCCAATATAGAGAATCGGCATACTTGTAGACATATTTTGCATCTTGCTGTGTTTAGATCTTGAATTTGTCACTTACACATCAATTACCTGTCAAAAATATGCAAGTGTCAAACAATCCACCTCTTAATTAGCTGCAGCAATAAAAGAAATAGCTGTTTATTAATAGTGCTTTCTAATGACATTTTAACTTAATAGTCTTCTGTTGAATCTAAGTTTGCATTCAAATTTGTCCCTAATACAAGTGATGACCTAATGAAACTTCATTCAGAGAAATTACAGAATTCAGAGCCTGAACTTCAAAGGGTAATGTTACTCTACTGGATATTTTACTACAGTAATTTCTCTTACTAGAGGAAAAGATACTATATTCTGAAGATCCTAAAAAAAGCCCAGAAAAAAGTTGAAATATCTGTGATTATTTGCACTCACCAGGTGTTTGCACCACTGCTTGCAGATTCTTCTCCTGAAGCTGCTGAATTTTTTCAGTCTTGGCTTTGGTCTCTTTTTCCAGCACTTTAATTTTATGCATATACTGGTTATTCAAAAATTTCAAGTCAGATGTTTCATGTTCAACCCTCCTTAAGGAAGCTTTCAAATCTTCAAGGGAGAGAAAAGTAGTATTATCTCTCTTATTCACTATTATTTTTTCCTAGTAACACCAAAATAAGCATAAAGAAAATCCTATATTCTTTTTCTATAGCACAAAATTATCAAATACACATACCTATATGCATACTTTTACAAACAAACACACAAAAATATATAATTATACGTATTTTACAAATAAACACCCATTGTAGAACAAAGGCATATTTAACAGCAGTAATTAATTTTCAACTAAAAAGTACCATTTTAAGATATGAAAGTGTATACATTAAGATTTCTAACATTCTTATATCTTATTAAAACAATAATTTGCAGAACTTTCAAAATTTTTTGACTGCAAAAGAAACGTCTGAGCTTGAACCTTGATTCATTAAAGGCACCAAACTCCATGACCATTCACACTCACTTAAAAGTACAGCTAAAAGAATCTGCAGATCAAGGATTTAGCCACAATTTTATTTTGGTATGGAAGGATTAAAAAAAAAAAATCATCATCTGTATATTACCTTTAACATGACGATCAGACTGCTCTTTCAGTTTTAGTATTTCTAAATGTAGATCATTATTTTCCCTGGTAAGTCTAGTATTCTCTGTTTTATAAGGTTCCAAAATAGTATCATAATTGCTGCACTCTTTCTCAGTTTTTCCAGAAGATAACTTTGCTCTGCGCAAGCTCTCAGTTGTATGAACTAAGTCACTAGGATAAAGGAGCATCAGATGTGTTAGCAATGTTGTCAGCCTTCACACTGCAGATGCAAATGTTTATTATGACCTGAGAAACAAAACCCTTTCTCCAAAAGAGGGAACAAATGAGTTCAAACAAAGGCAACAAAACATTCACGTCACGTAAGAAAAACTGAAAGACAGGAACCATCTGTTCAAAAAAACAGTAAATAGGAAAGAACAAGGCAAAAAAAAGAAGACAAAATGGTTACAAATCATATCAGGAGTTTACATCTGATAAGTATCAAAGCTAGTGGTGGAGAGAGTAAACCTACATGGTTTAAGCATGTCTACAAGTAGAGACATGAATGAAACTTAATGTTGAAGACAGATTACTCCATATTTGCCTGCCTATGGTTCTTCCATGTGTATTACATACTAGAGAGCAACAGAACCAGAATAACTACACATGCATGTCTAGTGAAATATAACTGGATTGCTATGGAAATTACTATGTTGTTCATATCAAAGCCAAAAATGGCAGATGTAATAAGAAGGAAATCTGAACATTTATGAGTATTTTTCTTTTATGTGTCTTGTAAAATGGCAGAGACAACAAATTTAAAATTCTCTAAATGAGGCCATAATAAGTGGAGATGTGAATGTTTTATTTTAAGTTGCAGAACAGGCAATACAATCAGTTATAAGAGTGTGTCCTTTAAAGCACATATCAATAGTGACTATTCTTGGCTCTCTTACAAGGTTAGAAAAGTTGAATTTTCCTACGCCATAGAACCTTAGAAGGAGTTAAATTAAATTAAATTAAATCTTAAGATGTTCCCATCACTTGAGCAAACCTATTTGACTTCATCAGACACTGGAACTTAATGTTGGCTCTGGAATAACACTGCTAGAAAATAATCCTCAAATTAAGCCTTCTTCCTTACATGTCAAAAATCAAACAATACCTACTATATGATTACTATATTTTTTATAAATCTCCTTTTGAATACCTGAAAAGCTTTTCCACCAAAGGCAAACTCTCCACTACCAGTGCGTGCCGATAGCCCAGCTGATCCAGACGTTTCCTGAGATTAACGAACCTTCGCTCTGCGCTTGTATTCATTGTGAACACACCTCCAAAGCCCCTTTGGTCACAGTCTAGAAAAATGGGACACCTGCAAAAGATTGTTGGTTACAGCATCTCTCCTTTAGAGAAGGAAAAACATAGAAAAAACTAATGGAAAAAACCTTTTTATTCTGTAGGAAACGCAATGCATAAGCATGTCCTTAAAATTTAAATCAGAACAGGATCACTGTAACTGAAAAGTTTTAAACATATTTAGATATTCCTTTAAAAATAAATATTTGCCTTGGCAGTTAATTTTCTCATTATATTCTGATTTTTTTTAATCATGGTCATCATTGTATCTTAAACAATACAAGTTGAAAGATTACTGTGAAAAACTCATACTTTTTTCTTTTATATATAAATCTTACTTTCAAAGTTTACAAGCCAGTACTTAATACAATTCATGCCAACCATTTCTGAAATTGCATAAAATATGTAAAATGTTGAAGATTAACTTTCAGCATCTATATTCTATGATAGAAAATCAGAAAGATAAAATTACTGCTGTATTGTAGTCATAGTTGCATCGTTTTCTGGAAAATACAGTTCAAGGATCAGAGAGTTGGGGTTTTTTCAATTGACCGATTAGCTATCTTTTATTATTAAGCTGATCTAAAGGGGACTGGATCAGCATTACTGTGTCTGAATACAAATTATAATTTTGGTTTTTCCAAGGACATTTGAGGGAAAAAGAATTTTTACATCATTATGTCCTTCTGAATTTAGACATAGAATGAGAAGACAAATCAAGTACTAAAGCTTATGTTTCTTAATCTGTGAAAACATCTGTTCAATAGTTAGAAGTATTTTTGAAAAGTAGTTATTTCTGCAAAACACCTTCCCTCACATTTCTTTAGAACTTTCAGTATTAACCTATTGCCTGCAAAGACCTCAGCAGCCAAACTACCAATTCAAGGAGACGTTGTCTGCATCTCATATAAAAGGAACAGAATAAAGAGATCACCCAAACTAGCACCACAATCCTCCAGATTTTAAAAAGGTATTAAATAAACACATGCAGGTATTTGAAAATAAAATGAATCATTAATAACAAAGTGAGGAAAATGTGCATGTTTCTCTCATAACTAATGCTGGAAAGTTAAGGTTCCATCTCGTTTTATTAAAACATGACAAAAAAGTCTAGCAACAGACCTGTGGTTGCCAGGTACTGCTCTGTAGATGAGAATCCTCAGTCTTACAAGCACGACATCTGTTCTGGGTACTACCAAAAATATTTGCTTGAAGAGGTTTGGGTTGTTGGGATATTAACTAAGTAATGGCCAACAATCTCTCACATACTGTGCTGGGATGGCTGAAGGAGGCGGCGGTGCACTTTCTTTCCACGGGTGTACTAAGTGGAAGTCAATGTCCTGTTGTGTAGTAAATGTTCTTCATACTCCTCTGACAGACAAAGATTAAAGTAAAAAGTTCTTGGTATTTCTGCATTAAAGTTGAAGATTCTGTGTTGAATTCAGGAAACGTGTGGTTGTGTTAGTGTAGTCTCAGGAATGCATCTTATATTACTACAGAAAAAAAACTGGTAACTCCTGAGCCCATCTTCTCCTTAAGAAGACTTTTATCAGTTAAAAAGATTAAATTCCTTTAAAATAGTTCATGAGATTTGCTTCAAAGCTTGTTTTAGAAAGAGCAAAGATTTTTTTTACTAATTGAATTGAGAAAGTTTTACAGAAGAAATATCACGAACAAAATCGTGTCACAGCTTGTACAGGAAGATAGTTTTTCTGCAGTAACTGCAAAGAAAAATAAATGGACATATGTTAGCACTTCAGTAACTGTGGCTGGGAAGTACATATATAATCTTACTAAATCCCTGCAATGAGCATTTAAGGTAGAGTAACCTAAACATATTCCAATACTGGAAAGAACTGACAAATTGTTGATTGAATTGCTTTCCTTCCTAAAACCTTAAATTTTTAATTTAACTCATTATTACCACTGGAATCAGTCCAGTAAGGGTATCATCTTAGATCCCCTAGAGCCTCATCTGATCCACAATAAACCCAGGAAATGAACAGCTGTAGTACAGGTCCAAAAGGCATCCTGGAATGAATATAAGAATTGGGGTTGATATTTCAGAGAGCTTAACACAGATATTAAAATCTTCAAAGACAGTAATTGCCATATACCCTTTGCTGGAAAGAAATTACATGTCAGTAATTCCAGACCTCTGCCATTACAGAGTACCATAATTTACATCTTATATCCTAAATTTAGTCTACCACTAGTCTTACCAAGACATGAAAAAGTACCTAGTAACTTCTACACCAGGAAATTTTGTTTTTCTGGAAATATAAAATTAATATATTAAATGCACTGATTCAGTTGAATCCAAGACCTATCTGACACAAAATCCTGTGTCTCCGGACAGTTGCCACAGCAGGAGTATAAAAACCTAAAAAACACAAGTCAAATCTTACTCCTACATATGTTTTCTTCATATAAGCCTTGAAGGGCTTAAAGTTGGGCTGAAATAATTATAATAGTACCTGATAGACCTTTCTCTGAGCAGCCACAGAGATACTTGGCTGTAGTCTTCACTATTCATATTAATTCCTAACTTACCATTTGCCTTTTTGATTGCTCTGAAGCATTGATAAGATGCATTCACAGTGAGACATCTCACTGAGTGGTTGCTACCACTTCAGAGACCACAGCATGGATCACTTTGCCTTTACTAATTACTCCTTAATTCTAGCATCATTATTCAGTACAGTGAAATTCTCCTGAAACCCTTGAACTGCACTTAACATGTCCACATAATGAGCAAATTTTGTCCTCTGCTGTTTAACCTACTCTTTCACATTACTCACTGATCAGTGTTTGTCATGGCTTAACCCCACCTTGCAACCAAGCAGCACACAGCTGGCTTGCTTACCCCCCAACTCTCACAGGGATGGAGAGGAGAATTAGGGGAAAAAAGGGCAAAACTTGTGGATTGCCATAGGAACGATTTAATACTTGAAACAAAATAGAAGAAGAAGAAAAAGAAGAAGAAGAGGAAGAAGAGCGAGAGAGATTGATAAAATCAAAGAGATGCACAATGCAATTGCTCACCATCTGATGACTGATGCCCAGCCTGAGGTTTGTGTCCCCAAACCACAATCAGCCCTGCTCTGGGTAATTCCCCCAGCTTATGTACTGGGTATGAAGTTCTAGGGTGTGGAATACCCCTTTGGCCAGCTCAGATCATCTGTCCTGGCCATGTTCCCTCACGGCTTTCCGTGCAGCTCCTCACTGGCACTGAGAAGTCCTTTGCTAAGAGCAAGCACTACTTAGCAACAACCAAAACACCAGAGTGTTATCAACGTTATTCTCATGCTGAATCCAAAACAAAACATTACACTGGCTGCTAGGAAGGAAACTCACTTTATCCCAGCTGAAACCAGGGCACTTGGTCTTTGTTTGCTCTAAAGCATAGATTAGAGGCATTCACAGTGACACATCTTTCTGAGCAGTTACTGCCATTTTAGAAACCACAGCATCTATCACTTTGCTTTTATTAACACTATTCTTTAATTCCTATTTTATTACTCAGTCCAGTGAAACTCTTCTGCAATGTGTGAGACTGCATATAACATGTCTATAAAATGAGCACTTTTTGTCCCTTGCTGTTTAATGCATTCTTTCAGATCATTAGTCAGTCTTAAACAGCAGACAATCCACTGCACATTCATTGTAAGGTAGTACTTACTACTCTCTCTTTTATCCACTAGCTTATTTTCTCCATTTCTGACAGAGACCTGCTTCCTTAAAAGCATTTGGTAAAAAACTTTCTCAAAAAGCTTTTTGGAAATCCAAGTTTTCTACATTATTTGCACCTAGTCAATTCAATCCAGAATTTGCTTTTCTTTAAAGAAGCTTAAATAGCCTTGTGATTCACAACTGAGTCCTGATGAATGGTATGTCACACCTATTAGATGTCTGTAAGTTTACAAAGTACTGGAAAGCACTTTTAACAGCTTTGGTATTTCCCATGAGACAGGCTACATTAGCTGCATAAATAGTTCACACCATTTATCATCTAAATATTTCTTGCAATTTAGTGCTGGTGTGAAAAAAATCAAATTTCCATTTTTGCTGAAAAATAGAAAAGAGAAAATTGAACAGTACTTTAAATCAGCCATTTCCTAAACAGGATTTATTAATATATCTAAATGATTACATCTCTCAGCTGCTTGCTAAAGAGTATTCAGAGCCAATAGCCTCATTTTTTGTTCCCCCTTTGCTCATGAAGACTGCTGAAGGTTACAACATGCACATGCTTCATTTTACGACATCAGGATGGCTGTGAGCAGTCTTTTGAACATATAAATATTTATGTAATAAATATATATAGCACCTAAGAACTGTTCCCTACTAATTTAAGTCACCAATATCTGAACCTTGACGTGCAATAGTGGAACCTTATATCCAGCTGCTCTAGGCTTTAAGCAGAGAATCAATTGGCATAAAATTGTGTGAAAGAAGCAATGTTTATAGGTCTTAGATTAGCAGATTGACGTCTTCTTTCTAGTCGAAGAACGATGCAGACTGAACTGCAGTTTCAGTCTCAGTTTTGGGAAATACCAAAATGAATTTTTCATTCAACAGAACTTACACGTTAAAGGTTTTTTCCTTTTTGTTCCTGTCCTGTTCGCTCAGGTACCAAAGGCACTCAGGTGACCTGACATTTGACTGCGGCAGCGCTTTGGGGCTGTACCGTGACACAGCTACTGCAACTTCTCGTTCGAGGCACACCCAAGGAGCCAGGACTTGCTTTAGCAAAGTGTGCTTCCAAGTGGATTTGCTGGGAGTTCATTTCTGACTAAGACATTCATAGAACACGTTTGCTGTGAAGTCTCAGCACTTTGCCGATGAAAAGAGAACACTTGTTCTGAGGAAACAGATTTCTTCGCTAAAAATGTCATGAAATGCCAGAATGGTTAGGCTTGGAAGGCACCTCGGAGATCACCCAGCCAAGGCACGGTCACCTGGAGCAGGTGACAGGGGCGCGTCCAGGAGGGTTTGGAACGTCCCCAGAGAGGAAGACCCCAGGACCCCCGTGGGCAGCCCGTTACCATGTCCTCTATGTTCCCACTACAGCACAAGAAAACTCTTTCAATTACGAGCCTGCTCTTCACCCGTCTCCCTAAACTGGACGCTTTGCAGACCTTCCAGCAACCCCAACCTGTACCTACAGAGGGGAGGCCGGTGCCTTTCCAAACAGGTTTAGGCCACCTTCCCCCCACACTTACCCCTAAAAGCAGGCGCCGACCGCGATGTCCCAGCGTTTGACAACCTTTGAAAATGGCGCGCGGAGCAGCGGCCACTTCCGGCCCGTCACCGCAGCAACGCGGGGGAC
>VWZU01018544.1:2341395-2367689 GCA_013397095.1 Sterrhoptilus dennistouni | reverse complement strand
GCCCCGAGTCTGCCAGAAGGGCGGAGAGGGACGTTTTCCATATGGGCATGTAGTGACAGGAGAAGGGCCAAAGGATTCAGAGTGAAAGAGGGTTAGAGTGGCTAGGAGGAGGAAGCTCTGTCGTGTAAGGGTGGCGAGACGCTGAACAGGTTGCCCAGAGAAACTGTGGATGTCCCACTCCTGAAAGTGTTCAAGGCCAGGCTGAATGGGGTTTAGAGCAACCTGGTGTACTGGGAGGGGTCTCTGCGCGTGGAAGGCGATTGGAACTAGAGGGGTTTTAAAGGTCCCTTCCAACAAAAGCAATTCAATGAAATCTCTGAAATTCAGGTGTCTTAATGTTCCCGAGTTCCATCTAGCAGGTTTGTTACAAAACTCAGAAGAAAAAACTCACATTGATACTTTTTTTTTTAATTATTCTTGGCATCTGCATCTCAAAAGATATTTTACCCTCTGTCTGCATGTTTATTTTACCTGTTTCTATTCTATATACACCCCACGTCTGTCCAACAACTTGGCAATTTCACCAAGCTGTACAGAAAACCTAGGTCCTGAATCTCTGGCAGCTGAAGCTCCAGGAGGAGGAAGGGTTTACATGAGGTTAGAGTATACTGATACTACACCATATTTACTAAAAGGAAGAAAAACAACATGGATGCAGAAATGGAACAACTCTTCAATAGCCAGTGGCAGAACAAATGGAATTAACTCCTTCAGGTATTTTCACCTTTTGCAATAACTCTCCACAGAAATAAAGAATATGATGAACATAGTTTAATTAAGAATTATAGCCATAGTCACATTACATCTCAGAACATGAATTCATTCTTCCCACTGCAGAAAGTTCTACATCCATACTTCCTAGAACAAGGGAAAATATCTGATAGTCTTCAATGCTTACATAATTTCTAAGATGGAAAATATTAATGAAAACAGTAGTATTCTCTTGGCATACTATGAAGATAGTGCTTACTGCTTTTGGCAAGAGAAGGGATCATAAATAAAAATATTTGAATATTAGGGAAAGGGAAAAACTGTATCCAAAGTGTTTCACAGAATTAATGCTTTCAAACAGGACTTCAGCCCGGTAAAAGCACAACAAATCCCCAAAGGTTTTATTTTGCCCTGAAAGGCATTCGAAGCAGGAGTGTTACTCAACATATATGGCAGTTAACTACACACACACGGAAATCCACCTTTTAAAACCCCATTATATTAACATTTATAGTGTTTGATTCCCTTATACACAGGCACACACTTGGCTAGCTTCTCTTTCCCTTTCTAGAGTTTAATGAGACTGTGCAATACTGGAGCAGTAGTCTAAAATATCCTGTATAGTGAATTCCATAGTAATTCCTGATCCAGGGTAGCAGCGAGCTATCAGCCCTTCAAAGTGCTTGTATTGTCGTATGAATTCATCTTGCATGGAATGCCACACAACCTGCCAAAGAAAACAAATTTTAGGAAAAGTCAACTGGCACAATACACTATATAGGGAAACTACAACACATTGGCTCATTAATTGATTCTCAGTTCAGGTGTCATTTTTCAGTTAAAGATTACTAATAAAGTTCAAGAGATGGAATTACTGCATTAAAGAGATTGATTTTTTTTTTACCCATTAAGATCTGTAATGTTGACATGACTTGTAATAAATGTGCAAAGCAGAAAATAGTAAAGAAGATGGGGAAGTTTTCCTAATAGAGGTATTGCTTTTGTCTTTCATGAAAATACCCTGAATCAGAAGCATGCCATAATTCACGTTTCAGACTTTAAAAAGCTGTTTGAACAAGTTTAACTCAAGTCTACTTATTTACTCCAGCAAAAATGTTTACAGAGTGTAAGAAAAACATTAGCTAATACAACTATCGGAAAATATCTAATTGAAAGTATTCTGCTATAGTGCACCAGCTAAGTTTCACATCAGGTTACCCATTCATTTAAATCTACTATCTACTTCCAATATATTTTGCAGAACAGACATCATCCATTAATGATCAGTTGGGAATCATAAAGGAAGTTTCTTTCTGAACATTTTTTCTACCACTCTGGTCCAAATCAGTATTAAGCAAATAGAAATTTAGGATTTATAGGATTATAAAAAAAACCCAAAAGCTGTACTCAAAGTTTATGTTTTTAGAGTAATGCTGAACATTCTCAGCGAATACATATACAAAAGCAGCAATAAAAAGCCTCTGTGTAACATCATAGGGTTTTAAAGACATGATTTAATTTACCTGAAGTAAGTTTTCTTCTTCACAGAGATGTTTATCTACCTTCTTGTAGAGATTATCCAATCCTTTCTTCACTTCTTTACCAGGATATTCCTTTATGACTTTACGAAGCTCTTGTTTATTAAAAGCCAGCTGATAGCTTACTTCCTCTTCTCGGATACCCTGTGCCACACGAGCTTCAACACCTTCAAAAAAATGCTAACAACAAGTAATAGCATTAGTCACTATCACAAATCTAATCTAATTAACTTAATTTAACAAGGATATGTGTGGTTAGATCTTGATTCTGCCTCATGACTGTTGTGTTTTCCCAATTTTTGTTTTTTTAATTGGGCATGAAGTACTGCTCAGCCATAAATATTAAAACACAGCCCAACAATACAGCAGTCCAAGTACTAGCATAAAAAGTGAAACCAATCATTTCTAGAAGCAATGGAGCTTTTCTTCGCAACCTTGTAACTAATAACCAATCAGCCTCAAAATCCTTAATTCATGAGCTCATAACCAGGGATCCCAATACTGGATCTTTTGGATGAATTCCCTAAGCAGCTAAGCATCATTTAAACCATAGTTACACAAGAGCATATTTGTTCACAATTCCCATCCCTTCTCACTGCCATTGACCAGTTTTCTTAACATCGTAAATAGAGAAGTTTTAGTAAATAGAGGGAAGTATTTCTGTGAACATGCAGGTTGAGCTCAACAGTGCATCTGGTCTGGCTAGGACAGAGAGAACTCTCTAATTAACTTTCTTCACAGCAGCCTATATGGTGCTGTGTTTTGGATTTGTGGCTAAAACTGGGCTGATAACATTTTGGTTACTGCCAAACAGGTCAAACCTGATCAAATCATAGCACGTAACACCATGCTCAGCTATAAAAATTAGAGTTGGAGGACACAGGATTGGTGTTTGGCTCCAAGGTGGCTGTTGCTCAGAAACTGCCTGGGCATCAGTCTGCTTCAATGACTTCAATGACTATCAGTCAATGACTGCTTTGGCATCACTTACTTTATTATTTTTCCCTCCGTCTCTCCTTCTCTGATTAAACTGTCTTTATCTCTGCCCCCAAGTTTTGCTCTTCCTATTGTCTCCCCTGGAGAGGGGGGACTGAGCAGCAGTTAACTGCGTGGCAGCTTAGTTGTTGGTCAGAGTCAATCCAAAAGTGGGAAAGAGCAATAAAGCATTTTAATTTTCAACAAGGGGAATACATCTTAAATGTCTGAAAATGGATGCCTGAAATCCTGTTTATAGAAAAAGCCATGAGACACTCGAGTGGACAAAACTGAGCCTGAACCTAAATCACCACGCAGTTAACATTTAGTTCAACTTTAAACATACAGAATTTTCCTGTAACTTTTTTTCTTGTTGAACAGGTCAGAAACTACAGCAATTTTCTCTGCAGTTGAGGTGAGGAAGATTATCCCAAAAATCCTGATGACTTTTCCCCTCACTTTCTTCTTCCTCAAAACCATCTGCTTAAGACATTGATGTTCAGTCAGTACTATTAATAGCCATGAAAAATTTGATTTTTATCCAAGACTGTTACCCTCATGAGTACTCTTGCCAGACATGCTCCAGTCCAAAATAATAAAATAAGAGATTATGACAGATACAGTGATAAAGAGATCAAATAGTGGAAATAATACATTCAAAAACTATTCTGTACCATTTAAATGAATACTCAAATATACTCACATTTAATTTCTCAAGAGGCTGTCCGAGTGAGTAGATTACATATGACTGAAGATGATCAGTGTATTTCTGTTTGGCTTCTTTTTTCTCAGCCTCCAGACAAGAAATTTTCAAACGAGAAAGTGTTGCAAAAATATGATGGAAGTTCTCCATCATGACGACATCCCTGGGTGTCTTCTGGCTTTCATTAGCTACTTTCTCAACTGAAAGAAATGAGAAGCAAAATACTTAGAATACCAGGACAGCCAAATTCAGAAAAACATAACCAAGAACCGTAATACTATCAAAAAAGGAATTCTGAATTTCACGTAACTGATTACCATTTGTATGAGTAATTGTCAGAATTGCCTCTAAATAAAACACTCCCTAAGAGCCTTCAAAAGAAGCAGCAGATACATACAGGCTCTAAGACGATGAAATTTGTATGGCAAAAAAGTCACTTATAAAAAGATACAAAATAATGAGTAGGTATGGTCTCATTTACAGGTGTGAGAAACATTCTGGGGAGACTTACAAGCATGCTTTCAGTATCCCTAATAAATTGCACATGATAGAATTATTTAAGAGCAGTCACAGCAAAATCAATTCTCATCTTCACTAGGACAAAAATCTTCAATAAGGTAGTAGGGTTTTTTTAAATGTACTTCTTAGTGTCAGGTTTTGCTTATTAGCTTTATGATCAAAATTATTGTCAGTTCCTAAATTTAATAATAAAAATTGACAATCCTGCACACAGATCTTTTACTTCCCCCTCCCCCTGCCAAAAAGAACCCCAAAGTCAACAAAACAACAAGCAGGCAAAAAATATTCTACCCATCCCTCCCTTACTGCACCTAGAAGCAGGCTGAAGGAGGATGGCTTCAACCAAGAGCAGTTAAGTCTCCATGCCTGTTCATCCATTAATCATTTTGCTGAGACTACTGGGATACTCATCATGAAAGTGATCCAGGGCACCAGAGTATCCGTAATGAGCACAGATTCATTCCAGTCAAAACACTGGACTGCTAACTAGGAAAAATCTGCTACTGCCAATTTTTGTTCTTCCTATATGGTTCTTAACAGGGAAACAAAAAAAGACAAGAAACCACTTCAGATTGAGCATGCCAGGTTGCTTCCATCTCCCCTCCTTCTTCAGAGTCTTAACCACTTCCCTCTGTCACAACTCAAGGTTACTTTACAGGTATGTACAAAGGGAAGTATCTAAAAGTATATTACAATCAAAAGGATTACACTTGCTCACTTACAATAACAGAGACAACCAAAATGACAGCACAGTCTTAAAGAATCACCTGTTAACTGGGGCAAAATTATATATAAACAGGTGGAAACAATTATTTTAGTAACTATGACAGCCGCAAAGACCTACCACTGTCAAAGACAGCTCTAATAAGTTTTATGTAGGCTTTATCTAGATCTCCTCGTCGTTCTGCATTTTTGAATATTGATTCAGCAAGGGCTGCAAATTCTTCAAATTCAGCAACGAATGGAAGGATCCCAACTTTACTCTTCTTTGAGATTTTTACTTCATCCATCTGCTTCATCTGATTACTCTTTAAAACAAGAACAAATGTTAGGCTCCAGATCATGTAACAACTATGAAAAGAAAAATGCAGACATACTAAAAAACTGACATTTATCCACCAAAGACAGAAATAATTCTTTGAATTAATACATCTATTTAGTCTTTCACCCTTTTTACCCTTAAGTTTTTTAAAAGTAAAATAATTGGAAAGAAAAAGGAAAGATGCTCTTTTATTCCCCTTTATTTACTTAGTATTACAAAAACAAACACCCAGTGAAAAAAAAAACCAAATTTATGCACCAGAAGCAATTAACAATTTTCACTTTACAGTCTAACAAAGTTCTGATTCAGCCAAGCTAACGATTCCTTTTGCTACAGCAAGTTTCTTTAGTCTTCTTTTGAAGAAATTTTATTTCTGAGTGTAATAAAAAAAATCAGTTTCCAAATATTTTAAGTATTAAATAGATCAAGAATGGTCAGTTTTATGATTTTTGCCTCTAGTCAAAATACATTTATGACAATAAAACAAAGTTGTATCAACAACTCCGTTTTCAGTAAGCCTGCCATATTTAATATAACGGATGTAACTGCATTGGCAAAAGGAAGTTTCAGACAGTAGAGACTGCCTCTGCTACTGCACCCTCACACCCTCCTAAGTCCACAAGGTTTAGTTTTGGAAAGTAAAGAAGGCAGAGAGCTATATTTTGCTCAATGGACATCAGTAATCTCAGTAGGAGTAAAAGTTTAAACAAACAACTAAATGTCAACTAGCTCAGAACTGTAAACAAGTAGTCTTATTTGTTACAAAAAGCTACTTATTGAGGAAAACTGGAATGGAGAGGAAAAAAGAAACACAACCACCATTTATTTGAAGGCTTGGCCAGTAGAAAAGAAAAGCAATAAATTACTAATTTTCACTTCAAATTTAAAGCAAAAATTTAAGTATACAGAACTGTAAAATCAAATTGGGTAGGAGTGGGCTTCCTAAAATATTACAGTTAGTTTAATCAGAATAACTAAAGAACTTACAATGCACTTATCAAAGTTCCTTTTGACAGTCACCAAAACATTCCCAAGTGTTGTGCTGAGAAAAGATGCAGGGTCCACATTTTGTGCTGTCCATACATGATGGCTCATCTTAACTAACATATAAAGGGAATTAAAGCTATCAATCTTGTCTCCCAGTGCTATAAGGTTATTCAGCTCAGGTTCAATACAACGAAATATTTTTGTCATCATTTGTCGGATCATATCCTTCCTATTAAAAAAGCATAACAGGAAAATATTACTCTGATAGTTTACCAGGCTATTTTACATGTTTTTTGATTATTTGATTATTTGATTTATTTGATATAGTAGTCTCATTTGCATTCAACAAGTCTCATGACTTTCAGAAAGTCAGTATCACACAGTAAAAATCAACAGTCAAAGGACAAAATATTCCAAAAAGTATTTTCTCTGTGGAAGCTGCCACACACTCTCAGAACTTTACCAAGCATATTTTCTATATTATAGTGCCTAATTTCAATTTGCAAACTACTAAGAGAATTAAACAACTATATACAGAAACAGCCATCCTATACACAAAAAATATTCCTTTTACTGACACACTCAATGTCTAGATAAAAATTAAAAGTTCACTATAAAGGGAATAATTTCTGACTTTAGAGAAAAAAAATTTATATGCCTAATAAACTCAAACATAGGCTTGGGAATCAGTATTAAAAAACAGCAGCACATACTCAGATGATACTGTTTGTGGAACAGCAGATGTGTATGAACGAGATAAAGCTACTCCATCCGTTTCCTCCACTTCGTTCTGTGAGAACAAGGAATGTATTGTAAAGATAAGGTTTGTCTCCAATTGTGTATCAAGGCAGTCACTGTATCTGACAAAACCAATGTAAGTACCAGCTCCCTACCCCCAGCACCCCCTGCCTCCAGAGTAGAAAATAGAGCAGTTTGCAAGTTTCTGGTAATTTTCCAGTCACATTCCATGGAATTCAATATTATCCAGTTATTCCCCACTGTCTTTCTACATAGCATGATGGAATGTTTGTTGTCATCTTACGAGGAGACAAAGCCACGGTAAAGGAGACATGTCACTCCTTCTTACATAATTTTTGTGTTGGTCAGCCAAAAATAAAGATTCTTCCAGTTGATGAAGAAAAACTAATTACTTATCACCTGGATCACATAATCACCATTAAATTCCAAAGTTTTCTTTTAAACAGGTCTCTTTTGAAGCCTGGTCAGTACTTTTTTTTTTAAAAAAAGGAGAATGTAATTCATACCATTGTTGTTCCAGAGGTGCTCTGATGTTGTTGTAGTTTGAAAAATTTACTAATGAAGTCCTGTTCTGCCAGACATAGAGGCTCTAGTTCACTTAATACTTGCTCAAAAATCTAAAGAAAGTTAAAATATTTCATCAACACACCAAATACTATGGACAGTTAGCAATACTAATTTTAATTGTTTGTTGCATATATTTCCTATCTTCACTAAGCTTTAGAAGGCTTACTACTACTTTAACTTAGATCTCTAAAAGTAAAAGCTGCATCTTCAACATAGTCCTTTCTTATCCACGTAATACTGTGAAGAAAAGAACAATTTATGTTTTTCCACAACTAGAAGTTTTCCAGTCGCATCCTGAGGAAGCATTTTTGTGCTATACTGCAAACACTCCCATTTTAAGTAAGTCTTGGGTTCTGCCACCGTCTTTTCTGCCTGAGTTGCTGAGTGGAGGAAGACAAAATTAAGAACCTCAGGGAAGAAAAACAGGTCAACTCTGTATGTTGAAATTAACTGCTCTGTAGAAAAAGTTTCTACATAGCTGCTAAAGAAACAAATAAATAGGTTTTGTACTGAAGTATGCAACACAATTTTTAGATTTAAACTAAAGTGAAACACTATTTCAGCAGTAAGTAATTACAATAATTTTATTAATACAAAAAAAGGAAATTCTAAGTCAGACGTTAAATATATTTTTCTTAGAATTTTCTCTGCAAGTATTTAGAAATTAAGGCATGCAATAATTTACATAAATTAAACCAATCTAGCCACATAGGAAATCCATGCTGATGAAAATTCCCATAGGAAAAAAACCCCAGCAACCTAGTAGGTCAGCACAATAGCTTACAACTTTGTGTATATTAAATCACATTCATGTATCCCCAATGTGTGTGAGATACAAGTGAAAAATTGAAAATAATAGCACAATAATGGTATTAACCTGTTTTAACAAGTTAGCTTTTTAATTCTAGACAAGTTGCTGCTACAAGTTTGTAACAACTTAACAGTTAATATTGTTTCAGGCAAATATTTCCTCCAAGAAAAAGACTGAGCAATGATTTGAAGAGGTCAGAAGAAAAACATTAATCTCCATCAAATGATTCAATAGAGAACAACAAAATTATTTTTCTCTCCAACTGATAAATGCTTGTTTTCCTTCCACAGCACTGAGGAGTTAATTCCACAAGAAATGGTGAGCACTGTCACTTTTAATGGTTCAGGAAAAAAAGTCAACAGGTGCTGAGGACAGCAGGTTTTAAAAGTAGGAGGAGGCCATTCCAATAACATCTTAGTGCTATTGGTTAAAGTTGAAAACTGATGATAACTAATGTGAAACCAGTAAAAATAAAATTTTAGGGTCACACTCAAATCCTGGCTAAAATTCCTATCTTCCCTATCTTTCACTTTTGTTTACATACTGGCAAAATATCATGGAACACTGAATGAGTTGAAAAAAAGAAAACCAGTGGAGAATCCATCAGTTCCATTCCTATTTGCTTAAAAACACACATTTGGCTTAAATCTAAAAGACCATTTTTAATACTTGATATTCTTTAAAGACCACACACAGCATAAAAAGGATTTAAATAGAATCTTATAATCTGAGAATAATACTGTGATCTATATATTTCTTAGGAACCACCTTTATTAGATCTATGGTACATACAAACTTTGAAATTGGCATATTTTAGGATTTAAAAAGAAGAGATTTTTGAACTATACAAGAAGAATATGTAAGAAACTTCTAATACAAAACTAAGCAGGAATCCTATGCAATCTTTTGGCTTTACCTTATCAAATTTTGTTCTGTCAGCCACATCCAAGTCAGAGGCAGACATGTTTCCCATGTCTAACAGTGAGGATGACTGTGATCTACGGTTTCCTGAACTCTGAACAGACAGTTTATTTAGGCTAGAAGTAGACCCAGTTAATTTTCCAGAACTTCCATGAAGACCTGCGAAACAAAGACACTATGAAGGAGAAAAGTGAAAGCAGAATAAAATACTGAAGAATAGGTTTGTTACAGAACATATGAGATCAAAAGTTGCTAGTACTCCTATATTAAAATCAAACAAGTTTTGTCTAAGCTGTAAATGCTTTTGCTGTAAACGCATTCTTTCCTCATTATAAGGTAACTGAGATTCTTCAGCAATTTTCAAAGTACAATATAACTATTTAAATTCTCATTGTTAAGTATGGCAAAAAGGTATAAAAGGAACAAAACTCTAAAATACACAGGGATCGAATACTTGAAAGCTAAGATCAGTTATTATACCTGTGGATGTATTTTGGGCAAGGGCTGCCACAAGCAGAAGACCTGAACCACAGGAAGGAAAAAAATTACCAATTTTTAGACATATACAGACACTTTCTCATCTCGAACTTTCTGCTGTTAACATCCTTTTATCTACAGTTTGTTCAGGTATTTTGCTGGAACTACAACCCCATAGTAACTCTGCTGCTAATTCTCTCCCCTCATTTTGATCATAATTAACATTCAGTCATTTCTTCGTGATATTGCTGGGCCTTCTCCTAGGAGCATGTATTTTCTTTTTTATTTCTTTTTCCCCAAAATTTTTCAGAAATCTTGGACCAGGAGGGAGAAAACTAATAACAAAACAACCAATTGTCATTATTTGATCTCAAGTAAACTTCTCACATCTAAGCCACAAAGAAACTCAAATGCAATCCTGCAAGCTTCACTTATCTGCTGTGTTGGTATCTAGTCTAGGGACACTAGACAGTCTATAGATCAAATCTAAATTGTCATTTCAACCTACTGAAGGAGTGGAAAACTATGACAAGCTCTCAGGTACAAACATATTCCCAGGTACAAATATATTTTTACTATCAAGTAGCAGCATGGGAAAACCAAAACAAACTGCCTTTATGTGCAAATCTTCGCAAATTCTATCTTGGGACTTCGAGCTCTGTTTCCTTTTTGCCTTGCAAGCCCAATGGTTCTGCTAATGTTTATTTCATTCTGAACAGAGTGCTTCAGTGTTAGGTAGATTCTCCCTGATGCAGCACTACATTGTAACATCGACACACATGCATTGACAACACCAACTAATGCAACTAGTTATACTCACTCTCAGTTTCCTGTTTGACAGCACTTTCTTTTCGAGGCAGTGTAGCTGGGATGGATTAGGTTGCAAGCATCAAAGACAAAGACAAGTTAAAATGCAGTTTGCACAAACCATGCACAAGATGCAAGTTAAGCTCTAACTGGAAAGAAACATGCAGAGAACTATAAGCAGCAAGTAACTACATTGCAAACACATTTAGTTGGAGAGGTACTATTCTAGAAATTCAGTATCTAAACTACATGGAAAATAGGGGAAGTTTCTAGGTATTAAAATTTGACTTTTCTTATATAGTACATTCGAAGAACACTTTTGTTAACATGTACTTAAGTTCTTCCAAATTGAGAAGTCCATTAAATTATTTGTCAGACTCAGTTTCCATGATAAATCATATCAAAAACAGACATGAAGAAATCAAATATACTTATGGAATTTTTTTTACTGAGTCAGCGATAATGTTCACCTTTTCAATTTAAAATACACATGCAATTAACTGCAAAATAGTTCATATCAAGAGTAAGACTGGCTAACCTTTTCTTAGTTGTTGCAAATCAGGATGTTTACATAGAGAATATATCTTTTGCATTCATGCTGCACAAAAACAGATGACTGCAAATTTGGAGAGGATAAAAATAATAAACATATAGTAAAAAAAATTACAAAGAGGTTTTTATATTTTTCCTGGGTTTTTCTTTCAGAATTGAAGTTTTCTCAAGTGGACTTCAATATGAAATTTAAAGTAAATGGGCATTTGTAGAAAATATAGAATCCCTAGAGTAAAAGGCATTCGCATACATACACTAAAAGCAATATGTGGTTTTAAAAAGATCTTGATGAGGATGGATGCTACAAGCCCCTCAAAATGGAGCAGGCAAGCAGAACCTACTGTAATAGAATGAGTAGATACTTCTAAACGCCACAAACATGTCTTAAATACCAGATGTTCTCAAGTACACAACACTACTGATAATTGTACCATCAAATTCAAATTTAATTCCAACCTAGTTTTTAGATCTTGGGGGTTTTGGCAGATTTTGAATAAAAAAGGTTTAGGCATGATATAATTGGCATATGCAACTGTCATGCATTGGTCCCACTTCTACATCATCCTCAATGTCTAAACACATGGGACTTATTACAGAATGTGAAGAACTACAAAGTTCAGGCCCTGGACAATTAAGGGAGCCTTGGTGGCTTTTGACAAGCTACATCATATAAACATATGACAGTAGTGGCATTCTTTCCAAAGCTGACTTTATGGTATTTAAGTATCAAAGTCTTGGCTTCATCAGAAAAGAAAAACAAAAAAAGAAAAGAAGACTACTTAAGACGAGTGTGAATGCTCATGACCCAGGCTGGTTTTTTTGGCCATAAAAATGCAGACAAAGAACCTTGCGCTAGCACAGAATGCCAGAACTCTCCCAGCATCCCCTCTGCGTTTGAGGCATTCAAATAGCAGTGCTATTCCCAAAGCACAAAAAAAAGGCAAGAACACACACCAACACAACTTGGAAACAGGTAATCTTTAGTATTTGAGTACAACTGGAGCATTATGCACCTACACTACTCCTTAAACAAGTTTACTATTAAGAAGTGATATATTCTGAATAAATGTGCAATTAGTAGTAGTACAATCATTACAATGAACACAGAAGCCTTTGAAATTACACACCCTTATGAGGTGTTACAACATAAACAAATTTGCACGAATACATGACAGAAGTCTTCTCAAGGCACAGCTTTTACTCTGGTGAATTGAAGGACCTCTTTCTCCAAAATGCCTGATTGCTCCGTAACATTTACACAAGTTAGGGAACTGCTACAAATGCTGTCTCTTCACAAATACAAATCACAAAACAAGTGTCAAGACAAAGTGTTTAGAATGTTTCAGAAATCAATTTGTATTAGAACTAAAGGTATTTTCTTCTTGCAGTAAGATTGCTTTTCAAGGTTTATGAATTAAATGTTCTGACAATGACATCTTATGGGGCCTCTTACTTTCCATGTCCAACAGGTTGCCAAAACTTATCTTTCCAGTTTTCCCTCTCTCCCTTACCACTTTCCTGCTTTCTTCCTTTCATTACACTTTTCTGGTTTCTACCATCAAACTTCAAAGCATAAATTCAGGGCTCAAAAGAGGCTGACAGAACTCACTACTTACAGCTGCATTTTGGAATTCAGAATTTTGGAATTCAGAATTTGCAGACTGGTAAACTGTGGCAAATGTAAGTATTTCAAACAAGTTTTGAAACACTGCATCTCAAAATACAGAACAATACGTAAATACACCACTGATGCTTTTTAAGTATGCAGGTTATTTTTTTTTAAGCTTTACTTCCTATTCACACTAGACTAATCCAAGCAGGAATACTCCCTTAAATATAAATACCTACACGTTAACAAATTATGATTTCTAGTCTCAGGCTACATAGGTAAATCCCCCTGAAAAAAACACATTGAAATATGTAAGTTTTACTAGGCAGAATTAGCATTAAAACTAGTTTCTTAAAAATCCACCCAAGATTTATTAAAAGCAGAAATAACAGCAGAAGGAACACAAAACAATGCTGCCCAAACTCCCTTTAATTACAACAGCTGACTTTTTGAATTTGTTCAGGTAATAAAGTGGATTATTCAAGTAATAGAAAGTGAGTGTAAATTTGAAAACTGAGAGAAATACTGTATTTTATACTTTTATTTCGACCAATTTCGCAAGATTTCCATTGTGCTACTTTGGCCTTGTGGAAGTCAGAAGTTTTACCAATAATATTTTTTATCCATTTTCATGCATATTTTTCTTCCATCTTGCCAAAAGTAAAGAATTTTACACCATTAAAAAATTGGCCCTAGGTGTCAAAGTGAGTGTTTTATGGGCAATAGTAAAGTTCAAAGAAAGATATGTGCCTTCTGGAAGCTTACCAAACTTTTTTCCTTCTCTGGTTGTGCCTGTCATCTTGATCTTGGCAACTTCAAAGAAATCTTTTATTTCCCTTTCATAAAGTCGTGATAAATAATCCATATAATTCTTAAAAGAAAAAATGTAAATTTAGTTTACAGTAATTCATACCAATTTTCTTCTATTATAGGTAAATAACTCTTATTAAAACCTGTGCATTTTCAAGTCCTACTAAATAACAAACTGGTTTGGATTACCTAAGTATATATTTTTATGAAGCATGCACAAAAATATATTCATGATATTTAAACAGCTTATAGTCATTTTCATAGTGAGTTCACTGAGCATTAATCAGGAAATTCTACTTTTCCTTCATAAGGAAAAATATGCAATGCAGCACATACAGATAGGATTACTAGTGGTAGAGCATCACGGAATTCAATTCAAGGGTGGAATAGAGAGAATTCAGCACCCTTCTCCTTCTTCTATCAAACTCTTACTGTGCCCCCAAAAGCACACATAAATATGTAATTCTCACATGTTTTTATTAGAAGATCACAAAGATGCCAACTATTCACTATCTGCTTTACACTGAAGGCAAAGGAATAACTATTCCAAAGCCATTTTCAAAGTCTAATTTAAACCTTCCATTTAAGAATGACAATATTTTGATTTTAAAAAGACTTGTTTTGTAAGGACGAACTTTTCCTTGACTTCTACCTGAACATTTTATATACTTCTGTAGTAATTTTTTTACTCCATGTTAGTTTTAAACAAGGTAAAAGTTAAAAGTTTCCTACATACAAGGGAAAAACATTTATATTTTATCAACTGTACAAGAGACCTCTTAAGTTTTTGACAGTACCAAGTGAAATGAAGGTCTGTTGAAACAGACATGTTACACAGGTAATAAGCACACCAATTTGAATTTAGTTTAATTATTTTTCTTACTAGGCTGTATAACAGTAAACTTGTTTACATAAATATTAAGATAAATATCTTATGACACTTCAGCATAGAATGCTTGAGGAAAAAAACTAACAAGCAGAGCAGAAGACACATAAAAAATGAAGCTTCCTATTCTAAAAAAGGAGCCAAAAAAGAGGAGCAGTGAGTTATATACTTAATATATGGCAGTATTAAAATAACATGTACATACCCACAAGCAATTCTTTTGACTCTCAAGCCCAGTCTATTACGTTATTGCGTACATTCTCTAGCATAATTTGATCACTTCACATACCTTGGTTAGCCCTTCATATTTTCCATAATCTGTGTTCTTGAGCCACTCCATCAGTTTAGCATATCGAAGTAAATCTCTGTGAAATGGATGATGATTGGGTAATGTCAATTCAGCAGAGTGCTGGGCAAGAGTAGAACTCTGATCGTGACCCTTGATAAGAAAAAGTATTAAAGTAAATCTGGAAGCATTACACAGATGTACTACAGGTTTCCTGAAAAATTTAATATGAAGACAGTATCTCATTCAGACAAACAGAAAGACCTCAAAATACCTTGCATAGAAGAAAGGTATAGAGATGCAGACTGAAAAAGACACCTGACATAACACAGACATTGAGTTATTACAGCCATGGCAGGTAGCGTTTCTTAATAAGCTTGTTCATTTTATGGCTCTTTGCCTTCAGGATGAGTCACTTCAGCACTTTTTGTGAAAGAATGCATTGGACATAACAAGTCAGCAGAATAAGCTATACCATTTAAAAACTGCCTTTGTCTGTTTCTAAGTTGGAACAGAAGCCAGTTTGGATCAAAACTAAAGCAACTTTGTCTTACTCTTTTTCTGTTGCACTGGATACTAAACAGTTCAAGCCTTTTGTTAGAGAAAGTTCTTCACAATACATTCACAGACTTATAGTTCAAAAATTTTAATTTGTAAAATACTAACTTTTACTAAGTAATGCAACATGAACACTACCAGATTCTGGATAAAGCTTAACTACTACATCACAACCATAGAATGGTTTGAGTTGGAAGGGATCCTCCAGATCATTTAGTTCCAGCTCCCCTGCGATGAGCAGGGACACCTTCACCAGACCAGGCTGCTCAAAGTCTTATCTTTGAACAGGGTTTGAACACTTCCAGTGATGGGCTATCCACATGTTTTTTGGCAACCTGTTTTGGTGCTTTTTTTGTATCCAACGTGAGCATGAACGTACGCTGAGCCTTGCTCTTTTAACTATATAAACTGACATAAAAATAGACCCAAAGAAACAATCCTGTAGACTGACTTCAACAAAAAGCTACTATAGTATATAATTATTGGAACATACAACTTGGAATTGGAATCCAGCCAGCATTAGCAACACAGCTGCTGTTGTGGCTGCTGTTATGATTACTGATTCTCGATACTGTGGGCATACTTTTGGGCATACATATAGGAAATCTTTTCAACAAATCTTTGCTATGCCTCTATGAAGAAGAGATTAGAGAAATTCCCTCTAATCCCTTGTTTGTTACATTCCTACACCATGCATTTTTAATGTTCATTATAGTTTAACATAATTTACCTGGTGGCTTTCACAGCTTTCATTAACTACATCAGTCCAAATGCTCATTCATATTACTGCTGGGAAATACTCAACTATCCAAATTTTCATTTCTTCTTTCATGTAACCATTTTATTCATGTCCCTTTATTGCACACAACTTTTCTGGTTAGTAGTTGCATTCTTCATAAAGCTACATGACAAATTCCCTCACAAGGTAAATTTCTCTCTCCAGGCCAACTTTTCCACGGGAGTAATCATTCTGGTTACAGTAAATTATGTCCTGTTCAAGTCTGCTCTAAAACATTACAGAGCTTCTAGAGGTACCTTTCCCATCTCATTAACGGGCTTTCTCTCATTACACATAAATTTATACCATTACCAAATGATACCCCAAATTTGTTATTTAACTATTTCATAGTTACAAACCTTCAACCTACTTTATATTTCAGAGGCAGAAAGCCCGGAGTTGCCTTTAAATTGAGTGCTGAACCTGATTTTAAAAAAATCTTTAAAGTAATAGGTTTATTAATTATTAGTATTACACCATAAGCATTAACTGTTAGTAACCAGTTTTTAACACTGCAGCAAATGGCAATCTGAAGTTGCGTTTAAAATTTTTAATACTTATTCTCCTTTTAATGTAAAGGAGGTGAAGTACTTTATAATCTTACAAAAATACTTTGAATCAAGCACTGATTTCATTTGCTTTTCAAAAAATAAAGAGCAATCTCACAGTTTCAAGGAAAGATATTTAGGCCCAAATACAACTATGCTTTTCCATCTAATGACTTCCAAATCAGAATGTCTTGCTTATAGTAACAGCTGCTGATTAACATCATTGTGTTTTCATTTCTCTTTTTAATTTAGACTTCTTTATCTTAGTTTTTCCTGAAGTGCTTTAAATTAATTTTTAAAGAAACATTCTAAACAAACAATGCAACTTTTCAGATGGTAAAGGTAACAAAGTATTGGAGTTGAGGTTTTCAACATCAGACTAAGAAATTGCTATATTCCTCAAACTAACGAAACAAGCTCATTTTAGTAAGACTACACAAAAATCTGTTATACCTCCAGCACGTGAATCTCTATCTCAAAACAAAGTACAACCCCTTTTTTTTTCTCCTTTTACAACAATGAAAAAGCATTGCAGAGTCTCATCTCTTGCAGTTAAGGAACTCTTCCTGCTTAAACTTAACACCAAAGTCATAATTTTTATCTGTTCATTAATACCTCACAGCTAACAGCAAGCCGAAACTTTTCAGAGGGCAAGTTCGTATGAAAAACAATGCGAGGCCACTACTAGTACCAGAATTTTAAAAAAGTAAACTGCCAGTTGGTAATAGGATTCTCAACAGCACCGAAAATAAGAATAATAATTTCATTTAATACACATAATATTCACAGTAATAATAATCTCTTACTATTTTTTTAAAAATAAAATCCTCAGAAGAGAACATCAGAAAGACATTCTGTTAAACAATCGCTTCCATACACAAGTCCAATATTCAAACTTTGTGGATGCATTTACACAGGACTCACACAACATAGCTTCTACTTGCTCATTTAAGGGCTGGGACACATAGTCTACACTCAGGTTTTCAAAACATAGAAAGTGCCAGAGGAAAAAATACCTTCTTAAGAACAGAAGCTAAAGGCAAAAAAATTAATATGCTGTGGAGCTGGAATTCTTCTGCAAAGTGAAGAAAATGTAGGAAGCAGTTATCTTTGCCATAAAAAGCCAGGCAAATGCAATTTTATATACAATTATCCACTGTCATGCTATTCCATTTTCTGCACACAGTCTAATACATAAAATTTAGAACAGTAAAACTTTTATTGTGCTAATATCTATGCAACCAGAATTACTGCTTTTTATTTCTAAATACTGCCATTTCACACAATTGCAATACCTGTACTGTTGTACATTTATTACTATTTCCTGAAAATATTTTTCCTCCATGCATGTCAATCTGTGTTTCAGCAACTTTGGGGATGAGATCAGAGGAATGTTAGCTCATAAACAAATATAACAAAGCTTAAGGGCTGACATAAATAGAAGTCAAAAGGGACGTAAGTCTGATGCTCTGTAATCAGTAGGGACAAATTTCTTTTTGCAAAGTCAAAAATGCAGCTGCTAGTTAGATAATTCAAGCTCAGGAAAAAAATTAGTTAGAAAATCTTGTATCAAACTCAATGTACTCACTGGAACTGAATGATAGGAAGACCTGTTATAGAGCTGAAGGAAGGTCTGAGTAAACTAATTGAAGATAAAAAACACATAAATTAAAAAGCTGAGGCTAAAAAAACCACCCAGACTTTAGGAAACAAGTGTCAGGACAGTGTTTTATGAATAATTCAAGTTAAGAAACAAAACCAAGTTCAGGCATTTTATTTTGTATGTTTGTTTTGTTTTGGGGGGTTTTTTTTATGGTCTTTGAGGTTCAGACAGCAAGACCTTCTACATTTTCAGCTGTTAACATCCCTATAAAAGGTCAATGCTTTTTCTCCTCAAATATCAAGTTCTACAATTAAAATAAGTCCTTGTATATCACATAATGCATTTAATTCAGATAGCAAGCCCATTAAAAAGAGATGCTTGGGGGTTTTTAAAATGTGAGAGACTTCTGCAAGCAATTATAGTTTGGAATGCTTAGCAATGTCTCTGCCTGAAGACCTTCTAGCATTTACTGATTACAGCACAGAATATGTCCAATTTTAGACAGACTGTTTTTCTTCTCCAGAAAAGTCTATGACCAAAAATTTCTTATTAGATAGTAAGAAACAATACCTGTTGAACAAATACGCTGTTCAAATGACTGGCAAGTCTCCGTGCAAACTGCTCTCGCAGGTCACTGAACCGCTGCTGCTGCTGCTTCACTGCATGAAGCATATCATGTCCTACAAACAAAAAGGACTTTAGAGTGTACAAAATACAGAGTAATATATTGTATAGGGGAATCAAGAGGACCAGAGATCATAATTCCTTCAATCAACAGAACAAAATCTGAGATTAGTTAGCAAGGCACTACAAAAATAAATTTTGTTTGTTAGACAGTAGTCTAACAAAAACATTACCTGGACGAAGAGCTACATTCATACACTGCAGAAGGGCATCTGCTGCATTAGTGCAGGCCTCAATACCTCGAGAAGATGTCAGATCTCCCTCCTGAAGGGCCTTTATATGTCCCTTAGCCAGATCCATGTGATTCTACAAAACAATGGATAGTATTGTCCATAAGCTGGAAGCAAATTAGTTTGCTATGCTAGTGAACCAAGAGGAATAAATACAATTTCGTCATTATAACTTACTGAAAATAGTGCAACAATGAAATAGAAAAATAAGCTCATTATTTTAAAGAAACTTCATGCTAAAGAGGGTAGCAACCTAAAAAAAATTTATACCTGATGTGAACAGCCTAGTAAACACAATAAAAATGCTTACCACTAAGAACTCTATCTCTGACAGTAGTTTAACATTATTTGTGTTGCTGAGATGAATTAGGTGGTTGCTTTCTGAAATTTGATCCATTTGCTCCTTTACGCTCTGAAGCATCTCTTCATAACTGCTCAGCTTTAGCTCGATTTGGTCAACTTCCTTTAGAGCTTCATCCAACAACTTCATCAAGATATTCACCTGTTTCTCTGAGGCCATAATGGACTGAATATTTGCCTGTAGAGAAAATAAAGTCAAATATCAAATATATCTCAAAAGCATTCTAATATCTCCTTCTCCCTCTATTACTGTCAAAACTCTTGATGAAATCAACAAAACAAAATAATATAAGCCATAGTGTTACTGAACACAGAAATTCCTCCAACTATGAGGCTTGTTTCAAAAAGGTAAGATATAAAGCCAAAACTTTGCTCAAGTTCTTGGAGCGGAAGTATTGATCTGCAGAAATACAAAAAGCCAAACAGTAATTCCTACTATACCGGAACATTTTTAGTTCCAAAAAAAAAAAGAGCATAAGCGATAAGGTCAGATTTTCTGTTGCGAGATCTGCCATCACCATGACAGCAGCAACTTTCAAAATATATAAGAAGCACACAACTTGACAGTTTGAGGAGGTTGTTGATGGTTCCCTCAAGTCTGTACCCCCTGCATCTCCTAAGTTTCCCAAGTGATCTCTAGAATGCTGGGTTGTCTGAAAAATATTTGCATGCAAGTATGCGACGGGTCACGTTAACTACCTTTTCAGAGAGTGCTATGTGGCCAGCATCAAAAGAGAACAGTTCAACTTGCTGGCACACTGTACATTAGAAGGAATGCTTACCCCATCTAGCACTTGCAGCTCTCTCGACAACTTCTCTGCAAAGGCTTCAGCATTAGCAATAGCGTATTCACAGCCTTCCATCATTATTTCAATATCCTGTTCCTCTCTTGCATTTAACTCCTGGTATTCATCCACAGCTTCTTCATCACCTCCCGCTACACTTTGATTCTCTCCACTTGGAACAGATTCTTAGGCAGAGAAGGAAAATAAAACACGTTATCAAGTCCAGAAAGTCACAAGCATTTTAAGAGTACTTAAGTATGCTTAACTACCTCTAAGTAAATCAATCCATTAAACAACTCTCCTAAAAAAGCACCTGCTGCTTATAAAAACATTTTTTAAGCCTTAGTCTTCCACACGCTTCATTAAATTTCCAGAACTGATTCCCAACGGCAGTGTTTTCCAAATTATGTAACATAAGCAAAATACAAATATCCACCTTCCTTTATTCCAAGGAACAAACCTAGTCTCAGCTTATTCACCTCTTACACTGGTAATCAGCATCAGAATATATTACAGTATTACACTCGATTTGTTAGTGGAAAGTCAGTACAAGTTAGATTCTCTCTTTTGACTGACAGAGCATAAGGGAAACATACTGAAGTTGATTAAGATATATACCACTGAATAAATAAAACTTATCTTGACACTTGAGATGAGTTTCACAGCAGGAAAATCAGTACTGAGTTAAATGAAAAACAATGGTTTCATTAACTATGATTTCTCTCAGCAGTGCTTAATTAATTTAACAAGCCACTCAAAGGCTGACGAATATTAACATAGTCTAGCCAGAAAGTGTTAAGGACATTTGAAATATCTCTTATCTCTAGCAACTTGACAAGCTAACCAAAGCACTAAAAATAAACGAACAAACAAACAAAGCATATTATTTAAGAAAATTGCTTAGAAGGCAAAATAAGGAAAAAGGTGTTACGCACCTTCTGCAACTTTAGGAAGTTCTGAAGAATTAAAAGGTATGGAAAAGCAGAGGAAAGGAAGCAAAGAATGTTAGCCAGACAAAGCACAAACAGTGTGTATACATTTAAGTGGCAGTAAGTTTGAATGTTTTGTTATTGCACAAACTTGAAATGTTAGATGTTGGTTTAAAACAAATTCTGGTCAACACCAAAATACAGAAACATTATTATCCTTCCTGATTCCTATTTCTAATTCAAATTTTTCTGCACAGGCCAGTCTAGTATTTAATACCAGCAGTTTCACCACTTCTGACAGACTCCATGTGATATACTCTTACTTGCTACACTTTACTATAAAATGTTACCTATTTAAAGATAATGTGGTTGTAAAAATGTTTACTACAGGATAAGCAAACAAGAGACAAAGCCTTCCTAGCAACCGATCAGTCACATGAATTGTAATAGAGTCCAGCAGAATTTAGCACATGCCTCACAGTCAATAAACTAGAAATCTCATGTAAAACCCCATTACCTTCTAGAATGCTACAGATGCTCGCTTTTTAAAGCATTTTCCTAATTCAGGGGAAATTAAATGAGAACAAAAGCAGATTTGTTACACATTTAGACCTAGCAGTTCTTGGAGGTGGATTTTACTTTGTTCAAGAAACAGAATGTCTTAGAAATACAGTAAGTTTATCAATATTTATAACTTCATTAATGAAGTATTTTGTCTTGGTTCTCAGTTTTCTAACAGAAAATCTGTTATATACTCATCTTGCTTATCTGAAGACTTAGAAAAATATAAAGCTGAAAAGAAATAAGAATAAGAAAACTCATCAGGATTGAGAGTATTTGTTTAGTATATCTGTTTTACATTGGTAATTACTAAACTTTATACTCCAAATACCGTTGTAGAAATTTACCTTCCAATAGCTGTGAACTAACATTAATAAAGTCAATTTTCTTCCTAAGGTATCTCTGATTGAGTTTCCAGATACATGAAATGAAGGTGTTCTTTTCCACTGTGCTGCTTGCAACCCATTTGTACACTTTGTCAAAATGCAAATCAAATTCAGGGCTCTCCTGCAAAAGATGAAATATGTTACAGGCTCCACAGTCAAACAATTCTCTAAGTAGCAGAGACTGTCCACACATTTAATTATAGAGATGACAGGATAAAGATTAAATTACACAGATGCCAACCTTAAGCTCATACAGCAACTTTAGGGCTCTCATGCACCTTAGAAAAGGTGCTAAAATAGTGATAGTGAAAAACCAGAATCCATGCTATGACAGCAGTACTTTGTCAAGGCAGGTAAGACAAAAATAACACAATACAGAGATATGTAAGATCTTCAACGAAGTTTATGACAACAAATGAATTTAAGTGGTCAAAAATAGGTTGTTCCTATTGTTCTGTGGAGAAGTCCACCATATCAGGACTGTATGCTTCCAGCTCACCCTCAGGTTTATATACTGCTCATTAAGGACATTTTAAGTGTCCCAGCAAAAAAAATTACATGTAGTGGAACATTTTGGACATTTTGACAAATTTATGACTGCCATTAGCAGAACAGTCATACATTTGGAAATTAGGCTTGGGTGAAAAAATTTACCTAAGACTTAAAACAAAAAAGTACTATTGGTCCTTAGCAGATGCTCTCTACAGCACTGAGAGATCACTAAAACTAACAGGGCAGATATTGAGACTACTGCTATTCAAACATATCTAGACTACTCAATTTACCAGGGTTATATTCTTGCAAAGGCTGAAAGAAAATGCAGGTACAGACAGCACAGGAATGTCTCATCCTAATTAACCTCTCAGCAATCTAATTTTTAAAGCAGCCAGTATCAAGGAAGTTAAGTCTAACTTGGAATGAAGAGGATATTGTGAGCAGAGGACTAAACAAAAAAGTGACACATACTTTGACAGCATCTTTGGCATCAACAACAGCAAGGTCTCGAAGTGCCCATGCAGTCTGCCTTTTATAAAAATCTCCCTTGTCAGATTTTTTCACTTTTATCACGTTTACTTGGACTGGTCGTTCCGTTGTCACTATTAAATGAAGTAAGAGAGTAATTTCAAAACACACATACTACTTTCACATCTGTTTCTGCTGTACTTCAACTTCTCAAACGAATTGTCTGTGGGGGAGATTTCATAGTATTTATTTGATGAAAAGAGACCCTTTGAAACGTTTTCATCCACAATAACCACAGCTGGGTTTAAGGCTCAACCAAACAGGTGAACATCCCTACACAGCTTGTGAGGAAATGAACCCAATTTACAGCTGTTTCTTTGATACAGCAGATCTTGGGCCATGACCATGTAACTGACAAAGCACAGACACAACTGGAGAGTACAGTCAGAATAAAAACATTTTCACACATTTTTCAGTCAAAAAATATTCTAGCAAGCTAATTTATCAACAGATCAACCCAGAGCACTTATTTTTTTTAAGAGATATAATGTAATAAACACACACTTAAAGGAAGAGTAGAACTCAATTCGGTTGCTATGCTTTTTCTTGAACTCTAACCAATAGTCTTTAAAGCATTTTAATTAGGCTTATCAGCTTAGATGATTACTAAACCCTGTTTTAAGCACTACATAAAGCCTGCTTCAAAAGCCCACCAGTCCCAAAAGAATAATTTTTGATTCTTTCCTTTCAAATTAGAATGAGGTCTGTGAATAAAAGTAGTGGGCTTTGTTTCTTTTCTTAGCAGAAGCAATAATGAAAGTACAAGCTATAACTAATTTTTTTCCATTAGGAATAGAAAGCACCTGTTTCACACAAGTCAAGAACAAGGACTGTACATACACCTAAAACAAATGTAACCAAATAAAAAACAAAGGTGAAGACAAGAAATACAGTGTGGTATTCCTATGTACCTGTGGCACACAAAAAGCAGTTCCTCTTCTTTTTGCCTGCTTTGCACACGTTCACAATGCTCAATAAACGTTCATCATTGGGAGTAAAAATATCCCTCTGCAAAGCATGTTTGATTGCAGTCATTTTCTCTCAGCTGAAAGATTTTAGGAGGTAAAAATAAACTCGAGCACATTTAAGACACACAAAACAAAAATCAGTCATGTACTTAACTACAGGGTTTTAACATTTCACTTTACAGGTAATTTAATTACTTGTCATTTAGACAGGCATGACTTGGGTAGAAGACCAGACCACTTTAGGAAAAACTCAAAAAGAAGCTTACTCATTTATTTCAATTAGAAAACTAATTTTTTAATTATGGATTCAGCTAAATCCATAATTAAATGGATTCAGCTTCATTTAATGGAGTACAAAAAGCTTCTTTGTAGTAGAGGGAAATACAAGGCATCAACATAAAAAAGTTGAAACTGGAATCAAGAAAAAAAGACCATCCAAAGCTCAAGCTTATAGAATTCAATTACATAAGAAAGCACAAAAAACAACAAACAAAACCAAAAACCCCACCAAGCTCCAGAAAATTAAGGAATTAGCAATATTCACTTGATTCAAAACAGTTCCTCACACTACACAGAGATTTTATCTAGACTGAACAGAGAAACACAATAGACATCACATTCCAGGGGTTTTATTTATGTACAGAAGTTTCAATATTATCTGTGTCTTAAAATTCTACAGTGCATTAAAAGCATGATTAGTACACAACATGCTACACTGCTTGATGCTGAGACAACATAAATAGAGTTAAATTTCAGGTTGGCTTGTTCTCTTGAAGCTGCCCAAGCTGCTTTTCCTGATAAACTCACAGAAAAGATAAAATCTTGGGCACTGCAGTAATTTTGAAGATTAGTAACTCAAGAAGTTTGTGAAAACAAGGGCCACCATGCTGAAGTGGAACCAGTATTGTCAAGTGCACAGAGCTCAGGGCACACTGTTTATATGACACCCTATGGCAATGTACCACTCCATAGCTGCTAATAATTTTCTTTCTCTTCATCAAATGCTGAATCCACCTTTTGTTCCCCAAACTGTACCAGGTCACCATTCCTGTTACTCTTCAACAGATGTGTAAGACGAACACACAAAATACCAATAACCTGCTGCATTTCAAATTCAGATGCCTCTTTCCTTCCTTATTTAGGATTTTATTTTCTGCTCTAAGTCACAATCAAACTGCTACAAATTGCTAACTCTCCCATTTTAGTGCTAAAACAAGTTGTCCGGATTAGGCAGAACACAACTTTTCCATAAAGCACGGCAGGATAAATCCAGGACTGGCTCTCACATACAGTTCAACTTCTGAGTTATTAACTCAGTTCTTTTAGTCACAGCCACCAAAACCTTCACAGTGTGCCAGGACCAAGCACAAAACTAACCTTTTCACATTTGAATCCTGCTGTCTCAAAGCAACACGGAATTTAGCCTAAGGAACTGGAAATAAAGCTCCTTCCTTAGAAAAAGAGCTTCAAGAAAGCAGAGACCACACCAGACTCAGATAAACCCCTTTAGACATTGCTGCGTTTTTCCCCTGTAATGTTCCAGACAAAGGCTACGTGAAGTCCTGTCAGAGACATCCCACCACAGCCGCGGCCTGTGCAGGAAGCACAGGCCAGACGCGGCACAGCGATGTGCTAAGGCTGCTCGGCACTGCTCGGCCTCTCTCCGGGTGCAAACAGGAAAAGGCGCTACTCCTGCATCCTACCGGGTCAGCACGTAACACAAGGGCGCAGCCCAACCACAGCATCCCCCGCAATCAATCAAAAGATCAATAATGTAACAGAAAAACCCAGAAGAGCTACCTAGAGCAGCGGCGGCCTCCCAAGGGCCCGTCTGACACCGCTTCGCCGCCTCTCACCGGTGAGTCCCGCACCAGCGGCCCCCGGCCCGCCCCGGAGCCGGCGGCACGGCCACAGCAGAGCC
>VWZU01018544.1:2330749-2341133 GCA_013397095.1 Sterrhoptilus dennistouni | reverse complement strand
GCGGCTCGGGGCGGGCTGCCCGCACAGCGCCCCCTGGCGGGGAGGAGCGGGGCGCGGGGCAAAGCCGCCAACCTGAAAGTGACGTCAGCGTTCTCTGTGAGGGGGCTGTTGGGGCCAGATGAGGCCACAAAAGAAGTGCGGGTAAACCTGGTGTTGAAAGATGCGTACAGTGCATTACAGTGTCACACAATCTCAATTTTGAATTACAACGTCCAGCTCTGACTGCATGCTGTAATTCCATTTGGCCACAGCATCAGGACTAACGTCACTTCATAGAATCGGCAAGGTTGGAAGAGACCTTTAAGATCATCAAGTCCAACCATCCACCCAGCACTATCACTGTAACCCCTAAACCACTAAACCTTGTCACCCAGCACCAGATCCAGACACCTTTTGACCACCTCCAGGGTTGGTGACTCCACCACCCCAGCTAACCCATTCGAATGCCTGACTACACTAACAGTGAAAAAGAAATTCTAATATCTAATCTGAATCTCCCCTGTCTCAGCCTTAGGCCATCTCCTCTCCTGCAGCCTCCTTTCAGGGAGGTGTAGAGGGGAATGAGGTCCCTGTTGAGCCTTCTCCTGGGTAAACACACCCAGCTCCCTCAGCTGTCCCTCACAGGACATGTTTTCTAGACCCTTCATGAGCCTTGCTCCCCTCCACTGGACTCACTCCAGCACCTTAATTTCCCTTTGAAAGTGAGGGGCTCAAAACTGAACACTGTACTGGAGGTGAGGCTTCACAGTGCCCAGTACGGGGGGACAGTCCCTGCCCTGGTCTCACTGGCCACACTATTGCTGACACAGGCCAGGATCCCATTGCCTTCTTGGCCACCTGGGCACACACTGGCTCACATTCAGCTCATACTCATAATCTGTGAACAGCATTCAGATTTTTGCTTTGCTCCTAGGTAGAAGAATCTGGACTAATTGACAGTCTTTGATGTCAGTGATAATCCAGATGGGAAAATTATGCTGGAACTAGATTTAGGATTTGGCCTCTAACCATGAGAACTGACGTCCAAATTGGCCATAGCTTCTTGTAGCCACTGATGAATTCTGTGAAAACTTGAACTACCTTTGCTGTGACGGAAAGGATCCCATTGCCTTCTTGGCCACCTGGGCTAATCAATATACTAATATACCAATACCTAATCTTTAGCATTGTTAATGTAATGGAGTGTAGAGTTCAGGATAGACTGAAATCATTCCAGATTACTTGAATTGTATGTGATTTATTCACTTTAGTGTGTAGCTGATAAAATGTATTTGTGAGGCCATGACCAATAAAGAGCAATAGAAAACATTCTTTCCAAGGGATTGTTCTAAATTGCCAGTATGTGGATTTTTAACATGTAGATTCTGTAATTCTTGTATCATATTACCATTTGATCAAAAGTATTAATTGGGACGAGCTCAATTGATTGTAGCATGGTGCTAACATCACCAATGTTGTGGGTTTGAGCCCCACATGGGCAATCCACTTAAGAGCTGGATTTGATAATCCTTGCATGTCCCTTCCCAGAATATTCTGTGATTAAATATGACTGACCAATTAAGTCTTGCTGAATGTATTTTTTATTTTCTGACTTACAAAACAATATGCTGTATAATTCTGTAATATATAATTCATGAGGGCCATGGTTAAAATTGAAGTTATAGTTTGCTAATTTCTCAACTCAGCCACAAAATGTAACTCTCTGTCTATAAAGACTGGACAAGGCAGCCACAAAATAGTGGACAAGATTTCAAAAAGCTGTTGTTATTAAGCAGAACCCTCTAGTTTCCTATCTTTTAGCTTTAATTATACTAAAAGAAAAAAGAAACCATACCAAAATGCACTTTGTACTGCTAAAATGTGCTTACACATTAGTACGGACGTGAGATCATCTACTAAGATGCACCGTGTCATCCTCTCCCCTCCTATTTCAGCTTTAAACAGATGCTCTTTAGAAAGGGTGTTTGATCTTCCAATACTGACTTTAAGTCATGACAAAATATTTTTAAATTACATATTAAAAACTGCACAATACAATCACTTTATTAGAAAAAGATTTATATGCTTAAAGTGACTAAAAGTATTGGGAAATAGGTAATGACAGGGAAAACAATATAGGCTTGTGTTGGAAAGAGGTATGTTAGTATATGTGCCACTCCAAAACACAAAGGAGTAGAAGTATGAGAAATAACCTAGTAGTCACAGTCCAGAATAGGCTCCCTGCTCTGTTTCACTTCCAAAACTTTTTTTAAAATTCTGCACTGATCTGTATTTGCTTAATTTAGGATGCAAGAAAAGATTAGTTACCCATGAAATAGAAACTCACAGGAGAGGAGTATTTCTGCTTTAACTAAACAAAATTTAAATAAACTCCATTGTCATAGGTTTCCCTGTATTCTTAATTCTGATGTTGGTTTAAGTGCTTAAATATATATATATATATAATCACCTGTCTTTTATGACAGCCTCTGTTCCCTTTCTGTTATGTGAGCATGAATTTGTTTGCTTATGATCACTCTTCTTCATTTACAGGCTGCCATGTATTTTCTTCTCTCTGGAACAGACTTGGCTAACAGCTATTCCTGTCTTCTGAAGAAACTCTGCATTATATCCACAATCTCACATTTTCATTCCATCATGTAGGTGAAGCCCTTTATAGGAATGCTACATATGCATTCATGTTAAACCTTTACTCCCATACGTTTCTTCCTATAGGTTATAAAATTCTTCAATACGTTCCCATATGTTACAAAATTCTTCAAATTTTGTAGAATTCTTCCAGGAGAACTAGATGAATTCTCAGATACTTTATTTCAAACTACATTACATCTATCTAAGTTCAGGAAATGTGATGTAGGAAATAATTCCACATTAACTGAAAAATGGGCTATTTAGCCTGTTGGGTCTTTTCCATTCATAATTTAGCACATTCTCTGTGTCCTGTGGTACAGCTGTGCTCACCACAAAGTGACAGTGTCCCTCAGACTTCCCATAGCACAATCAAGCAATTACCATGTCTTGGCAGTTGACATCTTATAGAGAACTGTGGGAAAGTAAGGAGTCCCTAGATTAGGTCGACAAAGATCTTTTAAAGTGCTCTTCCTTTTGGTAGTAACTGAAATAATTGATATGGACAATGTCTCTGGGTTTTCCAATCCTTCTGTTCAATCTGACTTCTCAGTTAAGAATGTCTGAAATACTATTTTATCAGACAGAAAAAATGCCAAAGATATTTTAATTGTATATTCTTCCACATAAGAATATGCATATGCAGGTTTGTGTCTTCCAATATAGTTCATTACATTTTATATAGTACAAGAATAAAAATGTATAAACTAACGATGAAAAGTCCATTAAATACAGTTGAATGTTACAGTAACATTTTAGCTATCATCAGTTTCTAAAATTATAGAGACAATTAATGGGCAAGAATTCAGTACACATGTACTTTATTTTCAAAAAATGCTCTAAAGTGCTCATTTTTAGGGTTCTATGTTTATTAAAATTACAAGATGAATGATGAAAGCTTTTCCACACAGAAAACATTTCCTTGTGCCTATTAAGCAAAGAATTTGTAAATATTGTGGAAAACATTGTGGCCTCAGCAATCAACACGCAATTCAAACAAGACAATATAACATGAATAGCAGTAGTATGTATTATACTTTTTGTATAAGATGGAACCTGGATGTTGGGCAAATACTTCTTGTAGTAATAATCAAATGTCACAACACACCTACTTGCACTGGATTATCCCAAAGACATTCTCAAAAGAATAACTGTATTGTGCAAACAATCATTAAAATTACAATCCTTCTCTATAACAGTATTTAGGTGGCAAACTTAAGAAATAAGTCCTTACAAATGCCAAAGGATTTGTGTTACCCACATAAACTGCCCTCACAGCTGTCTTCCCATACAGTGATAGTTACTAAGATCTGTGTTAGAACCAATGTAATTTGCAATATATGCCTAGAATAAATATCTAACTTCTGAACATTAACTAAGCAAAGGTATGGGCTTTCCTACATACACACAATTGGATAACATTTAAAAAGTAGAAAGCTGTACATTTTACAGGTTTTCAAATATATTCTCACTTATTTGATGTTATTTCAAGTTTGAATCCAAAGTACATTTACATAAATGTTTTCAAAGGTGGGAGTTTACATGAAAGACAAAATCAAAGTTCAAGCCACTGTATAGCACAGCACGTTGCACAGCTAACCCATTTTAGAGATGGCAGGTGCTGAGAGAGGACATGAACCAGCCTCTGATTTACTGGGAGCTGATATCACTCAGCATGTGGTCCGTACGTTTAGTCCACAGCCTGCCTTCCTGAACTCTCTTGGGTACCAAAGGAGAAAGCTAATTTTCTCCTGCAGGACATTCTGACCAGAGGCTTCTCTGAATGGAGATTTTTTTGGGATGGCATTTTTTATTTACTATGGGATGAACAGCCAGCTAACGCAGCTGACTGGTACTGGGCAGGAACACTATGCTTTTTATCATTAACATTGTTTCTCTTCAGCTTCCCTTCAACACAGCTGCCTCTTATCCGCTGTTTCTGCGATAGTATACTGCTCTCACAAGTCCAGCTGTTACATTTTGTAAGTGTTCCAAACCCCTCAAGTACACTCCACCCCACGGCAAATGTGACTCTAAGTACTAATCTGCCTTTAAGTAGTGCACTGAATATGCTTACACTTACTTAGCTAAAAAATATCTCATAATTCTATGAATTTTGAAAACTCTATCACTCACCTACAAAGTAACTGTAGTAGCCAACAACTACTGTTTACATAGTATTTTCTTATATTTTGGTTCAGAGATAGAGACAATTTCTGTTCCCTAAACCACACCTGTTTATATGCAATGAAGGGTCAGAAAGGAGACGTTAATGATACGGAAGGTCTGAAAGGTCTGACAAATAAAGCAATGCTGCTTAAGAACATTTGTTTTCTAAGACAGTATCACAAATAACATGAACGCCAAAGGGAGTACTAAATGTTCTGTGGGAAAAAAAAATATAGCTGCATAGGTGAAAAGTTGGTCCCATGGTACCTGAATGCCATACTCCTATTCATCAGAATAGGAAATGGATTCTTGTGGGGATGTAGGTGCGATCTCTTTAGTGGAGTTCTGTGTTTCAACACAGTTGGAAATGGAAATGTGCATCATTCTCATACAGAACTCAACTGATTTTTTTTTCTACTTCCGAGATATAAACTAACTGTTAATGCTCTTAATGCTGCAAAAGTATTTCAAGCTGTTAATGAAAGATAATTTATACCTCCATGAACAGATAAGCAAATGCTGAGCTCTGCATAAGCAATTACCACTGACCATGATAATTACTGGTTCATGTATAATATTTGCTAGAGTGAGGACCTCCATATATATAAATGAATTATCAACTATTTATGTAAAAAGTATGCTCCACTTTTTGTTTACATGTAAAATTAAAAAGGAGACAGTGCATACCACTTATGAACTTTTTGATCAGATGGTTTATGAAATGCTAGTCAATGAAAGTCAACCAGTCACCTTAATGTTAGAAAATACATCTTCAGGAGAAACGACAGAGGGAGAGACATAAAAGGTTGGAAGCATAGAAGCAAACCCTCATAACTACTAAGAAATCTCTATTGCTGGATGACCAGATTGAATCATCATTTAGGTAGGTGTCATCAAAGTTCACAACCTTGAAGTCCTTCTTAAGGTACATCGCATTCAGTTTGTTTAGTGTTCGAGCAAAGGTATATTTAGATGCACAACTATATGCTTCCATATTGTAGACTTTGTGGAAATGCATATCAAAATATGGATTATCCTAAAAAAAAAAAAAAATTGAGAGAGAATGAAATTACTACACACATTACAGTGTTAGAATTGCAATCTGTTGCTCTCAGTATGATGGGCTCTAAAGGACTGCACATACTTCTGCTATTCATCTTAAATGGTCTTTTAAAACTTTAAAAAGTAATAGCTGTCATTCTTTGTCATTGGGAATTGGGAATTTTTTCTGAGTAAAATTTTCTAAGTTTGCTCAAGCAATACACTGTACTTTATTGGATTGTATAGTCTTGTTTTGAACTGAATCAATTCGTTATGTTGCCTAAAACACAGTATATGAAAAGCACTTGCCTTGGGCTATAACTCTCTATGTCTGTGGGAGAAGAAGAATATTGATTGCCCTTCCTGCCTCAGTTGTATTTCTTTGTGCCTTCTAGCTCTTTGACACAATTAATCCTGGCAGCAAATAAATTCTTTTAAATTCCATGGATATGAATATCTATTATGAATATTTATAGCAGTGGTAATTACCCCATGAGTTTGAGGTTCATTTAGGCTTTTCTTTAATCAAAAATGAGACAGATCTTGATCATCACAGTTGTGAAAGGCTGAATCATTTCTAAAGAATATTTAAGCACAACACTTCAGAAGAAAGTCTCTATAAAAATTTTAATGAAATTTTGTTTTCAAATACACTCTAAAATCTATTGCATTAACTGCAGTTTACACTGGAAGCTGCAAATGGAGAACTTTTATTACCAGTGATAATGACCACAATTAGAAAACATCCAACTTCTGCATCAGGTCTCAACCAGAGAGATGAAGGCTATTATAATAAACAAACAAACAAACAAACAAAAAATCTCACCTTTCTCTTCCCTTTCAACAGTGCAAATGTGATATGGAGCCTCTTACATGCAATAAAGCCAAAATTGCTTGGTAACATTAGTTTATTTTTCAAATAATGCATTTTAATACTTGTATCCCAAATTACAAAAAGGAAAATTATTCTCCGTGTACATAATACATAATGTAACACTTACTGTATCTGCTTCTTTTCCATCAATCATCTCCAGATCTTTCAAAAACCACTTTTCAACTATTTCATATTTCTCCTCTCGGTCCACTCGCCAGTGTTTAACCATACATATTTCTACTTCTTTACTTTTAGTTACTGCAAGAAAAAAGTAGTTTAGATATGCAAGCAAGTATTCCCAAAGTTACAATAATTAAACCACAACACGCAGGGCTGTATAGGGTTATACTGGACTTGACAGTTTTATTTTGCCCACGTAGTAGGAATAATGCCATGTTGTCAGTCTATGAAACCTGTCAGATGTTAGTAGATTGAGGATTTACCTCACCCAGCCTGTGAAGAAAGAGTCTTGTCTGTTCAAAAGCCTTTCATGTGAGTTCACTAGCATTGCAATGAAATTCTCATTCGGCATTATCCTTCTTACTTCAAGAGGGAGACTCTTTGGGATGCTGCAGTTAGAAAACTGCAAAACCTCTACCAAAGTTCTGTATTTACACAACTTGTGCTATACTTTCCATTCAGCAAACGAAGTTCTCTTACGAAGCCATTACTTTTAAAAGCAAAACTCTTATTTCCCTATATAGTATGTAAATGAAATTAACCTTGACATTTTTTCTTAAAGCTTCCAGTTGCCCAGAACTAAATCTACAGAAAACACTATTTTCCAACTTAGGCAGGAAATGAGATTAAAAACAGCATGAAGATGCTCTTTGCAATAACTACCATTATTAATTGATTACCTTGAGTGCTGAGTAGGAGACTGGATTTCTGTAACAGACCGTTATGAGTGTGAAAAGTACCAGAGCCTGAACAATCTCCTGCATATCCAGCTGCTGATGGCTGCAGGGCAGGCCACATTCCCAAGCTATCCAGTAGCCCAAGTTATGGTCAAGTAGTCACCTACATCTGGCAGGAGCATTTCGACTTCACAGCACAAGGCAAGGAACACAGGAGAAAAATGCTTTTATTTCTAAATACTGCCTGAATTTTTGAAATCCCATTTTGAAACTTCATTGGTTTTACCTTCCTCTTGTTAAAACATCTCTTATTATCACCTGCTTATAAGGAAATGGTTACTAAATAACAACAAAGTACTTGGAGATATTCCTTCTTTCCATTGCAAAGAAAAACAGTGGAAAACACATAAATTAATGGTAATTTCTCTCAGCATATAGTTTCCCTGCCTAGGAAATACAATTTTTTTTCCCTGATCCCAGGAATTATAGTTACTCAATCATTTTTAACCAAAAGACCACCACTGTGTTATCTTCCATGGAGAAATTACAGTGGTTTTCATTTGCAAGCAAATCTAGCAGATTAATCTTAGGAAGCTCTCTTCATATTTTCAGTTTCACCCATTTTGTTTGTTGGTTTGCTAGCTTGCAAGGGAATATGTTGTCTCTTTCAGAGTTAAAACTAAAGGAAGCAAGCCCAAACCCTAAGTCCTCTCAAAAATGCCAAGGGATGTCCTAGGGGCCCCCAGATCCCCACACTGCCACTGCTGTACCCCTGTAACAACAGACATCCTATGACATAAGGACAGAGCACAGATGTTATGCATAATGAATCCATGGGTGAAACTTGGGTGTGCTGTTTTCAGTTAAGGAAAAAAACAACTTCCTGCATTTTACATACAGCTTGATCTTCCACTCAGTTAAAAGAGTCAAAGAATTTTTTTTTTTTATAGAGAGCATGAGCTCAGATCTACCATGTCATTCTATTAGGCCCTACAAGCTTTGCTTGAGGAGGGCACAGCTACGGCAATACCTTCATAGATGACAAAGTATTTCTTAAATTCTTCCATGGATTAAACACCTTTTCCAGTGTTTCTGGAGGACAATAAAATATAATTCCCACCATTCTTTCTTAGGTATACCAATACTGGGTTGTGGAAGCCCCTGAATGGAGCTGCATTTCAGCTCTATGGTCTTCCAGGGTTTATAAACTGTTTTGTGAAAGAATGCTGTCATCTTCATGCAAGAACTGGGACTTGCTATTGTGAAAAGGAAATAGTGTTGGCTATATAGCATAAAAAAAGATTGCTCAGTTACCCACACCAGGATTTTGCTGTAACAGACATTTCAAAAGGCACAGACCTCGGAAGTTTTGCCTATCGTTTGACTGATTTTTTTTTCTTATGGTAATTTGAAATCAACCGAAACACACACAAGTTGCACTGCAGGGATAAGATTTTAGATAATGTGTTTTGCTCCTACAGAATCACAGCAGAACACAGTAGCTGCTGGCAGCTGGATGCAACCCATCTTTCAGAATCATATTTCCACTCTACTCACCACTTACTTGACTGTGCCTGAATATATTAAGAGAGTTTAATATTGGATAGTGGAGAGATCCTACTCTTAATACTCTACATGAGTTTTGCTTTATGTCTGTAGAGACTTCCAATCAGTAAATCTGATTAGAGGCTTTCTTTAATGGTGTGTTCTCCCCTTCCTGAAAAATAAATTTTTAGTAAAGATTTTAAAGGTGGATAATAGTGCTTCTCTTTTTTGGATGTTTCACAACAGTGGGCTGCTTATAGACCTCCAACATGCAATTAACGATACTTCTATTGATAAACTATGAATGAGATTGGTATTTCTGTATGTTTAGAAGCCCTATGATATTCAGAAATTAATTCCTTAAACCTGTTTTTACAGTTCTAACATACAAAGCCTGTTCTACCAAAATTAAAGGAGTACAGGGAACAAAGCTGGCTCAGGGTTTCCAATAATCAGTAAAACAGCTCATCTATTCTAAGGACTTCAGGTGTATAGAAAGATAATGAATATGGAATACTGGATGCCAGCCTCATCTATGTCTCAAGTACACAGATTATTTCTATCTAATATATGTATTTAGAGCCTAAAGAGGAAACAGACTGACGGACTCATTCACTTCAACCTAACTACTTACAGATGACATTTCTCCTTTTAGTCTTTTTCAGTGGTTTAAAATAATAATTAAAAACCCCCACACAAACCAAAAACCCCACACAAACTTTTCTGAAACCACTATGAAACAGATGATTCACTTGAAAAGAAATTTAGGAAAATAGTCAGCTATAACTACCTGCAGTGGTTTCAGTTCGCCGAGATTTCCTTCTCTGTGGGAGTGCAGTTGACTTCTTAAAGAAATCTTGTTTTACTCGAAGTTTGTGCTAATTACTAACTCCAGTGTGTATTTAATTAAACTGTAAATCTAATTTGTTGTTCAAAGTGTAATAGGGACAATATTCGGGACATTAGACCAAGACGAGGTATAGTGCAAAAAATTTACTAATGTTTCCTGCAATGTTATTGCATTGTTACACTTTTCTATAGAAAACCCGATTAGAACTATTTGTAAGGGTTTGCTCTTCTCAGAGCAGTTCGGGCGCTCACAGCACTGCCACGGCCAGAGCACTGCCCGCAGCTGCGGGGCAGATGTCCTGTATCTCCGCCGCTGTCAAACCCGGACCCGGCGTGAATGAGAACTCGGCGAGGACGCCGTTCCGGGGGCTGCCGGGGCGCGGGAGCAGCGAGCCGGGCTCCGTGCGTGCTCTGCCGGGGA
>VWZU01018544.1:2276923-2330255 GCA_013397095.1 Sterrhoptilus dennistouni | reverse complement strand
GGGAGAGGCCGGGCCGCGGTCTCCCCGCCCTCTCCCGGCGCAGGGCCCGGTACCGCCTGTCCCAGCCCAGTCCCGAAGTGCCGTCGGGCCCCCCGCCCCAGCTGTGCCCGGCCGGAGGGAGGAGACAACGGGCGGGCGAGGACGCAAAGCAATCGCACTAGAGGCGGTTTACCAAAAAAAGAGAGAGCTCTGAACTCAATTGTTTTTATCCGTAGATGAAAGCGCTGAGAATTTATAAAGGAATTAGATAGCGTTATGGCTGTCACCAGTGTTCCTCCAGTAATAGCTTTTTGGCTATTATTAGCGTTAAGGAGAAAATTACCTTATGCCACTCCTTAAAAACAAAAGGTGAACTCACGTCCAGAGGAGTCGTCAGAGGGCAGGTGCAGCCTGGGCACCATCCCCAGAATGTTTGCACATGTGAGAGGTCTTTCATGTCATACATAAATGAATTTGCAGAAATGGTTGCTGTTTCTGCCATTGTGCAGGTATGTGGGTGAAGTTCCTGGAGCTGGGTGCTCTTCTGATTGCAGTGTCCCTGGTAGCCTGTGTTAAGAATTTTGCCCTTTTGACAAGTTTGTGGCTGCTTATAAAAGTTTGGATATTCTCTTCTAATTCTTATCTTCAAGCTGAGTATATCTGAATACCTTATTGAGTTTTTCATTCTTGTGATCTCAATGCAAAATAGAAAGAAATGTTCCCTTGGAATGACACTGAGTGCTAAAGTGAAGGCAAGATTTAGAATCTGTGGATTTTTTAAAAATTGGAAATATTAGAATTATTTATTGACATAAATCTACATGATGCTTTGATGATGTGAAGCAAAATGGAATCAAGTTAAAATGAGGTAAAACTAGGGAGAATCATCCTCTGCTATAGATATTAAGCATATTGGGTGGGAAGCGAGAAAAGATCAAAAAGAAACTAGGCTTTGATTTATAATGCTTTTATTTGGTCCCAAACTGTGTTTAGAAACACTGTTGTGATTTTTAGATAAATAGATTAATTTCCATCTCTGATTTGGGAGAGTAAAGTTACTCTAAGCTTCAGGTTTTATAAGTGCAGGGTTTAGGGATAAATTCAATCTCTTAGCTTTAAAGTCTTATTTTAGGAAAAGAGCAAGATGCTTGCTTCCGAATCAAGACATCTGCATATCAGGAACATGCCTTCTTATGGAGACTTTGCAGAGGATATCTGAGGCACAGGGATGCCCAGGTTCCTGCCCACGGTTTTGATGACTTAGCCATGCCTTGAATATGAGACTGCTGTACAAATTGGCTTGCAGTTCACTATCCCTCTCTGTCTGTCAAATACTGGCAGAATTGTCAAGGCTGATACCCCAGGCTTCAGTTCATCACCAGTGTTAATAGTGCTGTGGCTGGAGGTTTCAGTGCTCATACTCAGTGCCAGACTCCTCATTACAAACCTAATTTTGGCTCTGCCAGTCTGTAGCTCATGTTGCATCTCAGATGCTTCAATTTTTTTTTTCCTGAAGTTCTGAGGCAGCGAAAGTACAGACAAAACTACCTTCAGAAAAATACTTGTAGCTCTGGAATAATTTTCAATCAGCTTTTCCCTTGTAAAGATTTGGCTGGTATCAGAGAAACTACCTAGAGGGCAAGTGAGGCATCGCTGGCATCTTGAATGTGATGGAGCTAAGACAAAAGTGGTGCATAGATCTGATCTCTCTTGAATCAGATTTTCATTTTTCACAGTTTGATAGTACTGTGAGTTTCCACAAGAGTGTTTTGAGGTCTGATATATTAATATTCTTCTGCAATATCCTTTATTGTATTCTCAAAAGTTGCATTAAACAACCCCTCTGAGTATATAGGTAGAAAGGTGCAATGATGATTTTTATGGGTAATGTTTTAATAATAAGCATAAAAAATTGTAATTCACTATTCCTCTTGATTCTTTCAATTCTTTATTCAACCCACCCTCTGTTACAATATGGCAGATTACAGATCCACCTTAGCTGTGATAGTATAAGCCCAAACCCTAACAAATCTGAAAGGCAACAGTTGAGCTAACTCACACAGCCGGCAAGGGTACACTAACTGTGGACCGGGAACAACTTATTTGACACCCAACATCCCAGCCAGCCATCCCTACCTCAGATATTACCACCCCTGAATGAGGGTCTTAAAAATCAGAACAAACTAAACTAATTGTTGCAATGACCACAAAGAAATTTACATCCAAATTTAACTGGGATTTACATGTAACTGCCCAAATAGATGAATTACAGATGATTGTGAAAGTCACACAACCCCTAACCCAGGCTCACAGTGATATATGAAGAGAGAAGTAGGGACTGAGGAAGTGTCTTAGTCCGCTCTGCTAAATATTAATTACTTCTGTACCCTTTTCCCCCCATTTTTCCCTTGCATTTTTCCCATGTCCAAATACAATTTTCTTTACTGTACCCAGGATATTAACAATAACAGATGTAGCAGCAGATCCTAAAAGGATAAATCTCTTTAACCTTCATTATTTCTTAGTCACACTGTTATGGTAAAATCCTATTCACCAGTTTTAGAAACCATATTTGTGATGGGTACCTCTACTTCTTTGGATCTACCATTGGGCATAAGTGTATGCATGTAGTGTGATTATTTGAGGCTTGATCCAAAATGCATTAAGTCAATAGCAAAATTGTCTTTGATTCTGGTGGGCTTCAGAGTAGTCATTACGGGCACAGTAGAATAGCTGCTGTGTTTAGGTAGGACTTCACTGTGGTCTGCATGTTGAAGCCCTCCAGAAGATGTACATTTATCTTCCTCTCAGTTCCTGGCACACCTTACAAAGTAGTGTTTGTTGGGAGCACCTTTCCCATTGCTCCTTGTTAGACAATGTCATGAAATAATGGGTAGGAAAATGCAACACGAAGAATAATTTCTCAGAGCTGCAGAGAATCCCCATAGACTGAAAAATATAATTTATAATTAGCTTTGCTTTCCAAGAGCTGCTGCTTCTCTTTGAGCTTTCAGCCAAGTACAGTTTTCTCTGTTAACAATTAGTTTATTATCTGTAATTATTCTTCACAGTTTTGAGTCTCCAGACCCCTTTTTTAGCATGACAGATGAGATTTTAGAGTGTAAGGTAGAAATTATGGATGACATTCTACAGCGATGTAGCTGTACAGAGCAGTTTCCAAAGCTGACTTCAGAAAACTAGCTCTGAACAATCATCATTTTTCCCCTGTGATTTACTAATGATTTTTTCTCAGGTCTCTTTCCCCAGTGGCATTTATAGAGGATTTGGCTCCTAATTATGGCTAGTTATTCCCATGTTTTAGTATCTATGCCAATAAACTTAGATCTCTGTGAAGTGAAGCATAAACCTAGCTGTGTTCTCCCAAAAACTCTTTGAAGCAGCAGATAGCAGGGTTTTATGCAGAAATGCTATTCAGTAAGCAACAGCTTGAGACACTCTGTTTTAAAATAGAAGCATAAAAATACATGAAGTAGAAGACATCAGTTGGTTAAAATGTTCTTGCAGAGCTGCTTTTCACCTGAATGTTTTGGGAATCCCATTAAAAGGGTCTCATACCAATGCCAGGATATTTGGGTGCTCAACCAGACAGTGGCTCAAGATCTCATCAGTTCTGCTAAAGAACATTAAACCACAAATATGGCTGGTATCTCTAATGGTATGATGCAATTACTTGGTTTTAAAAAGCAGTACTGTACTGTTTTACATGAAAGAAAAGAGGTAAAAGAGTTTACTCTTGATTTAACTGATGCCCAAATTCCTCAAGTTTATACCGACTTTATACTGGTTTATCATTTTCAAAATCTAATCATGAGTGTCATTGGGATAAATGGTCCCATGCCATGCCAACATCCCATCCAAAAATTGCCTTTCACAAGAAAATGAACATGTGTCCTTCATAGAATAGTAACCAGATGCTGGTTTCTGGATAGAATTTGAAAGCATATTTTGAAACATAACACAAAATATGAAGTATCCAACTCTTCTACGAAGAATTTACACATGTTGAATTTTACACATATATGAACTAAAAATTAGGGCTGTAAGTAAATTAACTTAAGTAATAAGACTTTCAGTTCTTGTTCAGCAGAGCACCTAATAACACTTTGATGAATTGCAGCCACATTTAATTAACAGCGTGAAATCCTGGCATGATGGATTCAGCACTCTGTTACTCAAACATAACCCATTCAATATCATAGTTTTCTTTGTGGAGGTAAAACCATAAAGATAAGAATAAAGGAAAAAAAAGTTAAATCCTGTGAGTTTCTAGGTATACAAATGACCAATAATCTTCTGACAGCTGGTAGGTTTTGAAATTTTAGCTAAGGATTTTGACAACTATGGCATGTTTTTAAAAATACAGAGGAGAATCCATAGTAGAGAGTTACATTGATCAAGAAGTCAAGAAGTATCTTGATAATACATTAGAAGTAAATTAGGGTGCGATGCCAATCAAAGTGCACTTTTATGTTCTCATTTCCTTGTAAATTTTTTAATAAATGGATTTTTTCTTCCAGAGTTACCCAGAGCAACTTTAACAGATATTCTGTCAAAAGCCTCTTTATACTTTTTAATAATGATTTTCATCTCTACCTCTGTAGTTACAAGTAATAAATTTCATTTGTCTTGGCACAAGACCCATTGTCTTCCTTCATGAAAATTGAACATTATTATTAATGTAGATAGTCAATTACTTCAGATTAATGTGGATTTATATTTTAAATCAATACATCAACGTGATGCAAAGCACTCCTAAAACACTATAAACCTCTGATGGACATCCAATCCATTTTTTAAAAATTCATAGAGTCGGGAATCTATACAACTGCGTAATTCATATGGATATTGTATTTAGGCCATGAGCTCATAGCTGACAGTTGTGGGGCTTAAAATATATTTTATTCTAAATAGATCTTTATAAGTTCTTATCCGGTCAGTTACTCAAAAATGTTATTGTAATTTTATTTCTTCTCACATTAAGTGAAGAAATAACATGCAAAAATGTTGAGAGTAAATTTAATTTGTCATGGGAAAATACTGATAAGAGAATGGTGGGCGCATCTCCCAGTGCTTTCAGAGGTGGCTGCCATTGTCAAAGAGATCAAGTGGTCAATTATAGAGTTTAGTACAATGATAATTAATGCAGATGTAATGACATTAATGCAAATGCATGAGCATTTGCAAATTGTGTGATCTGACTTTAAACAAATTCCCAGCTTCCTCTTCCTGGAGTGTTTAAATGAAGACAAATGGCCATTCTGCATCGTCCAGTTTAGTGGAGTCCTGCACATGGAAGAAACTACTTGAAGATAAAACTGTTCACAGGACTAGTAGATCATTTATCTTTCTCTTAGCAGGATCAACTTGATCTAGCTCATTGGTCTGGTCTGCTCCTAATCAGAGCCACAACTTCTGTAATGGTCATAAAGTCTAATTTCTTGCATACTAAACTGAAGCACTTAAAGATTTCTAATCCTCTGTTTACTTTACCCAGTGGGTATTCTTGGAACTCTGGGTTTAAAAAATGAGGAAGATTTGATGCAGGGTAATTGAAAAACAGAGTAGGTGTCCAGGCCAAACTTCTGCTTTTTATAATTTGAGAACTCCTTAAAATTTGGTGTTGAAAGCTTGAATTCATTATGGGTTTTTTTTTTCTTGGTCTTCATTCAATTCTTGTATTTCACTCCAGAACTGAAAATAAAAAACTAAAATGACATATTGGTGTAAGATCAATAAAATAAAACTATGGGGTGCTTCATAACTTTTCCTTTTCTGAAATTTGAGTTAGAGCTAGACAATATTGCATTATGAGAAGATTCATTATGTTGCACTGTTTAGTGGATCCAAGCTAGAGACTGTTGATTTTGTTTTCATATTTTGGTAAACTTTTCCAAAAGCCTGGAAACAATACTGAATAAAAGTATCAAATATATTTGTCCTCCCACCCCAATGATTCAAGCATATTGCAACAGTTTAATGAATTTTCATTATGTCTGCCAAACACAAAAACATTTCAGAATCAAGCCCTTTTACTGAACTAATTAAATAATTTGCTCTGCAACTAATTAAACCTGGTTTCCAAATAATTTCTGCCTTCTGGGTTGTTGATTTTGTAGCTGAGTTGCATTATGGCTGTGGGGGACCTTCTCCCTGCTTGGATGTCAGACAAAGGGGAGACCTGCTATGAATTGCTAACCACAGAAGAAGTTTTGGTCATGATTGATGTCTTATTGGGCACTAGAGAAACCACATCACCCCAGTTTCAGTTTCTCCTGGAGTGAGTGCCCTGATGGAGCATGGACTCCTTCTGAAGCATGTACTGCTCTGGGTGTGCTCTCTCCTGTGTGGCTTTTTGAACGTCTATCAATAACATTAACCAAGAGGTGGGTTAATTATGATTGCATGCACTTGCATGTGTGCCTTCTGTGTGATTGCCTTTTGTAAAAATGTTTTCTAGGCTAGAATGTTGCAGATGATTATATGATGGTTTAAATTATAAATGTACATTTTAAATAATGTACACATAGCAACACGTATGCCACTGTTTTCCTTGATGCATATTTTTTTTCATTGCTTTGCTTTGCTCCTCTTCTCTCCAGCTGCTTACCCTTGAAGCAAATGAATAATCCCATTGGATTAACTGTTCTCATTTCAAACAAAGTACATACATAAATATGTTTTGGAATATTTTTCTTTCATTCAAGTAATAACTTTTTGTACTGCTTTTCTTCTTACTAGATACACTGACAGGAGTGCCCTGCACAATGTTCAGTTTGGGCTGTCTCATGTTGGAAGAGCTCTTTACTCAAAGCCAGTGATTATTTTATAGATAACTTGGTTAACCTTATTGTCTATTATCTACAGTAAGAGTACACAGGAAGAGTAGCTCTGATACCAAGAAGATAAAACAGTCATATTAAGCCAAAAGGGAGAGTTTCCCTGCTTCTCAATATCCTGCCTTGACTCTGGAGCAGTGGTAAAGAAAATGGAGTATTGGTACAGGAAGAATCCAAGTTGGGCCCATACAAGTAGTCTTTCCTAAAATCAGCTGGATCCTGGTAGTCAGTGCCTCAGGGACATTCTAACCCTGAGATTGTGTTCAGTCCATTATGTTTAGTAACCAACAGAAGACCTATCTTCTATGAAAATATCTAACAATCTTAATTTTCAAATCATTTATACTTTTGTCCTCCTTAGCATTCTTTGGCAGTGAGTTACATAATTCTGTTATTATGTTGGATAAAAGAAGTATTCCTTTTTTTTTTATTTTTAAACCTGCTACCTGAAAATATCTTTGGACATCTCCTCACGCTTGTGTTTTAAGACAAAGTGGAGGATTACTTTCTGTTTTCAAATGGTTTGTGATTTTGTAGCTTATACTATATCCTTGCCTTTAGTTATTTAATTTGCAAACTGAAAGACCGTAACCTTTTTACAGTCTCCTTATATCTCTGATCAGTCTTTCTACATTTGCCTCAAGCTTTTTCTCGTTCTATTGTTGAAGAGCATTTCTCAGCTGAATGTAGCAGCCCATCAAAATGCCAGCTATTTGTCACTCACTGTCAGCTCTAGATTTGGCCAACCTGGAAAAGTTAGTATTATGAATAATTTGTGTTACCTAATTATTTGCTACCTTTTTTCCCAGTTTGCTTGTCCATATATTGGAGAGTTTATGTTCCAATGGTGCCTGAAAGACCTGAAGTAAGTTTTTTTTTAGTGAAAACTAGCTGCTTGTTTCTGCCTTTTGTTTCCTCTATATTCATGGGTTCATGGAAGGAATTTCCTTTTTACCCCATGCTAACCTTACCTTTGTCAGTCTCTTTATTTCTAGTTCTCTTCAAAAGCCTGGGTATACTCCTTCAACTGGACAATGTGACCATAGGATTGTTTGCTTTTCTGGACAGTTTAAAACTTATCTTATGGTTTCTTCTGTGATAGATTTTTTCACAAGTTACTTTTAATCCTGTGAAATAATGTAGTTTCTACCCATTTTTGTGGTATGCAATGTCAAACACAAAATGTTGTCAAATGTTGTGTACTCAAGGAGATTTATTCCTCATTTTACCCATCTGGTTGACTCTGCATGTATGTAAAGGCTACTTCATTTACAGAAGATGTGGCCAGGTGTAGAGGTCTGCCTGGACAGATCATAACAAATTCTTTCTATTTTTTCCTATGTTCTTGAAGCAGTAGTAAGAAAATAAATCACACCAGGAAGTTCAACATGTTTCAGACACAGGCTGTAATGGACAGAGCAGTTAAAAAATCAGCTACTGTATAAAAGCTGAAACTGAGAAGATTGTAGTTGCTGGTTGAGTTTTTATTTCTGTGGTAGAAAGCATTCAAATATTAAGTATTTCACAACCCGTATATTATTGTATTTCGTAAAGAATCTGTTTTATAGAGTATGATGTACCTCAGGACTTTCTGAAGAAACCAAAAATTTGTTTCTCAGGTACTTCCTTATCACTACTGTAGAAACTTTTATAATTAAAATGTGTTAAGTGTCTGTGGGGAAAATGGGATGCAACCCACATATTTGCAGGGCCCAAGGTTTGCCTATTCCCCTTGTTTAGAACACAGATTTTGAAAAGCTTAAGTATTTACTGAATAGTTGCTCCGAGCAAAGAAGCCAGCAAGACTGCAGGCAGGTAAGGAAAACAGATTTCTGCTGATAAATAATTAATCCAATAATGCTGCTGCCCGATACACATAACCATTGTATTTATGCAAATATAATTTAGAAGGAGAAAGAGCATTTGCTTGGAGTGTGCAACATTATTGACAGTTCTGATATTTTAGGCTATTTCACTTGGAGCTGTCATTCCTGCCTTGAGTATGAGCATGCTAACCTAGCTGGTATCCCAGGCTTGAGGGAGCACTTGGCAGCCTTTGTTGTGGTATGAAAGAAGAGCAGATGACAGTATTGACCACTGGCAGTGTGGATACTCTGGGGAAACTTGGCCCTTCAGTATATATTATTAGACATAAATACTAGAGTACTAAAATATGCCAGTACTTTAAGGGAACTGTGGCCATTTCATATGTTGAAGCAGCAATTTGGTTTGAGTCTGGGCTGCTACTTTACATTCTGCAGAGGGTAAAGACAGAGAACAAGAATGAAATGAGATAATTAAGGATAAATGAAAAAAATTCTTTGATATGAGGGCAATGAGTATTTAGTATGGGAGATTTATTTCTGATTGTGGGAGGGTTTTTTTAGACTTTCAAAGTAGTTCAAAGACATTCTCTATAGAGTTATCAAGTTTTTTCTCACAATTAAGCAGGACAAGAAAGACATAGAGGGGCAAGATGTTTTTCTGCACTCTAGGTTTTACTACATTTATGTAAATAGACTAATCCTCTATTAAAATAAAGAGCAAAGAAATTTTGATTCCATTTTTTTAGTGGATACAAAATAAACAGGCTTTTTAGATTGAATAAGTTTTTGTTTATTTACATTAATAGGATAAACCTTTTTTGCAAGCATGAGACTTAGTCTATAGCATCTGCAAATATTGACAAATATTGCCTCCTTTAAGAGGCTGCAACATCAGCTGTCTGACTTATCATGAAGGTGACTGTTAAACTGGGTATCACTAGATAGATTCTAACGCTTACAGTTCAAGCTGGGTTTTTTGTCATTTCAGAGAACTGGCAGTATAATCAGTGTTCTGTTCTACCAAATATTTCTTAATATTTCTTAAGTTTCAAAGAGCCCTTTCTAGTAAAAACATGGATTTATTGTTTTTTACAAATAATTCCAAAGAGGAGCAGAACGTTTCTGTATTTATCTAGTAAAACACACCTCTAAGCTATAATTTATTGAAAATTAAATGAAAGAACATTGCACCACTCTCCAAACAGGAAGTATTTTCAAATAAAACCATACCTAAAGTCTCATCAAAAAGTGTTAATTATACCTCAGGCTCTTGACCTTGCAAAGTAAAATGTTGACAAGTGTCTTTCTAAGCAAACTAAGCCACAGCCACATCAAACTGTGTCCAAAGTAGTTAAGAAATAAATATCCACTGTAGCAAAATCAGTGCTGTGCTGCATAGCAAAACCAGTGTGCCATATAGATCCCTCTTTAAAATGTTAAAGATGAATATTTAAATTTAAAATCCTTCAAACCGTTCAAGAGATTTCTTAGCTTCCTGTCCTGTCCTGTCCTGTCCTGTCCTGTCCTATCCTGTCCTATCCTGTCCTATCCTATCCTATCCTATCCTATCCTATCCTATCCAATCCTATCCTATCCTATCCTATCTTATCCTATCCTCTCCTATCCTATCCATGGCATTCCAAGCATGAATTGGACAGGACATCTGGTTGATCAACCAACACCAATAATTAAATGAATTTGAATATTATGACTACAGAGAACACATAGTGTTCATATTATTTGAATAGAATTTCACAGCTGCTGNCTATCCTATCCTATCCTATCCTATCCTACCCTATCCTAGCCTATCCTATCCTATCCTATCCTGTCCTGTCCTGTCCTGTCCTGTCCTATCCTATCCTATCCTATCCTATCCTATCCTATCCTATCCTATATCCTATCCTATCCTCTGTGATTTTGGGGACCTACTACATTGGAAATTTCCTCCTTTGTAAACATTTCTGAAAGGATGGCCTGCCTGTGTGATGTGTCTGAAGACAGCATAAGTGAATTTTTCCAATTACTTTGCTATTTCCTTTTTTCAGGTCTTTGAAAGACCTTGAAGACCAATACCTCAGTAAAAAAAAAATTAAAAATCAGTCTTTTAGAATGCTATGTGCTAAGGTTTTATGTGGAAATTGATATTTATGTGTTTAATATAAAAGTGTATCGGCGATTGAAGGAGAGATGGGGAGACTGACCATGATCAGAATCCAATTTTACTCAGGTTTTCCAAGAACTTATATACCATTTCAGTAAGGTTAATAATTTCTGCTACAATAATTAGGTTAAAAGATCATACAAACAACTCATACATTTTTCAACATCTTCATCGTAGGGGGTTGATTGATTCTTCTTCTCTAAGCAGGTTTCTAATCCCATCTTCTCATAAGCTCAAAGTTCTGTTTGTCCTTGCCAGGGCATCCTAGTCACCAGATTAGATATGCTAATTAAATCGGTCTCACTCTTGTGAATCCCCACAAAAATGTGATTGATATGCTGGAGAACAGATGAAGGAAATGTTACTGCAAGTTGCTAATCAAGTGTTTTGGTGTTGTTTTATTTGATAGTAATTATATAGGAGAGGTGCATACATGAGTGACTTTGTGGACTGTTCTGACCCTGGTATGACATAGTCTTGCTTATCATGCAGCCCTTAATAAAGTCTCAGTGAGGGAATCTTTTGCTTGGTTTTATAAGAAATGTTCCAATGTCTACATTTTACTGCAAATATTTTATACTTATTTACTGATAATATTTCAGCATATTTAGGTTTTTGGTTTTATGTATGTGTCCTTTAGCTGTGAAGTTGGAACTGTTATTATAAGACAAGGACATGCACAGGTGAATACTATTTAATACTGTTCAGAAAATTCTAAAACAGACTAAAGCTCAGATTTTTTGCCTCTGAAAGCTGATGAGGGAGATTTTATGTATGTACTTTCAAATTTAAAAAAAAATTAAAAGTCCTTAAAATCTTTGAAGTTTTATTTTCAAAGGCAAAGAAGGTAGGTCAGTGCTTTAACAATTACTTGCTGTCCTTTTCATTAATAATAAAATAATATTAATAGTGTCAAAATAGTGAAATCTGCACTTTTGCACACATTAATGTGTATTGATGAGTTGTATCTGAGAATTTTGGTGTGCATGGCTTCATTTACATTGGTGAATGGGAAAACTCAAGTGGAAAGCATTGCAGCACCTTGGACAGTAATATTTGTTCTACATCTACAGAAAGAACATCTGTACAGGAAGAAATGGCATACTGGGGAAAACTTTGTCCTACAATTTAATATAGAAGTCATTTTAGATATGAGGCTGAAGATTTTTTTCTTTTTAAGATTACAAATGACCAAAAGTTTTTGTTGCCCACTCCAGGATCCTTTTTTGTATTTCTAATCTATTTACCAAAGGCATTTTCAAATGTCCTAGTTTTTATTCAAATGATGAGTCCCTGAGGTTAGACTTCTCTCTAAGTAGTTTTCTAATGCTAGTGTATTCATGTTCTAATGAAAGCAGTAGGTTTTATATCAAGACATGCCAGGTACTGGAGTTAATTGATTATATTCTCTGTAGGAAACTTTGAAGTAGGAAACCTGATTTATCTCCATTGAGAATGGAGAAATGGGAGAACTTACTGACTGTATTAGAACACTGCAGTGTATCTGTAGGATACTTTGCGGTCTTCAGTGATAGCCCAAAAGTGCTTTTGGTTATTGGTGTGTTTAATGACATACATAGGAAAGCAAGGAGAGACTTCACAGAGTTATTTAATGGAATCAAATAATGGTTCTAGATGGTATAAAAGGTTGAGTATTTTAAATCAGACTCTTTTGTCAATGCTAAGCAAATAAAAGTCAATATTTAATATTCTCAGAGATAAGTCAGGCTTTGAATAATGTTCAAACTACTCTACGATAATGTAACTCAATCTGAGAATGTCAATGGCAACATTGTTGTAAATTTTAGCAAAGTTTATTGGTTTGTGATGGTCATGGTTTTGTGGATGTTTTAAAAAAAATAATTTAGCCAAAATATCGCAAACTATTTTTTTGTTTTCTGTTTTTCTTCAAAAAAACTGTGGAAGTAGTACATAATTTATAATCATCTCCTCTGCTGCAGAATATGCTGTTGAAGAAATTATATTGTTCCATATGTAAATACTGTAGAGAGGAATGGAGAAAGAATTATAGAATATCCTGAGTTGGAAGGGCCCCATTAGGATCATTGAGTCCAACTCCTGGCCCTGCACAAGACACCCCAGGAGTCACACCATGTGCCTGAAAGCATTGTCCAAACACTTCTTGAACTCTGTAAGGCTTGGTGATGTGACCACTTCCCTGGGGAGCATGAAGAGTAAGCTGCATCCAGGAACTGCAAGAGCTTGAGGAAAACCCAAAAGAGATCAATGGAGCCCTTGAGGCACAGAACAAGCAAAGTATCTTTTCCCTTCCCCCTCTTGTTGTTTTTAAAACCAAAAACATGTTAATTTTAATTTTGGAGAGTATCATACTTACTAAACGAGATGAATTTTTTTGGTATTTTGCTCTAAGATTCAAAGTTTTTGGATTAATTTTAGTTTTGAAAGTGCTGTTTGAGACAGAAGTGCTCGAAGGAGCAGAGAAAGAGAATGATCCCATTTCATCATGAGATAGAAATAAGTGCAGGAGACCATCCTGTATCCTGAGACAAAAAGATCATACTTTTAATAATTCACTCCCTTAGTATTAACTGTTTCCAAGACAGAAAACTTTTCTATGAGCTGAATGCCAGTACCTCTGTGTACTGAAAGAAGCATCTCATACACCTTGGAAAATTGGCTAGTAAAGGAGAAGCTAATCCCAGAGGCAATGCTTGAACAGCTTTCCTTTGCAGATGAAATAGGTCTAGTCTCAGTTCATGCACCACAGTCAAGACTGAAAATGCCTAGTGGCTCCTCTTCTCCTCCAGGCAACCTCAGTCTTTCACCAGTCTTGTAATACTGTAGCTTCCAGAGAGAAGCTGCTTTGGTTACTTTGAAAGCCTCATAATAGCTCAAAAGGCAGGTATTGACCCACAGTAGTGTAAATCACTTTCCACAAAGGACAAACTAGGTCCATATATGTGGACGATAGGTATGATTTCATGTCTGCAGACCTCTCTTGATACATCCAGGAGGAAAATCCATCTCTTCCCTCTGATACCACCCAGCCACTAAAAGGCATCTGTGCTTTGAGTCATCCATACAGGGACAGTGACCATCTTCCAGAATTGCTAAGCCCTCTAGCTTCTTCGCCACTCTCTTTATGATGACAGATACACTTTAAAAGTTTAAGTGGTCTTGGGGAAAAATGTAACTTTTTTGTTGTATTTACAGGTATTTAATATATCCATAGCTCAAGAACGGTACTCCAGCCATTTTAAAGAAATGTTTCTTCTGTTTTTTCTTTGCTCTTTATGAGATTCGTTATGCATATTTTGATGGGGAAATGCCCTCTAAAGCCAAGAGAATGTCTTCCACTCACATGGTAGATGTCCATCTACATCTTTATGCATTATTAATGTCATAGAGTCAGCTAGGGCTTGTGGTTCTTTGCTTTATAGGGAAAGAAATTAAGTTTGAACTCTGTAAGAACTTGTCTACTTAAGGTCAACTAGGTAATGGAATAAAGAAAAAGAGTTTAAGAGCTTGCTCAGCTCTTGGGATTTGGAGGCACGGTATGGAGGTTTTCACCTCTTGCATGAATAAACTGACGCAGAAGAAATTTAAAGCATGGACAAACTTCTTCAGCACTTTAGCAATGGCAATTACAGTCAGCAGATATATTGAAGAGATCTCAAAGCAGCAGCATCTGCTGTAAACTCCCCCTTTTGCAATATTGTCAGCACTGTCCAGTAACAGCTGATGCAAATTGTACTGAAGATTCTGTCATATTCGGGCAAAGATCAAATTTGATTTCTTTAATAGTAAGTCCCCATGAAGCCTATCAAGGTTGTTATCACGGAATCACAGAACAGTTGAGGATGGAGGGCACCTCTGGGCACATCTTGTCCAACCCCCTGCTCAATCACAGCCACTGAGGGCCAGCTACCCAGGCCATGCCCAGACAGCTGCTGAACCCAGAGGTGGAAACTCCACAGCACTTCTGGGCAACCTGTTCCAGTGCTTGGTCACCCTCACAGTAAGAAGTGTTTTCTGGTGTTCAGAGGGATAGTTCTGCATTTTGGTTTGTGCCAACTGCCCCTGGTCCTGTCACTGGGCACACCTGAATGGAGCCTGTCTCTGTTCTCTTTGCAGCCTCCTTTCAGACATTCATACATTTTGATGAGCTTTCTCTTTGCTAGCTAAATAGTCCTTTTCTAATAGAAATGCCCCAGTCTCTTAATCATCTTCATGGTCCTTCATTGGACTCTCTCCAGTATGTTCATATCTCTTTTGTCCTAAGCATCCCAGTACTGGACACAGTATGCAGGAGCCTCCCCAGTGCTCAGTAGAGGGTAAGGAATTACTGGCCTTGATCTGCAAGCAATGCTCTCTCTAGCACAGCCTAGGATACTCCTTACCTTCTCTGCAGCAAGGACACATTGCTGGCTCATTTTCTACCATAAGCACTTCAGGAACATCCTTTCTACTGTTGTGGTATTTAAATCCTGAAGAATTCCTGGAGATTACTGGTGCCTGAAGCACACTACCTATTTTGAGATTCACAGGAAAGAGAAATACCAAGAGTCCACAAAACTGTCATCGGAGATTTAGAAAATCAAATTGTTGAGGAGAAAATTTGCTTCACCTTCTTATTGTTTTTTCTCCACAGACCAAATAAAACTATCAGTGTGTATTGAACAGTTTCCTGTGAAGGTTAGGGTGATGAAATTGTCCTGTCATACCTATAATGATCAAAACAAAATGTAGAGCAAGAAGATTTCCATTAGTACTCAAAAACTCTTTACAAAGACAGTGGAGCGTAGGAATTTGATCACAGAGAGGTTTTTAGAACCACTTTAATTGGATATTTTTTCATAAGAGATGAGTCAAAGCAGACAGGATGGGCAGCTAATTGTTCTTGGAGTTGTGATACTGACCGCATTATGATAATGTGATAATTTTCTGGCCTCTGGGCCAAAACCCAGAAATGCTGTATCTTTCATGATTCTAGGTACCAAAGTACTGGTCCTTAAATCCTGACAGACCCACCCACTCCCGAAGGCAGCCCTTTTACTCCTGGACTAAGCAGTCACTAAGAGTCAATTAAAGGGATTTCAAACCATGTGTAAAATGTGTTTGAAGTCAAAACCGGATTTATCTTAATCCATTTTCACCTCCAAATGTTCTTTAAAGAAATTATTTGCCTAGTATAGGCTTTTTCCTATAGTTAGTCATGTGAAGGTCAGACAGTGTCTGGTTTTAATGCCAGTCCTAAATGATTTTAATGATTTTAAATGCCAGTCCTCTGTGATTTTACTTGGCTTATATTTTAAATTGCTTTTAAACAAATAATACAGAATAATTAGATTTAATGAACAGTTAATTACTGCAGCAAACATTCTAAGAGTTTATTACTGAGATGTGTAGATTGCTGATGTGAATTCTTCAGGAATTCAATGAAAAAAATTCAGATGTCTTATCAGAGCCAGTAAAGCAAAATTATCATGCTGAGTTAAAATGTAATTCTGTTTTACAAAAGTACTAAAAGTATTGAATTTGTAACTCTCATACTTTTAATTGCATCTGTAAAGACATTTCTGGGCCCATCCAAATCCCTTTGGAATTCTGGATTCTTTTTAGATTACCTTTTTGGAAAAGAATAATGGGTAGCTTCTGGATATTTAGCTGCAGAGCCAGAAACACAAAGGCTCAAACTCTCTTTCTTTAAAACCTCTGGCTCTTCTTTCATCTGGAAAATGCTACTGGCTCCTCTTGCCCTGAAAAAGAAAAATTCAAGTGCAAAAAGAAGTGGAAAACACTCCGTGAATCCATGAATTTAGAATCTTCAGCCAAGCCCAACCAGGGATGAAAAAAATTGCCAGAATTAACCCATCAATGAGGAATCTTGAAATATCACCCTAAAAGAAACAATGTAAACAGGAAAGGAATGCCATCTAGAAACTTAAACCAAAAAACTGCAGAACAAAAAGTTTTCACTCTACCATATCTGAAATGCCCAAACTTCCACGAAGTTGTTTTTATTTGTTTTTTGCTGTTGATTTAATGTGGAAGACACTTGAGTGCTACCACCTCTGACCAAAAGTTTTACTGTGGCAACTGTGTCTACTGCTTTACGTTGGTGAGTTTTAGAAATACAAAACAAGGATCTCTTCTGTAGTGTTTTGCTTGTTTTTACTTAATTTTGCCAAACTCAGAGGGGATTTAGCAAATGGCATTATCTAGCTCAAAATACTTAAATTTAAGATCATAAATTTTGCTGTGAAATCTAACATTTTATAATGAGTTGGAGGAGAGGATGCCAGAGACCATTTTTTGTTTCTTACTAAGTAGGATCCTTCAGTAATACTTTTTAAAGAGAGTAATTTGTTTAATCCTGAGAGACAGCTACAATAATCTAAGGTCATTTAAGAGAAAAGAAGCTGCAGAACAAGTCAGAGCAGCGCCACCTGGGTCAGAGAAAACATTTAAAGAAGTAGCGTGTTAATACTTAAAGAATTTATTCATGCATATTTTATAACTTCTAGCTTTTGTAGTTGAACGTAATGAATGGATCTCCAAGAGCTTGAGTCATCATGCCCGTAGCTGATGCCAGTTTCCAGGCATTAACTTTAATTATTGATGTTTTCCCTAATAGACCTGATGGCACATTTTTAAAGTAAAGGTTCTGTCTTACTGAAGGCATGCCCTGCTGCTGGGCACACTGGCAGAGGGAAACGTGGAGCTTCCAGCTGCTCCTTAAATTAAAGCTTTGTTTCTCAGGTTTTGTTCTTTAATTACTCGGTGCATGGCTGTCACCTCTAGGCTAGATTTTCCTTGTAGAAGTTTGTAATTGGAAGAAGTTTGTAATTGGAGGAGCAAACCAAGCATGAAGGGCTTGACGGGTGTTCCCAAGCCCATGAAGCTCTGCTATGGCTTCACAATGTTATTGAACAGCAGCTTCCAGACTGATATATGCACCCCAAGAATTTTCAATGACAAAGTTTTGTGCTTCATATTTTTTAAAACGGTAACTTTTTAGGAAGGTAGCTGTGTGTTCCTTTCACAAGATTAAAAAAAAAGGGCAGTGAAAGGTGCACTCAAGTGCTAGATTTAGAGGTTAATTTGAGTAAAAGAATTCCTGGAAAAGTTGGAACTGAAGTTACATATTAATTTATAATTCTACTTAAATAAGTGCAAACTCATATTTAAATCTATTCTTCAGTTCATGAGGTGAGAAAGAGATGGAGCAGTGCTCTTTCTAAAGAAATGACGAATAACAAATGACTTAATAAAATAGCTCTTTAATAAGATATCATAAAAAAGGGATTATAGTTGGTGAGTAAATGCCTTTCAGATTCTGAGCACACAGCATTCTTTCAACACCAGAGAGACTCCAGATGGATATATTCCCATGGCACTCTGTATTCCCTCCATGGACAGAGGCTCCTCCTTTCTATACATCTGAGCTATTATATGCTTTTCTTACAAGAAAATAAGACATAAAAGATATCCAGGTGAGCACTTCTTCCTGTACTTTTTGATACAGGTGAGGTGGTGCAGGTGATGTAATTGCTGGTACTGAATGGGTGCTGGTGTTGCAGTGAGGTGGCTGAGGTTGTCCTGCAGCCAAGGAATGTGTCTGAGCACAGCCCAGCCTTGAGGCCATGCTGGTGTGCAGCACCTTAGCTGCCAGCTCAGGTTAATAAGTTAGTGTGGGTCACTAACTCCTCCATGCAGAGTGGTCTCCCAGTCAGGATGGATACACTCTCCTATCTGGAGTAAGTTCTCTTTCATTTTGAGAATGAATGACCACACAGGAGCTTTCACCAGCAAGGTTCAAACTGTGATTTGAGTATCCCCATGAACAAAACTTAAATCTTGTGTGTAAGATGCTTCTCTCATTTCTGTTAATATAAGGAATTTATTGTGTGAGAGCAGTCAGATATCAGCGTAATTTTGTTTTAAAGTAAAAGCATTAAAGAGCAATAATCATTAACTAAATAAGGCAGAAGATCAGTAAAATAGATTGAAAAGGGACTGGACATTCAAGATCTTGCAAAATTTAATCTTGGCATTATACTCTCATATTTAACAAGCCTTTTCACACTACATTTCTCTCATGTTCTATAAAATGGAGTAATTTTTTTTTCTTCCTAAAATTATTGATTTTCAAACCCTCCATGAGTACATCTGCTCTGCAGGTGGTGGCTGGTCCCCATGACACAGCATCTTCTGGAGGGCCAGTGACACATTGTGAGTGGCCACTTTGTTCCCAGTGGTGTGTTGAGAGAAGTTTGAACAGAACCAGCGTCGTTTATGGCACCGGTGACTGCACAAACTTACCCCAACCTTTCTCACTCTTCTTACCTGGTGCGGATATGGGCCTCACACAATTTAAGTCTTTCATGTTACTTTCATCTTACAATGTTATGTTATATTGTTTCTTATAATCCTCCTTGAACAACCACCATTAAAGCTAATTAACACATCCCAGGAACCTGACACCAGCTTTTCTAGCTGAGGTTTACTGATATTTTGTTTCTTACTTTTCACATTTTACTTTAATGGTTTTTCTCGCGGGTTGACACCATGCACAGAATATTCTGAGCTGGAAGACACACAAGGGTCATTGAGTCCAACTCTTTAATAAATGGCCTGTGTGGGGATTGAACCCACAAGTTTGGTGTTATTAGCACCATGCTCTCACTAACTGAGCTAATCTCAGCATACTGAGCTGCTCTCAGTATTCTCTCTGCTGTATAAAAAATGCTGCACCATAGCACTTTCCAAGGTAAAATTTTCTTCAAAAAGTTGATTTCAGTCAGACAGCCAGACCTGGCTATAATACTTTCAGGTGTTATAGATAAGATGATCTATTTGTCTTTCTTCATTTTCTTTGGATTTTATTTATCTTCAGTGACAATCAGGTTTAAGTCCACTGATAATAACTGGAATCTCCTAGTTGGCTGCTGGGTTTTGAATCAGGTCCTAATGAATAGGCAACTGCAGAGTGCTGATAACTATTCCTGTGATTGAGCCAAATCCATCTCCAGTTTAACCATGTCCCTTCCATAGAGATGCTGCTAATAAATTCACTTGTGGCATTAAAAACAGCATTGATTTCATGAGACGTATCTGATTTGGAAACTGAAGATAAAAGGCAAGGCAGTGGAACATGCATCAATTGAAGGAGCAACATAATAGAAACATGAAAGAGAAGTATAACAGGGAAAACAATGGATATTTTTAAAGCACCTTAATTTTGCATTATGCTTGGCTTATGCCTATTTCTCGTATCAATCAGGGGGTTTAAAATTTCTTTGTGTTAATATCATCATAGTTACATCTCAAACAAAAATAAAAGCACACAATAGTCATGATGAAAAGCTTAATGCAGGACATCCAGGCACATTTTCTTAGTAATTTATAATTATAAAATCTTTATAATAATAAACTGCACCACACTGCTGGCTGGTTACAAATAAATGAAAATGGGTATGTTATACCCAATTTACAAGTATCAGTCACATGAAACAGAATTAAAATTTGGTTTAATTGCACTTTGATTAAACTGTCACAAACTGTTAGAAGAGAAACTTTTATTGGTTTTAAAATGTTTTTGTGCCTCTTAAGTTACCAAAAGAGAAGCAGCCAGCTTTAAACTGAATGAAGGTTGTCAAGACAACACTTTTCATATTTTTGTCAGATAAAAATCCCAATTTTAGTTCTCCTTACAGCACAAAATGACAGCAGTCTGTTCTGCACTGATTTGCATTCACAAGTCTTTAAAACTGGCTGTATTAATATTAAGCCTACCATTTTCTGATTTCTGACTTCTGCCACCACATAAGTCTCTGGTATCTTTTACCAATTGTGTGAGGGACTCTCAATTAATAACAGCACATCTTATTTTTGTAATAATTTTATGGAAATAATAATTTTCCCCTGCGTTCTGGATATAGTTTACCACATGCTCCCAGTCCTCTAACTGGATCAGTGTGGTCTTTTTACTATAACATCTCAAACACTTAAAAATATCATACACAGAGCACTACTTGGGACCTCCCACTCCTTTTTCCTTTGGGTGCATAAGGGATGGTGGTGCCATTACCCGGAGATGCCCACAAAAATTTGGCACCAAAGAGCATGGGTTTTAAACTGCAAAAAATGCATGGACCCCAAATCTACACAGAAAAAACAATGCGTCTCAAAATGATATAGCATGGCTACTCTAATTGTTTATAATTATACTTTCAATTTGCCAATGCATTTAATTATATACTTGTAATTTTTTTTCCATCTTTTCAATTTTTTCATTCTATATTCTTATAGGCTTCCCTGGTTTGTAGTAGCTGCCAGAGGTTGCAAAGGATCTGGACGCAAACCAGGTTTTTCTCTTTGTAAAACTTTTAGTGTGATGATGAGATCTCTAAAGCTTGATCAGAAACAAGGAACCAAGTTAATGAATCTGAAGGGAAAAACATTTCCTGAACAACTTCCACACTCCAAATTCTTGCTCCAGCCTTCAGCTTACACAGGTGGTTGCTGTTCCTGTTTGGCCCCCAGGCATCTCCTTTCACCTGTGGAGCTGCACTATGAGGATCTTAGGATGTTTCCATCTCCTGGAACATAGATTGTAAATTGAACAAAAGAGGTCTAATCTCAGAAGTTGTGAGACCATTCAAAACATTGTTCCAGAACTACTATTTTTTTCTGAATCTGCTGTCTCTTCTTTATATGACCTTCTTTCAGCTGTCTTGAAGTCCAGAATATGTTCTGGGGTTACTTTTGGCAACCTCAGATAGAAACACATCTGGTAAGCAGCATCAATCATGTCCATCCCTAATGCTTAATGTTCCATTACCACATTTGCTGTTTAGTTTTGCTTTTAGATGTGAGCACATTACTGATGTATACTTGTAGTTTGAATCCCAGTGTGATGTGGCCTTATTTTTTACAGTAACTCAGCAAACTTGGCTGAGGGAAGAGGATTTGTTCCCAGCATTATTTTTAGAAATGCTATGTGTTTAAACTTGGCTTTAGAATTATTCTATTTTATTTTGCTAAAATATTTCACCCTTTTGTAAGAAGACTGAAATACATCAGGCATTTCTGGCAGCAATTTGTGACTGGACTTGTTCGCATAATTTTTGTAAATGCAGAAGATTTAATCAAATCATATTTTTTTTCTCCATGCATATGATGAAATAAAAATGCACATCTTGTACTAGAAGTAATATTTTGAAGTAAGAGCTTTAAGGTTTCTTTCTTGGTATAGATGTGGGGGTTTTTGATGAAGGAGATTAGTGGGGACCAGAGAGAGGGAGGTGCTCCATTGCTGCTGTTACTGATACATGTCATCCTGTCTAAATTTCTCATGTTGACTTTTGTGGTACCAGTGTATTATCCATGTGCAGAGATTTGCTTGTCCTGTCTCTGCAACCTCCCTTGTGACAGCAAAAGTTTGTGTTGGCTGTGCAGGAAACTGAACTGAGGGCTTAATCTTAAATTGAAAACAATCCAACAGCAGCAGGAAGCAATAATCTCCCCCGACCAGTTTGGCCTCATAATTACTTTTGCCAGCAGGAGAGGTTGATGTAGATGTGGGAATGAACAGCAGCAGCAGGAGGTGAAATAACTTCTGGCTTATTTGATCTTAAAGTAAACCTCCAGTGAGCAACCAAGCCCCTAGAAATGTGTGTTTGTGGACAAAATCTTCCCTGTCCTTTTGCGTAATACCCATCCTATTCCCTTCTAGACTACATTAGGCCTGTTCTCCTTAACATTGATGAAAGATTTAAATGATTGTAAAGGGAGTAGGTGCACACAGAACATATTCCTTTGTGAGCAGCAAAACCACATTTAGTATAGGCCAGGCTCTTTACTACTAAATACGTGTGGGATTCCCAGCAGCAGAGTGCTTTCTTTCCACACAGTTGCAATTTTTAATTATGCAGCTGGTGACATCTGGTGCCAAGATTACAGGCAGGATTCCCCACAGCAGATGAAAGCTGGTGATGCTTTCGTAACAAGGAAATGGTGGAAAAAGGTTTATGTCTGGATTAGGCTCACATGTTACAAAACACAGGCATGCCCTGCTGGAAAGTTCTCTGCTGTTTTTTTATTTACTTCCCACACATGGATAGCTTTGAGATGCAATATCTTGTAACCTATAGAAGGCAATGTCCGATTTTTCTCCCATCTCTAATAGCAATAAATTTTTAAATATCCCTCTGTGTGATTATACATCTTTGTAGAAAGCAGTACAAATACTACTGTTTTAGGTCACCTTAATTAGTTTGAAATAATGCTGTGAAATTGAACAAAAATCAGCTTTTAGTTAGTAAGTCTTAAAAACATTGATCGACGCAAAGCTTGCAGAATTGCTATCCACGAGACACAGGGGGAACAGATTAGAGGCCACAAGAACGCTTGTTGTTGTACAGACCTCAACTGATCTGCTTTGCCTTCACAACTTCGCCAAAATGTTTCAGAAAAAAAGCAATTAGATGTCATGGGGAGGAAAACATGCCCAGCAGATGGTGCTGTCTGATCGCTCGAGGACCCAGCCTGGGCAGGGAGAAGCAAAAAGCCATTGATGTCTCTAAAAAGGAATGGTGATGAGACTGTAGTCGTGTCATTGGAGCAGAAACTGAAACAATTGCTGACATGACTTTTCTTCCTTAGAATTGAAATGGCATTTTATAAGCAAATGTTTCAATCTCTTTGTTTTTCTCTATTGTCCTAAGTCTATTGAAAGTAGATGCAAACAAAAATGGAGACTCTACATAATAAAATACTTTAAACAAAATTTGAAACTCTATTAAATTATGTATTTTAAAGATATTTACACATTATATAAGTACAAAAAAAATCTGTATTTGTGATTACATCTGTTATCTAAAAACTATAGTTACATACTATTCTTCAGTAGGCAACATTTTCTTTCAAAAAAATTTCTTATACATGTCCATATAAATTTCTCACAGGATTTAGCAGTTAACCACTTTATCACCTCAGCATGATAATTAGGACTTGTCAAATCCTGTTGATTGTGTAATTAAATACAGATATTTATGTTGATAGCAGAAACTACTGGTGTTCCTGAAGCAAATCTGGTGTAATTTATGACCTCAGCATAAAACTTTTAATGTTGCACTTGTTACCTGCCTCAGGTCTCAACAGATGAATGATGCTGACTCATGTAGCATGTGCTACAATAAACTTACAAGGATATTAATCAAAAGAGAAAGGCTGGTAGCTTCATAGTTCAATGAAAATAAAAGGTTGCTCTCCACACTGTCAGTGGGAGTTAATCATTCAGCAATAACTCAATCACTGTACAATCTGCCTCCAGAGATTTAAGTGCAAATAACTTCAAATGCCCATTAAGACACATGTCCAATCTCATCTTCTGCTTGTGCTTCCTCACCCACCAAGCTTCCTTGGGTTGGAGAGGTTTTCTTGTGGATTCTCGGAGGACTCTAGTTGCAGGGCTCTTACTGACCTGTGTGACACCAAGACCTCTTCTGGTCCCTCCTCCACCATGTCACCTGCCCTAGAGCTGAGCACCCTCTGGAGGGCACCAACAGCTCAGGGTTTGCTTCGCCTGCAGCAACGCTGGAAAGGGTAAGAAGCACCTTCCCAGGGTGAGCTCTCTCTGTGACCATTGTTTAATTTTGAACAGCGTCCACATTTCTCCTGAAACAAGTGAGAAGAAAATTGTCTGAGAGCGTTTTCTATGCATTCATCCCTTTCAGATTTCAACTCATGCTTATCCATGCCCAAGTGCTTCAAGCAGGCAGTGGTTTAATGATTTTGCAAAGGTTCCATTTGAAAAGTTGGGCTGAGGTAGCCTTATGAATCTCACCGAAAGTGAGTTTTTCCCATTTTCATTGTTTCTATGTAAAACTCTCATAAAAGAATGGTAAAATCTTGTAATCTCTTGGAAGTTACAAGATTAAAAATTTGTAGGCTCATGCATTCTATATTGTTGTTGTTCCAAAGAAGTTGGGTGCCAGTGTCCTTGTCAGTCTGAGACTTGGACAGGTAAAAATTAATTTTTAAAAATGTTTTTCCTTTTTTTTTTTTTTATAAAATCCACCATTTTGTGGCTAAACTCCTTTATTTTTGTTTTCATCCTCAAGCAGTTGCTCTTGCTGAAAGTCATATATCTATTTATCACTGGTTTTTCAATTCATCAGCTTGTCACTAGTGTTTGTCATGAGGAGAAATGTTTTCCTTTTTTGATAACAACCTTGGCCTTTTCTCAAATCCTATTATTCGACAGTCAGACTTTTTTGTATCCTTGTTTATTTTCACCAGCAATTCTCTTCCAACTGAGATTTTCAGGTTTTTTTCAACATACACACACACGGATACACACACAGAGGAAAAAAGGAAGATTTGCATAATAATAGCCTTTGTCCTGATTAATTCACCCATTACCTCCCTCCTACCCTGCCAAATAAAAGGGCTGCATGTACTTGGCAGATTTTGGGTTAATGGTTGGATAAAATGATCTCAGATCTTTTCCAACCTTAACAATTCTACAATTCTGTGGCTCTATTTCATTCTTCACCACTAGGCATCAGCATTGCTTGCTTTTTTAAAAAAATTATTTCCTAGCTAGGAAATGATGCTGTTTAACTTCAGTCCCAACAAGGAAATTATTTGCTGCTGAACTCAAAGTCTTCAGTCTGCTTTTCTGTAGTAAATGGTCTTGAATACTCTTAGGGCAAAGGTATAAAGAAAACTCAAGGTGCATAATTATCTGGTGTCTACTATATGTGTGTTATATTGATGTGATCTCTGTAATGAACATTCTAAAGAACAGTTGTACTTGGTGGTTTACAAGGAATGGTTTCCAAAAGCTCAAAAATAAATGTTAGCCAAATCAGGTGGAGAGAGGATTTGAACAGAACAATGAAAATAACAATTAACAGTTGCTCAAGTGCATTTTACAAGATGCTGAACCCACAATCCAGATACCTTTTAAAAAAGAAATACTTTGTGTAGAAGTATTGTTTATACTTCTATAGGTATACTTCTACAAGGTGCAATTGCATACATTCTTAATTTTAATCTGCCGAGAGAAGACTTGCTTATTAAATATTTCTGTTCTCTTCTGGGAGGAGTTCATATAAGGCAGATAATATTTTCTGTGATAATGCAGAAATAGTTTTAATTCTAAATAGAATATTGTATTCTATCCTCACTTCAGAAGTCTTGGGACAGCTAGTACTGTCTGAGCAAAAGTTAGGATACCAACCAAATCTAAAGATGTTGGAAAAAAGTACTGAGTAACTGAATACATTTTTTTGTGTGTATTTTTTATTTAGTTACACAAATAGATACAAGAGTGGGTAGGGCATTTTTACAGGCTGTTGCATAGCATCCTACAAAATAGGAAACTTGGAAGTGCTGCAGCTTTTTGATAGAAAGCCAACTGACCATGAAATCCCACTGCAAACTACTGGACAAGTAGCCAGGAGAGCCAATGTTGCTCTGCAAATGTATAAAACAGAGGAATATCAAGTAAGACCTGAGCTAAGGAATAACATTGAAAGACTGAAAGAAGAGCTTCAGGAATAGTTAAAGAACACGAAAAGCTGGTCTGCCTGCTGTTGTCTCAAACAATGAGAGAGTAGGACCTCCCAGAGGTGTGGAGAAATGAGATGAGCCCCTGTAGCTGTGGCCCCAGTCAGGGGGCTGGCTTGGGCTGGCTTCCTGCAGAGCCAGGTTTGTTCCCTCAGAATCCAGGTCACAGCTAATCTGCACCTGGGCAAAGCAGTAACTGGCACATGTGAGCTGCCCATGGGATAGTTCTGGTCACTGTGACCAGAAATTGAAACTAGACAAATTCAAGTGAAAATGAGTTTCTGAAAAGTGAGTGCAACTGACCATGAAAACTGTCTCCTAGAGCTCACTTCTCTGCCAATGGAAATACTTGTAGCAGATGTAGTCAGTCCATTTTTCTTCATAAGATAAGCCTTATTTGAGGCAGGAGCTGATTCTGTCTGGTTTCTCTGAGTAGGTGTTCTTCTATTACAACATTTGTTAACTTTGAAAAACAATAAAAGCACTTTAATAATTATTTGAAATTTTCAAATATTTGCTCTGTAATAGGTTTCTAAATGAAAGGCGGTTTGCTTTCAAAAAAATCAGTATGACAATTTTATTTCTAGGTAAATACAAAAAAGCACAAATAAATACAATAAGTAAAAAAAGTAGGCAATTTAATTCTCAACATTTGTTTATCATTAAATTTATTCTACTGTGTTTGTGCAACAGTATAAATAAAAACATACAAAAAGAGGATGATTTACAGGCAAAATTTGCTCACAGATAAGGACAATGAACACAGGATGGACAGACCTTCCAGCTGGGATCAATATTACCCCACTGCTTCATTTGTTGCTTGCTGCCCTGGAAAAAGGACCTAGGAAGAGAGAGAGTCCCTTTTGCCCAGTCCCCAGCCATGACATAAGATGCTATGGAACAGCACAACATCTTGGACACGCCCACACAGCTCCAGGCTCTGTCCCCTCACAACTACTGCAGAAACTTAGCCCTGTCCTTGCAGGAAAGCAGGACAGAATTGAATTTCTTGTATGCACTGTGGAGCACTTTGAACTGTTTGTGATAGCCATATTTATGAAAAAATCGTGGCTTGGGGCACATTTAGGCTTCAGCAATGAATGAGCTTTTCTCCAGCAACTGGTGTAAAAACTTGAGCTTTCAACCCAGCGTGCCATCCCCATTGCTGTGACATGTCCTGCCTCTGGAGGACAGGAGCTGCTGGTGACAGCCCATCCTGGGCTTGGGAGCCTCTGTCCCTTCCAGCCAGTGCTGATGCAGTTACGTGGGTTTGTAGGCAGCTGGCTGGAAGCATGGGCACAGCACACACACAGCTGGGTCCATCTGGATGACACTGAGAAGGGAGGTAACAGAACTGCCTCCTGGCAGCAGCAGGTGTGACCAAGCTAATCCTAATACCGCTTTGCTCTGATTCATATGGAACTTGTTTAGCTGATGCCTGAAATTATATGATATTGCTTCCTGATCTCAGCAATAGAAGATGTCACCTACCTTTTGTCTTAGAGAATTTGCTCCTGTGACTTAGACAAAGTCAGTGGGTTCAAATACAACGAAGAAAAAGCCTTGGTATTTTCGATGGCACCAATATACATCTGTTCTGATTGTGCTTGGATAGAGTTAATTTTCTTCCTAAGACATAACAACCTCACAGACTCCCTGCTGCATGATCAACACGGCTTTGGGCATGCTGTTGTCTTGTTGGAAGATAGGAGGCTCTTGGATGGTAACCTCATGGCTGGATTATTGAGGATGTGCAAAAGCCCAAATAGATGCAATTAGAGACCTAATTGAATAAAGTGGGTACTATTTAATTTCTGTATCACAGAAGAAAGTGTGGGTAAGTGCATGTGAGACTATGTGTGTGAGAAACGAAATGTGAGAAACAAAATTAATTTTGCAGCAAATATATGCCTTGAGCTATTCCTTCACAGCAAATTCCTTTAAATTTGCCTGGTCCTCTTACTACCAAACTGGCCATGAAAGTCAAAACACAAAATTCCTTCAGTTCAGAAGATGCCACTTCTCTAGCTGCCACTGTTACACCCAGAGTATCCCTTTTTACCTTATATATGTGAGAAGGTTTGCCTTGGTACCAATCTTAGCTGACCCCCTTCTGCTTTAAAGACCCTAATATGCTGCCCCAAGAATTGGAGTAATTTATGATTATAAATGTATGACAATAAAGAATGACACCAGGAAAATCATCAGATTGAGTTGCCATTGCTTTGCAGTGTAATGCAGTTTTAGTTAAGCAGCAGATGTATCATGAAATTAGATGTCATAAAGTATTTAGCAGGTCATTTCTAATGTTATTTCATATTTGTCTAATCTTTACAGGGAGATTTTCTTCCTTTCCCTGGGCCCAATTTAATTTAGAAAAAAACTAGTCTGGATTTTGCAGGACAGAAGCCCTAAAAAATTAAATTTTTTGTGGCTTCTGGATATTAAAAAGAATTGAATCAAGCACCTTATGAGTACATTGGTCTTTCCTTTGCAGATCTTCTTAAATCTGCCATATGACAGCATAATTTCCAGATACTGCTGCTCGGTTGGAAAAGGGTAGATCACAGGGAAAACTGGGATAGATAAAACTATTAGCATAGAGAATTTTATCGTGGCACCTCTATGAATCTTTTATGCTAAAAAGATTTATGCTAAACTAGATAGTTTTAGCAAATGCAGTCATGTATGCCTTGTACCACACACACTACTACAAAGCTAAGCAAAACCAAAAACAGAGTAGGTCACAGTGCAGACAAAGCTGGGGGGTCCAGAGGTCTGTGCAAACATCTCTCACAATGCTGAGGAAAAGCCAACCAAAGGTGTGGGTAGAAGCACTGCCTCTGCACTTCAGGCTCCTTTTTAATTGTTATTTGCCTTAAGTATTGCAGAAGATCTGAAGATCCCAATTAAAAAGTGCAATTCACTTCAATTTCAGTAAAAATAAAATCTCATCCCAATGCTTTGGAGCAGAGTAGGAGGTTTATTAACAAGCTTAAAACAGTGTTTCATTTTTTAACAGACATGCAATGCCTTTTTAAAATACAGAAAAATACAGTCTCTCCAGTACTCTGCTCCCTGTAGAGATATTACAGATCTTGTTACTGAAATGTAACATAATCAAATATTAAAAAAGAATACTTTTTCTTGAAACAGTGGGGACATTTTTTTAATAACTAGATGCAAATGTACCCAGTTTTAATAGCTCATAAAACAGTTGCTTTGTTGCATTATTAGTGTATTTATCTGCCTTGATATGCCACCATTATTTTGCCAGCCTTTTCCTGGATTTGTATTGCTGGTCCTGGCTTTACTGGCACAGTAAATTTGCTCCTGATTTGCATTGTTCCAAGTACACTGAAGAACAGGCTGTTAAAAACTTGACCTATAACTAAAATGCATCCCATATGGCTACTAACAAGCTACATAAACACTATATTTCTACTCACAAGGCTTCAAATTTTGCCATGAACTGAAAAATATGTTTAAAATTTTGCTTTCAAAGTCAGCTTTTTGCAGCTTGGAAAGCACAAATTTCTTTCACTTCTGTGGCATGAAATTGCCTTAAAGTAATTTTGGAGATTGCTTTGCTCCCAAGAATTTCTGGGGTTTTTTGCTTTCTCTAGGACAGGAACGAGCATTATCTCAGGAAGCTCAAATGGTCACCATCATATCAGTGACTATATTAAATACATTGCTTTCCAGAAGTGCATTTAAAGCCACTATAAAGCGCAGTACTGAGGGTTGCTGTGACAGTGCTAATGCAAAGTCTGAGAGCCATGAAGGTCTGACAGGTTTAAAGTTTCTCTAGACTGACAGGACCTCCCCCATTTCCATGCTAGGGTTTTCCTATCAAGCAGCCTCTGCACAGTTAGAATGCAGGATTTTGCTCATCTGTCAAAAAAACAAAACCACAGAGAAGTGTCACGTCTGTCTATTGAGACTTGGAATAGTCACTGCATGCTGGAAGTAGTTCTAACATCCCAGTAATCACTCATTAGAAATTTTTCAACTATAAAGTGTTTCTCAAGGATGGAAAGATGTTACCTCAAGAGCCATCTGGGAAGCACTGCGAATTTCTAGAGCCAAGACTATGGCTAAGGTTTTACATTTTTATTAAAGGCTGATTGAGGACCCCACAGCATTTGAAAGGGAGAGCACCTTTGCCAAGCATGAATTTTCTGGGTTATCAGAGCAATCTTAATATATAGGGCTGGTATTTGCTTGTTAATACCATTATTTATACTGTACTTTTTACTTTTTTTCTTCATATGATGTGATAAAATAAAAATCTGTATTTCTTAAAGCAAAACTGTATGCATTCCTGCAGTTCCTACACCTCACAGACCAGACTGTCTTATGCGATTTTTAGGCTGGAGATTTCAGAACAGAAGGTCTCGTGTTTTAAAAATTACTAGAACAATTACTAGTCAAGTGCTAGCCTGACTTTCTTGCATGTTTCTGCATAAATACTGATAAAATGCATAATCATAACAAATACATTTTACTAAGCTCTAGCCTGGTACTAATGTAGGCAGTTTGATTGATTTGGACAGGAAGATGGTTGAGCCAGGTAATGATGAAATAATGGCTCTTTATTATGATTAATGCTTCTTTTTTTCTTTCTTCCTTTCTTTGTATAGTGCTGATGTTGTGCATATGTAAAAATGCCTAAGAAATAATATTAATCAAGTGATATTTAATCATATTTTAGGTTGGTATGGAAGAATTCTAAGTACAGTAAATGTCTTGATAAATTTTTAGCTAAAACGGAACAGCTTTTTTGTAAAGTAAAAACTTGACTTCAGAGGTCACACAATGTTTGGAATAAATCACTTTTTTTGCTTGAATGTGCTCACCCTATCCTGCTGTACAAGCTGCAGTATTATAGCATGTGAAATAAGGACATCATGCCTAATTGGAAACCTCATGCCAGAATTTATTTTATTAGAAGGGAATTTAAAAAGTCAGAGAAAATTAATCATTTCCTAAATTAATGAATGTATCACTTAGTAACTGTCATTAAAACCTTGTTAATTTGATCCAGTGACAAAGCTAATTAAGAAGATATATGTGCTTCTAAAAACTAATGAATATTTTAAACACTTTATTCTTTTAACATCTTACTCAATTGGTTTAATAGACAATGGCAGCACCATGTCATTCTCTGCTGGCCAGAGGTGCCTTCGGAGACCTGGCATGGAGAGGTAATGAGGCACTGCAGGCAAATCAAACAGCAGGCAGCATTTCTGGGAAGTGACAGCTCTGTAGGAAAGCCAAAGGGTGAAAGCAGAACTTCAGAGTGAGGGCAGACCTTCCTCATCCGCAGCAGATGGTTGAAGCCAGAGACTCGTCATAACTCTACTAACTTAAATGCAATTATGAAGTTAAGGAAATAGTAAAAGCCTTGTCTACCCTTTTAAATCCTTAAAATGTTCTTGCTAGAGGATTTGTTGCATTGCTAGCAATAATATCAAAAGCCATGTTTTCAAATAAGTTCCTCTCCTGTGCCCAATCTTGTGCTCTTTGTTTGATTTATAAAATATTTCTTTTACCTGCATCACCTCTCTTGAGATGTTTTGTTGGCAGTGTAGATGAAAATTTTTAACCTGAGGGTCTCTCTCTGTCATTATTTTCACAAGAATTTATGCTCTAAAATAAATGCAAAAATGTGAGTGTCTAGCAAGTTGTCATATCCATTTTTTTCTTGTAACCTTTTAGAAGTAAAGCAGTGACTAAACCAGGCAGGCTTCCCTTTTACTGCATTTTTACAATAGTTTAAAAGCACATGCCACTATTTTCCCTTATCCTCCTCCTTTTCTCAATATTTATCCCCCCAAAAAATAATAAATTAAAATAAATCATGCAGCTCCTCTCTCCTCACCCTTACAGGCATTGCCTGTTTCTTCCTGAACCATTTAAAACTAAGGCTTGAATAATAATTTGAATCTGATGGTCAACTTGTAGATATTCCTTGTAGTGTTCTATGTTCTTAGAATAGCTGAAATTACTGGTTATTTATATTCCATATGCCTTTCATTTTGCTGACATCTTTGGTTTTCAGTCCCAGTATCTTCATCAACACTGGCTGTGATGCTTTTAGCTGCTGGAGATCGCATTGTCAAGTTTTGCACACGTGTGTGTGAAGGTATAGTGAAGTGGATGTTTAAGAGGATGGCTTAATACTAAACAGAGGGATATAGTCTGTTCATTCTCAAGAAAATAATTTTTAAAATAGTGTAACTATTGTGTTGGAATCCTGGGAGCTGAAAATTCCAGGTTTTCTGAGCTGAGGGGTGCTGACCTTCAGGCAGGCACCACATTTGACTTGTGACCTTGGAACAGGCTTCTGAAGTTGTGTGATAGCACTTGGGTTGTGGGTGTGTAGCTGGAATGGTGTTGTGTGACCTCATGGGGTGAAAACTTAGGTTTGGGGTTTTGATATATAGTAATGTGTATGGGCCAAGATGGAGGATTCAGGGTGTTGTCTGAGTTCTTCTTCACCTTCTTCTTCTGTCTTCTTCATGGATCTGAGTGGCTTTCTCTAATTGGGTGAAAGATGTCTACATTGTAAACATCAAATGGTCACTATTGGGTCAAAAACATAAATAATATCAGTGCCACTTTGGTATTGGGTAACTATCAAATAGCCTTGGTGAAAGTTAGAAGTCCTCCGTTTTGCCTCGTTTCTCTAACTGGCAAGCTGTAAATACTGTAAATAAATAAGATATAATAAACAACCAAGACTGAACTCAATTCTATATTTCCTGTGTCTTTCATCCTGACCTCAGCCGAGATAAAGCAGGCAGGACTGTAACACTATTGCACATTGAAAACCAGAAAATTTGGCCATTGCTTTATGAAGAAAGCCTTGGAAGAAGCAGGTTAATGGTACAACAGGAGGAGGTGTGCTCTCGTGATCATAAAATACAACAGCAAACGGGATTTTAAAGCCACTTCGTTTTTTGTGCCACGTGACTGAGGCATGGAAGTATCTGGCAAATCAAAGTAAGCTGACACTTTTCAATGTGTCTTGCCACATAGATGTAGCTGCCTTCTAATGCTCTAAATCAAGAAGTCAAGAAAATGTCTTACAAAGCCGAGAGTAACCCCCAGCCAGGCTTTGACCTGACAGTGACCCTACTGCTTCTGTGCTCTCCTGAGAGCCTTCCAGGCTTGGCACACAGACACAGGCATCTCATCAGCACCCATGGAGAATTCAGGCTTCAGCTGCAGCACTGGAGCTCTGCTGCTGCTTCTGTGAACTACAAAGCGGATCACAAGGTGCTGTTTCTGCACCTAGTTGTTGGTCCATTAAAGTAGTGGGCTCTATTCTACTGCACTTTCTAAGCCTCTAGAATGTTAGCAAGATTGCTGTCAGCCAGATTTGTGGGGATTTTTAGGCTGAAAGCAATTTTGTTTTATTGAAGAGTAAAATAATAAAAAGCTTTCCCTTGTGAAGCTTGTCAACATGCATTTAGGAAAATTAGTTTGGAAACTTCTTTGCTCCTTATTGGAATGGGAAAATTGTTTTAAAGTGCTCAGCATTTCATTAATCTGGGGAATGTTTTGTTTTCATGTCCTCCCGACTGTCTACGTACAGTGGCCTTAAATGGAAATCTGTCTCTTGGGTAAAGCTGATGCTGTGGATACTACATCTTGCTTCAGAGACTAATACTTCTGTGGGAAAAGGACGAAAAGAGACTGAGATATTACTGTTTGTTTGAAAAAATATTTAGGCTCCTCACAGTGTTTGTGCATACACATACAAGCACACACACAACATGCTCAATGGACAGAGACTGACATAAAAGCTAATAATATAGTCCTTCTTTTAAAAAGTGCAGAATAGTGGAGAGCTGCAACAAAAATAATATTCATTAGATTACTAACATTGCATGTCTCTAAGTCTAAAACCCAGTTTGGTGCCAGACATATTAATTATGTGATTGCCATACTCACTAGTATTTTCTCCTAGTTTTCTCGTTCTCCCTGAGTCTTGGTTTGGTTTGGGGTTTTTTTCAACTTTTAACTTTCAAAGTGCAACTGTTTTGCTTGCAAAAAATCAGCCCTTTTGAACCAAATTAATTATTCCAGACAAACCCCTTCCCTCCTCCCCCTCCCTAAACTATTGCTGTCTTTCTGATTGCATATATTTGAACTCTGGCCTTTGTTTGTTTGCTCCATGTACTAGGTCTTGGGTGACTGATGCCTCATTGACAAAAATTACTGCAGGATTGAGAATAACAACAGTGCATAGAGACACTTTCCTAGGTCCTCCTGCATAGACTGTGGTGTGATTCCTTCCATTATTCACCACAGCTTTTCCTACAAGTATTTCCAGTAGATGATGTTTCATGTTGTGTTGCTCAAGATGTGAGTTAGTATTAAACATTTCCATGATTCAAAAGGAGGCAGGCATTAGCAAATTAGCATACTACAATTTTAAAATACAAGTTCATAGAAGTTGAAATGCAGATTCTGTTGAGAAAGTTAGCTGTTAAATTAACAACAGATTATTTATGAATTAAATTAATACGGAATTAATTCATATTAATATTATAAAGACCTTATGGGCAGTAAAACAAAGGAGAAATATGATTGACCATACATATGTTTCTTAGGGGTGATGGCTGGTAACTGTGCATTTGTGTCACAAAGCAAAAGCAGACCATATCAGACAGAGTTTGTGTTTCTCTGAGCTTGCAGCATGGCTAAGGGTAGGGCTTGAACAGCAACTTTTTTTCTTAAAAAATCACTTTATTCTTAATTTTTTTCTCCATTAGGAACCACTCCATTTGCTTGCCTCAGCAGTTCACCCAGGTTGGAAGGTTGTCCTGTTCACCTCTGGGCCCAAACCCGGTGTTTGTGCCCCTGGTGAAAGTTGTAAGATGTGATGTGTATGCTCAGCAGTGCTGACATCTGCATGGTAAGTATGTGGAGCTCAAATAACTGATGTAGTGTCAGACACAGAGTGAGCAGCAGAGGGCAAAGGGGTTAATTGTCTGACTGCTGTCATTATCCAAAACTCCATGGGTCATCATGTGCTAGAGGTCTCTAGGGATTCAAGCTGAAACAAGCAGATTTCTAAAACCAGTAATTACCAGCACAATACTACTATTTTAGTAGTATTTACATTGCAGGTGGAAGAGTTTGTAGGGTGGGCTAAGATGTGTCTGGTTGGCTGCCCTGGTCTCTTGCTCTTAGTCCGTAAGTACCCAAGGGAGCATGCACAGCCCAGCAACCACAAACTGAATTATGACTTTTGGACTCCCGTTACACCAGTCTATGTATCTTTATACACCTTCAAGGCTCATTTTTCCTCTTCTTTGCTGTGGGAGGGTTGCATGCCCAATTACAATGGAAGGGGAAATTAGGAATCATCTGCTTCAAAATAACACTTTCATTGTTTCTACTCTATCTAGCATTAACTTAACCTATCTCTGCAGGAAGTAATGCTTTGCTAACCACAACACTTACTTAAAGTACCTTGCAGTGCTGGTTTAACATCTCAGATGTTCCATATGCAGTTTGAGATTTCTGTAATGACATGTGCTGGGGTTCTGAGCTATCTGCTACTTGATAGGTTAAAATGAGTTTGCATTTATATCCTGTTTGCTATTATGTGCTGTCAGAGATAAAACAGTAAATTATGTTTAATATGTTTTATAGTGTATTTTAGCCTCTGTCTTCACTGACTCTCCTCAGACTCTATCGTTAGGTTCAGTCTCTGAATGTTATGACATATTTCAAAGCAATACCAAGGGAATTTGCTTCAGGCACTCACAGGACTCCCAGCCTGCCAGAGAAAATTGTCACTGGAATTGAGGGTGGCTTGTGGAGCTCCTCATCTATATTTGAGTTGGATCAGCATTTGACTAGAAGTAGTTTGCAAAGTTACTGTAAATGTAGCAGTGTAAGTGTAAAAGTTGTAAACTGTGACATTTATATATGAACTATAGGAAGAATAGTGAATTTTTTTGCCAGAACATCTGTGTTATGTGAAATTAGTCATAAAATACCAGTAACTGGAAACAGAAGCAATTTCTTCCAATGTAAGAAGTGAGTCTTTCTGAACCACACAGGTTTGCATTGTTTTCTGGGAGAACACAAAGAAAACTGGAGAGCCTTGGAGAAGAATTTAATGTCACTAATATTGTCAGTCCCAACAATAGAACAATGAAAATGGAAGACCTGGCAAGCTCTACCACACCATCCTATGTCTTGCAGATCAGGTAGGAGACCTCGCAATACATAATCCAAAATCCTTCTGCACTTGAGTGTGAGAACAAAGGCAGAACAGGAACATTCCCATTGGTGTTTGCACACTGGACTGGGCTGTTGTGGAGCAACCAAATGGAACATGGACTGCTGTGGAGTGACCAAGTGGGACTTGTGAAGGCCTTGTAACAAATGAATGCCAGTTTTTGGGGAGAGTTGGTCTTTGAGGTGCATGCTGTAGCCATTTGTTTTACTTGGGTACAGATGCTGACTTTTCTTTTTCTAGGTGGAAAAGTGTTCAGATTTTTTTTTGTACACCTAGTGCATTAAGCACTAGAAATACACATTGAAAGAGATGAGAGCTAACCAAGAAGTTCATGCACCACTTTGCAGAGGTGCCTGTTTTCTAATTATTTTGAGCCTATGGCCCCAAATTAATTTTGAGCCTATGGCCATAGGCTCCTCTAAGGCCAGAGATGCACATTTTTAAGTGCATTATATGTGGGAAGGATAAACCGAAACAGGTTAAACTTGCTATAAGAGAAATGAACAAGAGTTAAATACATGCTCTAGTTGTAAATTTGGAGGACTTGGCAAAGAACTACTTAGACTCAGGTACAGATTTTCAGGATGTTAATTTTATTTTAATTATGCGTCAAAGGACAAACTGGGGCTTTTTTAGATTTGAAGGACTTGGGAAATGTGGAAATGAAATTAATCAAAGGTATCACTTCTTTTTCCAAAGCAAGAAATCAAAGCTTTTTTATTAAAATTTGTTGTATCACAAATGAAGCAGTACTGTAATTAGAAAGTGTTTTATAATGTAGAAATTTGTGCATACTCCTATTTCATTGTCTGTTTCTGTGGGCTATATGTGTTGGTGTGGGTTTTTTTATTTGCTTTGCTGTCTTTGAGCAAACCAGCTGCACTTGTTTTACTTTTCATCAGCAGTTTGAACTGGACTATAAAAGTCCCATACTTGGCAGTAGACTATACATAAATAATCAATATGACATGTTGATTATATTTATAGTAAGGTGAAAATATAGCCTCATGACTCTTCAGAAAAGAAGATGTGTTGTTCTTCTAATAAGTTTTGCATAACCTTTATTTTCTAAAACTTGTGTGTATGCCCTCTATACACTGCCCAAATACTATATACCTTTTTGAACATCTTAATTTTGCAGATCTAGTGAACTCCTGTGGGCCCGTGTTTATGAAATACTATTTATTATAAACAAAGACCATCATATTTATCTTAATATATGGTACACTTAACTCTGAACAGCCTCTTTTCAGAGCTAAAGACCATAGATTTTATTAATTTTAAGCCAACATATGGTTTGCATGCCAGTGCTGACAGTGTTTGTAGGTTGTGTGCAAAATTACACTCAATAAAAAAATGGCCTCAAGTGCTATGGCTTCACCCTGAAATGCATGTACATAAAGATCCTCCCTTTGCTAGGAAAATACACACAGCTTCCTGTTCTCCAATACCCTCATAAAAAGTGAGATAAATTGCTTCCCCAGAGATGGTAATCAAATAAATCCAAAGAGTTTTTTGTAAGAGGCGGGACAGACCCTGGAAAATATTTTTTTTTTCACTGTGATTTTTGCCCCTTGAGGAAGGTGAGTGAACCTCTTAACAATGTGTTGTCATTAACTGTTACTTTGTTGCCTTATTTTATATAATGAAATAAAGGCTACTGAGGTCGGAAATGCACCCCTTTGCCTCATGATTCTCACTCAAAGAATACTGAGTTGAAATTTCAAGGTTTTTTAGGCAAATCCACTACCAGAACCTGGGCAAGAGAAAAGTTATGCTCAAGATCCATTAACATGCTCTCAAAGATAATAGTGCCACTGAAAAAGAGAGAACTAAATAAAGTCAAATACTGTTCTTTCCTGATGAGACCTTTAAAGGGTCTCTTGAAGGAATAGACTTAAGGAGTCTTTCTTTTACGATGTGCCTCTAGAAATAGAAGGTGCCTCTTGAGACATTTGTGTGATTTAAAAAGCCATTCTTACTATTAATGTATCCCACAGGATCATGTCTAGAATAACAAATAGAAGAGACAGAGTGACTCGTGCTATAGTTACTACACTTGCTGTGTATGCGTGAGGTCTGCAGGTGACTGTAGAGAAGATGATCCTGGAGAAAACAACACCAACATATCCAGCCTGCCTGGTGGTCCTGGGATGTATTTGTGCCTTGTGTGGATGTGTGCTTTGGGAAGACAGGGACTGTCTCTTGTGGAGTTTTGCTGCATCAGTTGCACTTCATCCTCCTGGAGTCCTAGTCCATGTCAACCCTTGTCCTCTCTTCAGCTGGGGACTTGCACTGCCAAGTTGTGGATTTGCATGAGTATTTTAAGTATTTAAGTATTTTAAGTTCATTACTTTAGTCCTTCCTGGCTCCTGAAATTAGGTATGTACCTCAGCCGTGTATTGAATACACATGGAAAATTAAACCTGCACTGAAATCTTCATTCCTGCTGCCAGAAAGGTGCGATCTAAGTGAAACCTGGCCAGGGACTCTGTCACAGAGTCAGGCTTCCATAGCCAGAACAGGAACTTGTAGTGCTGCAGGGGATAAGCACAGCCTTAAACAGTTTAGATGTCAAAATCCCAAAATGTACTTGGGAAAACTCTCCCAAACAGCTACCTGCATACTTTTAACCAGACAATGCTAATAAGAGCTCTAGGATTTGACTTCAGGGTAGTGATTACATAGCAGTTCATTTCAAAAGAATATTAAAACCCCTACTGAATAAAACTAACAGCTCCGTGGCTGTGCTTGAATGCATTCATTATGAGAAAGCAATTTTACCCTGGGCCAGAAAGACACTGAGCAGGCAGATAGCGGAATTGCCATGATGAGGATTTCTGAGCTCCAGGGCAAAGCTGGGAAAGTGGGGAAGTATTACAGCAACTGCAATTATTTTTCATGTAATGCTGTAATTAATATTCATGTAATGAGTAGAAGCTTGTGCCCAAAGAGCTCTTAAGTGTGAGGTGTGGTGAGGGGTGAGCCGTGACAGGAGTGGCAGCGATTCTCATTCTTTGTGGGCAGTTGCTGGGGCAGCTACTCCTGTGTCTGGGCTCCTGCCACCAAGGGCTCCACGGGTTGTCCTTCTTGTAGTGGTGCTCCCACCCGGTGCGATATTTCCAGTCCCCAGTGTGTCCCCCCAGGGCGGGCACAGCCCAAGGGAAAGCATGGAAGCAGCTCTCTCAGGCTGGGCAATGGAAAACCAGCAGTAAAACAGGCCCTCTGGGACCTCTGAACAACAGGCAGGCAGCTGGGTAGTGCTGAAATACAGATTTCAAGAGAATGCTTTCTAAACTTAAACATTTTACTGCTGGTTCCACACAGTATAGATCTTTTATGTTTTACTTGTTTACTGCAGGTAAATTTATTGCAAGTGTCACAGTGTGAACATGGGAGTGCAACAACAATTGTGAAGGAAAAGCTGCAGGGCAAATAATTCAGGACAACTTTCCTACTCTGGTATGAACCAAAGTGTTTTTGTCTTTGTCATCTTTCTTATTTTTATTACTCATCAGACTGGGGGCCATGTTCTGCTCTGAGCTGTAGCAGGAAGAAAAAAGAATAAATTACCAAACGAAGCGTGGGCTAAACTGAAGACAGATGATTTGCTCTGGATTCTTCATGCTCAAGGTTCAGGTGTAATTCAGCAGAAACTGGCTTTTTGTATTTTGTTATCCAAGACACTTTGTTTCCCAGGCACGGCACTCTTTCAGGAAAAGCTGTCACACATTAGCTGTGTGGGGACAGCCTCGGCCCAATAATCCTAGGACACTTCAGGATTATCCTCCAAATGGCATCCCTGGTCAGGTCCTTATATCACTGATTGCTATCTGAGTTGTACTACAGCCTCTGCTAAATTCTGCAAACCCAGTTGCTTTTCCAGGGATCCTGGCCCGGGGCCTTTGGGCCCTGAGCCAGAAGCTCTCAGGCCTGTAGATGTATTTAGCTGTGCAGAATGAGAGAGAATCTCCTCAGCTAACAGGGCTCTCCTGCCCCTAACAGCACATAAGCTGCAGCCCAGGTCTCACTGGAGCCCTAGGAGAGCCCTCTGCTCTCTGCCTCCATGGTCCTTCCCAAAACCTTTCTTTTTCCAGGCTGTCCACTCAGTTATAGGGGCAGTTTGAGTCACTTCATATGTATCATATTAAGGCTGCTTGAAGTAATACATTAGTACATCCAACCATTTGCACCAGTGAGGGAGGAAAAATTTAAAAACCCATGTGTGAGAAGTTTGTGGCACAGCAAGTTGCAGGGAGGTAGTTTATAACAGTTATTTTCGAAGAAAAATTGTATTTGTCTAACTAGGAGAAAAACTCTATAACTAGCTAGGAAAAAATCATCACAAAGAAAATTAAGAAAATAACAGTTCTTAAGTCAACCTGACATTTATTCTTCACTTGAGGAAAATATCTGAAAGAAACCTGGCCTTTAGAGCTGTAGGAAAATGGGCTATTGGAGTAGAGTGCAGATGACTTTGTTATCTGCCCTTCTGGTTAATGGTACACAACTGCTAATGCCACATGCACAGGATAACAAAAGAGCCATCTTAGCCAAGTAAAGAAACATTAAATTGGCCCTTCTACACTCCTACTCATTACACCACTAAATATTTAGCAGTTTGGTTGGGTGTCATAAAAGGGGAGAACATTAGTCTGAGGACTCATAATTATAGTTCTGAGCTGTTCTTTAGTGTTCTGCAGTTCCAGCACCAAGAACTTCAATTGTTAAAAATGTAAATGGGTTATTACTAAAATTTCAATGTGTGTTGTTGACATAATGAAATAAACAAATACAAAGCAGGCTGGAAATGGTTATTATTTCTATTTAGATCCACTATTAGTGCTGCTAAATCCTACAGACGGGCATATTGACAATCCCTTCAGTGCTTGTGCTGCATACCTGCTTTATAAAACTTGTCCTAATTAATCAAGGCACATGTACCTTTCCTTTCTTGGAAGTTAACTGAATGCCAGCATGAAGCCTTGTAATGGATAATTCTTGCTTGCAGGGTATCATTTTCTTACATTTGGTCAGAAAGGAGAGGAAAAGCAAGGTGTGCTGGTTTGCTGGAGATCAAAAAAAGCTGTCCAGGCAACACAGAGTTATTCACCTTTAAAGACTCTTCTCTCAGCATGACATAGCAGTGCAGGTTGATGCCCTCCAGTGTTCCTCATTTACAGGCTGATGAACATGAAGTATCTCCTGAAGCACCAAGACACCAGGAGAACAGTGTGGTGACTTAATCCCAGCAGCACACTCAGAGCTGGTACATGTTAGTCTTGTCCTGGTGACCAGGAAAAGCAGTTATTCCTTAGCAGTAGGAAGGAGGGGAACTTACTGTGCAACTTCATCTGCCACTGTTTTCTTATGAAGAAAACAGTTGCTGATTTTGGACTCCACTGGTTATTTAACAAAAAATTTACTCCTTTAACCAGAATGCTTCATCTCTCATTATATTTAATTTCTACTGCCAGCATTCCACATACCTATGTAATTCAGTTCCATTTTTTAAAATCAATTTTATGCAGTCCAGAGCACTGTCTCATGTAGCTGGCATCACACCGGTTGGTGTCATTGAAAATAATTTGATGTGAAAATACAAGATAACTTGGCAGATAATTAAAAAAAAAAAGCTTTTGCTTTGACACTGGACTACATTTGAGTTTGGTATAAAGATGGAAAAACAGATACTGGGATATCCACACTTACTCCATGTATAAATTTAAACTAATGGCTCAAGTTTTTTCTTATTATAATCTTTTTCTTCTTAATAACAGTGCAGCCTCCTTGAAGTCAGAGATTTTCACACCCTGCTCTTCTAAACATCCTTACCTAAAACCTGTTTTCTTTCTTTTCTTAACATTTATCACTTATTTCACCAGTAAAGATTAACAAATTGCTGAGGTTTTCCTACATCCACCTGATTGGATGGGGTGATTGGAGGGAGCAGCAAGGAAATGTGTCAAATTAACTCAAGGTCACAAGTTGGACAAAAAAAACAAGAATATTTTTCCCTTTCCCAAAAGTGATTTACCTTTCTTAAAATTCATTTGGTTTTAGTAAAATAAAAAGGAAAAAAATCTTTTTTAAAGTTATTAGCAATAAAAAAATTAATCAGACACATTATTTTTAAAAGTTCACTGACTTGCTTCCTTAAGAATGTCTTGAGAATGTGAAAGAAAAGAACTGCCCTGTAATAGGTGTGTGTGGTGATTCTCTAGATTGAAATGAAGAGATCACACATCTTTAAGAGTGTTTGAATGCATATTGTTATAACCCCAGTTTCCAACCATTATGCCCCACAGGTATTACATATCTGAAAATACAATTGAAGTATAAAAGCTCATTTTAAACTCCTACATCACAAACCTACTGCTTTTTAAATGCCTGGAACACAGCATCTTGTTTGAGTTCCTTGGGTTTGGACTGTAATCATCCCACTGTCTCCTTGACAACGGGAGGAACATCAAGCAATTCAGAAAAGGAGAGCTACAAAGGTTGCAGCCCTTATAAAAGACAATTCAAAGACTTAGATCTGCCCAGAGAAGAGACATCAACTCCTGCTTAACTTTTACAATCAGCTGACTTCACGGATATTATTTTTCAACTATTTTTTTGTGGGATGGAGATAATGTACAAGTAACCTGATCACCCCATATGTCTGCGGCAGCAAAAGAAGAAAGATGTGATTTTACATTGTTACTGCAAGATTAAGAAACACTTATGAGTAATTAAAGATAGTGAGAAAGTAATAGATTGGTTAGAGACTTTAACATAACTTTTTGAGCTTCCTGGGTACACATTTCTAAGACTGTTTTTTTCTAAGCAAAGTTTGCACTCGGATGGTGAAAATCTTTATGTAATGCCCATTGGGGAGGTTCAGATTGAATATTAGGGAGAGTTTCTTCACTGAAAGGGTTTCTGAGCACTGGAATAGGCTGCCCAGGAAAGTGGTGGAATCGCAGTCCCCGGAGGTATTTACAAGCCATGTAGATGTGGCACTTAGGGACATGGTTTATTGCTGGGTTAACAATTGGTCTCAGTCTTAAAGATCTCCTCCTAAATGGTTCTGTGTATTGTAATTCAGGATGAATCAGGACTGATAAACCAAAAGAGATATAGAGGCTGCAAAAATCTCTTAAATCTTCTACCTACCATAAAAGTGAAATGGTTTGCAGCTACAGGAGGCTGTAGTTGTGGACATGTCAAAGACTCATACATAGCTGGAGACACATCAAGGAATCCCAAAGAGAAGACTTGTGTGTTTGGGGCTGCAGAAAGGGATACTGCCAAAATAGGGGAAAAGGTGGGAAAAAAATAAAAATCAAAGTAAAGAACCTTTCAAACAATAAATGAATCATAAAACAGTATTCTTAGTTTTAGGTACTCCACCTGTTGTACAGGCATAGCATATATATTACAGCTGATTTAGGACAGTTATCAACTCAGATTTTTAAAAAGGAGGAAAGAATGAGTCACCCAGAGCACATGGAATTAAGCCTATATGAGCATTAAGACTAAGTGTTCTTCAGCTAGGAAAGACTCTAAATCTAACACACAGAGACATTTACAATTTTTAAGATCTTTAATCTGGAAATTATGCAGTATGATTTGAATCAATTCAAAATGTCAAGAGTGTGTTAATTTTTGTGGAAGATGATATCCCAACTCCCACTTCCGAATCAAACTTTAAAAAGACAGAAAAATTACCACTTCCCAAATTACCACGATCCCAAAGCAGGCCAGAAGATTAGGACAGAAAGTCATGAAATCATGCCATCTGAAAGGGGGAAATTGCAAATACCAGTGATCAGTGACTCTGCAACCAGGACATCTGTTACAGGGAGCTTGTCATCAGGGCACCTGCCCTTCAAACCTTCCTGGATACAGCAAAAAGAGGGATCTGCTCCCCTTTCCCACGTAGGAGCCTCCTGAAAGTGTACAGAGCCTTGTCCCAGTGGAAAGAAGGAGTTTCTGGTCCCTTCTTTCTTTTTTTGCCTGCCTGTTTGCTATAGCTAAGTAACATAGGGTGTGTGTGGTGGTTTGTGGTCTTCTCTTTTAGCTGACTAGGGAAACCAAGTCAAGGCATTCAAACCTAGGGAAACCAAGACAAGGCATTCAAACCTTACTGGCTGTCCTTGTTGGACTTTGATGAATATTTTCTAGTTCTGTTTCTGAGAAAAGCAGGTAACACATACTCTGTTTTACCTTCCTTCTTGGGGGACACCAGGAGTGGTTAATCTCTTTAAGTATCTGTTCCTGTAGAAGTTCTATCCTGCACAAATATTTTTGTCCGTGGCACTAGAAAATGCACACAGACTTTGAGAAAAACATAGTCCAGAAAAGGAAGCAAGGCATGGCATTGTGTTCTTCAATGATAACAGAAGTCATCTGGGCAATTAGACTGGGAAATATTTCCATGCAACTTCTATGGAATTTCACTTTCATCAGCAAAAATAATACTTTTCATTTGAGCTTCACAAGTTTGCGTTATCATGTTGCATGATTCTGCACATGGTGATGACTGCATAATGAAAAGCTGATTCTATAATACAGGGCAGTTCACCCTGTAGCTGCCCTTGCCCTCACATACCTGCCCAAGATTTTTTCAGCTTTGAGTCACATGCTGTAAATTCCAGTTTAAGATGTCAGAGCTGGTGCTGGCCACTAAGGAAAGCCAATGTTGGTGCTTCATTACTTCACTGCATCAGCTCCAAAAATTTTGCTGCCATTTGGAAGATGGAGAAAAACCTCTACATGCAGCATAGACTATTGTATATGCAATGTTCTATGTACAAAATTCTACAAAACATCTATTCTACAAAAAAAAAAGTACAAAAATTCTGTATGCAGCATAAAATATTGTATATAAATACAGAGAAAAACTCCTCATAGATTATTGTATATAGAGCTCAGCCCTAAGCCACCAGGCAGTAAGATTATCAAGAGCTAAACTTCAGCTAGTGTAAACTCATATAAGTTCCCTGATACCTGTCCTTAGCATAACTGTGGTTCATACCAACAGAGCATGTGAATTTTTTTTCTTTTAATACTTTTGAAAATCAGAAGCTGTCTCTAGATTCAGAGCATTTGTCACAAGGAACTAACATCAGGACCTGCCAGATCATGTATGTCTAGCAAAATGTCTAGAAATGTTAGCTCTCCAACCCTGACACACACTGCAGCTGTAGCTTTAGAATAAAAATTTCCAGAACAGACTATATTAACAATTGGCTCAGTCTCAGTTTAAAGTCAGTGTAGCTCCATTAGTTCTCTGCTTCACCTGTAGCAAACCAGAGTAACAGATGCTCTTTCACAAGGGACTGACTGATAAACCACTGTACGTATTCTATACCCGCCATTCAAGTGGAAATTGTATTTCCATTTAAAAGTCTATTATTTTATTAGAGCGCATTAAACATGTTTTCCTTAGTTATGATCCCCAGTCTCTCACTGTCTTTCACTTCTAATGTGTTTTCTTTGGTGACATTTTTTTTCTTGTCAGGGAAAGGTCGTGACATTTCAAGGTGTTCACTTCCTGAAGCATGACTCCTTGAAGTAATGAGATTCAGTTGATCTGTCAGTAAAAATCTGCCACAGTGAAAACGAGCCTCGCAAAAGCAGAGCTCAGAAGCATCAATGCATGGTCACTCCTGATGGAGCTGATGGCTGCCCGTGTTCTCTGTGTTATTACAAGATTGCACAGAAAGGACAAAACCCCCAGGATTATGTGTCACTGGGTGTCATTATTATTTGAACCTGTTTTCAAACTACTCATTAATTTGCATGGTGATTCAAGCTCAAGCAAACTTTGTTTTGTTTAAACTCTAAATGATGTTAATCTTAAATGTCAAAAATTGTTGTAAAGCAATTTTGGTTCCTTAATGAGTATAAATAGATTTCAGACTGCAGATATTAGTTTGAAGTTTCCTGACTGAAATTCTTAGGCCTTTTTATGGTGGTTGTTACTCAGAAGCACAACATTGAGGACTTTAATCTCAAAGGGAAATCCCTTTAATGCTGGCATCTCCAGAATGTAGATCAAAAGTAGACTTGGGCCTGACTGAAAAAGTTGGTTGTTTTCTGCCCCAGTTTCCTTATCGCAGAAAAGTTGCATACAGTTTTTAATTTGATTTAACAATGCTTTGCATGCTCTTTTCACCTGGGAAGGACCGCATTACATTATTCTATAAGAACTTGCTCAGCCCAGGGTGAGTCTGGAAATAACCTTTACATGTCCCCTTTGTGCCAACGCATGCAGAAATTATAAACTATATTCTGGAGAGAGAAGTGTGCTCTAGACCTTTTAACCCCTACACAACCTCCTTTCTAGTAATATTTGTTAAATAACCCTTTCTGATAATTTCATCATGTCTCCTCAAGAAAAGACACAATTTGACCAAGTATATACTTTTGCCTATTATGCAATATTGTGTATTTCAGCCTTCTTCCATTTTAGGAACTCTGCTTTAGGCTGATAATTTTTCTTTTCGTAAGTTGCTGTCAGTTTTCAGTCCTTTTGAAAAAAAAAATCAGTATTTTTAGGTACAAACTTCTTAAATTGATTTATTATTTTTTATTGGATTTCCCAACTTCGTAATTTTATTGGAGTTGTTCTGTCTTACTTGATTTCTGCAGCATTGATTGGTCATATTCACCAACAGAAACAAATAATCACTTTTTAAAAATCTCATGTCATCAGTAAAATTGGAGTTTTTTCATAGATGATATGTACATTTGAGGAGTTCTTTTGTCTGGGAAGACAGCAATATGAAATCAGAATTAAAAGAATTTAGGAATGAAAATCTCATTAGTGTAGACTGATTTTTCCCTGAAGAATATGACAGTGTCATGCTCTTCCTTAAAGACAACTAAAACTAGCTTGTCCTAAGTTTCTAAGTGTATTTTAAAAACCTCCAAAAACAAAACCATGTCTTTCTCCTGAAACTGATCCATTTTTAATCCATCACAATATGTTAAAATATTAAGTTACTGTACTTTTTATAGCCCTTGTGGGCTCACTTCAATGATAATAATAAGAAATAACGATCCTACTCACGCCAGGGCTGTCATTTGAGATGGAGAGTGCAAGAGTGGTGCAGACAGTTGGGTTTTATTTGCTGTTAGGGGGAGAGCTGCCACTCATAGCAGTAGCAATAATCTGTATTATTCAACATTTGCAAATGTTTCTTCCTGCTAAGTAGCATTTTTATAAGGAAAGTCACCTTCCATTTTTCCTCAGAATAACTGCATGACCCATCATGTACTGGGAGCAGCCAGATTTATAATGAGAGGGTTTTCAACAAAATCTGGAAGGAGTGGGCAAGAATGATGAAATAACTGATCATCAGTGATACATTTGATCAATCTGCACAGAAAATCAATCCATTTTAATGGAATTTAATAAAGATTTATAATGTGAATATAATAAAGAATATGGTGTGTATAAAAGGTTTTAGTAATTCTTAAGTTGCAGTATTATTGTAAAGCCGTTGAAAAGTTGGCGTGTCTCATCCCGGTGTCTCAGATTAGACACAAAACCCCCCTTACGATACACTCCAAAAAACCTAAAACTAAGAGAAAAGAAATTTCTTGAGTTTCTGAGGGCAAAGACTCTACTGATGGGTTTTGGCATTCTTCTGCATTCAGTGGTTGGTAGAATTAAAAAGATAGTTGCAGGCTCTGTACAGAGATAATATCCTGCACAGTAAGGTGCCTTGTTGATTAACCCACAGTAAAAGCAGCTTTGTGATGCTGGGATAAGAATGAAGGGATGCGTAGAATTGGGGTTTTGTTGATGATTACTTTGACATAACAAAATCTATTAATTATTCTTCAGTTTTCTGTTCTCTTAATAAATATGATTTTGAAGTAAATCTGACATGAGCCAAGTGGTCTGGTCTTAGGAAGACAGTGAGCAGATAAACAGGACAAACAACAGACCACTGGGATCCTATTGCTTCACAGTTTGGGAGGAGAATCTCTGAACAATTCAAAGTGGAAGACACTCAGAGGATTTTAGTCCATTCTTCCAAATTATTTCCTTACAGTCTTTTCCTTCAGACTTTCAAGCAAGTGCTTACATATTGCACTCATGCAAAGAAATTTCCTGCAGTTGGCATTAGTTGTACCTCTCTAGGAAGCTGGGAGGAAACTTTTGGTGAAATACTAATTTAGACAGTGTACCAAATTCAGCCCTGGATTATGTTTTTTTTCTGAAGCCAATGACAATTCAAAACTTTTGGCAAAATATGCACTTTATAACCCAAATTTTGAGGATTCCTTCCTTTCTGCTGGATTTATGTGCATATTGTGAAAAAATGACACAAAACCATTGTGAGGTTATGATATGAGTTTGTCTTTCATTATAAGAGAAATGATCCCATTGTAAAACTAACTCATCTCATAGGTGTGTGAAAGAGAAAATGACATTTTCTAAGTGTTATTACTTGTCTATCTTCACTCCTCTATTTTCTTGCTTAAGGTCTTTTCACTTAAGAAAACCTGTAGATTCTGAAAGCAATATTGAGGAGAGAAAAGTGAGATGAGAGTACCCTGAAGATTGGCCTTTTTCAAAAAAAATTATGCAACTAAACTTCTTACATAGTAATTACAGTAGATAATTATCTCTTTCATTTGAAGAAAAAATTATATTTTTTACAATCATCAGGACTTCATAAACCAATAATTTCTTCTGTTTCCAGTCCCATGTTTGTATAGAATAAATGGTGAATGCTGGTGGAAAATATGGAAAATGGTGTGAGTTTGGTGAAGAAATGTTTATCATCTGTGACCTCTTCCACTTCTAAAATAAACTCAAGTAAATACAAATTACACATTTCTTCTGGGTATTCACAGGTAGCCACCATTTGGGAAAGATTATCACGTTTTTCCTGAATTTAGTTACTGTCATCAAATTTTCTGTAGTCATTGAAGGGTTCAGTCATTGCTCTTCTACACAAGGAATTTTTAATGTGAAACATTCTGTGAAGTTTGAAGAGAGCCCAGAACACTTGCTGCAGTCAGTCCCATCATTGTTCACTAGTGGAGTCTCTGTCAGCAGAGGGGACTGGATTTTCTGTCCTCATTTCCAGTAGTTCAGGCAAGATCTAATTAATTAGAGGGTCATTTATGCTTTACTTACTCATAAAGGAAGAGCTGAGGCATCATCTTAGATAAAATAAAAAAGGAATTTTTTTGAGAAAATATGTCTAATATGATTTGGGGTTTGTTGTTTGCTTTCTATTTGTAGGGAGACATCCCTAAAGACTACTACTGAGTGATTATCTCTTTGTGTTAGGTCAACACTGAAATAAAAGCCCATTTAGAGATGCTTATTCTTGAATTGAGACTCCAGTGATTTTTCTTTATGGATCTTTTTTCTGTTCTGACACAAACTTTCTATTAATTATTAATAATAAAAGGAGAGAATACCTTGAAGGAGCACAGAATCTGAGCAGCCATTAATTAATTTTTGAGACTTGCCTATACAAAATTTAATTCCCTAGAACATAAGTAAGAACAAAATCCATATACACAACTTGTCCATTGTACAGAAGGATTAACAATTTATTAATGGACCCATCTGAAGTTGTGAGAAACATTTGCATGCTTGCATACAGTGAACCATTTCAAGCACTCTCCAGTAAGTTTGGAATATATTGGTGAAGGAAATGCAGTGTGGATAAAAGCACTTCTAGTGCTTGCATTCAGATGTAGGAGGAATGATTTCTGATAATTTTTATTGAATTAAAGTCATAGAAAAACCAGAATGCATTGACCTCTTCACAGGGTGCGTGTGCATGTGTGCAGTGAGTGGATTCACTGACGTACCTCCTGACCCTGCCTTGGCAGAGACAGAGAAGATGATGTTTTCACATACTCAGCTCTTTGATTTCCTTTCCACTAGCCATAATTAACATTTATTCAAGCAACATTAGGAAGAACATAAATATTTCAAAGAAGCTAATTACAGCATCCAAAACATCCTCCAAGCTATTCGTTTAATGAGGCTGTGTTTTGTTCCTGCAATAGTGTAACATTAATTTCATCAAGCAATTAAACAAAACAAAACAAAAACAGATACAATGAAGGAAGACGTACTTTTTCTCCTGTTTACAAGAATGCTTACTTGAATTTCAGTGAGTTCCTTGAATAAAGATGACTGTCATAAACCATACAAGCTTCCTATAAACGCAGATTCAAGCTTGATGAACTTGCTCTGTCAAAATTTGCGCCAATTTCAGTAGACATATTATCTTGGTGTAATATATAGTCTGAGCTTAGTGCAAATCTACATTTTTTGTAAGAACTCATATTGTTTTTTCTAGTATATTACAAGGAGGATTAGAACTATGCCCAAATCAGTTTACCTTACCCATGTATCAGGAAATGCAAAATTACACTATGCTTTTAGTAAAAAGGCATAGCCTAAAATGAAATCGAGCTCTTACTGGGTTGAAGTACTGGAAGAGTGTAGCCTGTTAGGATTCAGACACTGTAACTCATGGCACAAATAAGATTGAATGTGTAATGGCTACTCTTTTTACCCATTAGCAGGAATCTGCTGAAAAAAATTTTCACATTTCAGATGAAGGATTATCAAGCAATACAAATCCAAGCAAGAGAGAAATATTAGGGGTTTTTTAAATGGTAAATGGAAGACCAGAAATTTCCTACCCGGAATGTTTTTTCATAATCTTTAAAATCTCCTGGTATGTTTTTGTGCAAGTGGGCTCAGCAAAATTTTTCAGTTTGAAGTACTAAAACACACTGAGAAAAAATGCAACTTCTGGGCTAGTGAGAACACTTTCACCTGAACCCAAAGTTTAATTCAAGATGTATCTTTTCTTCACTATTCTTATAACACTCTGCAGCATTCAACAGGTGCAGAATATTTACAGGTATCCTGTGCTCAAATCATAATGGACTGTAGTTTAATTTATTTCACTATCTATTAAATATTTAACTACACTCTAATAATTAAAATTCATAACAAATTAAATCTCTCCTTAGGCTAAATCTTGGGACACTGATTCATGCAGTTGAATCAAGATGGATTAGGGAGATACCTTTCAGCACTGATGACTCCCCATTTATGATAATTTCTTCAAATAAATGTGTTCTGCTTTTATTAACAGAAAAACAGAACTAAATGCAATCCCTCAATTAAGACTGTTTTTAAAAACCTCTTTTAATTAGGTAGATATAAATGCAGTCATCCATAAAAAATACAGGCTTCTTCAATTTATGTACTGGTCTGATAACTGGCTTTCCATTGACACAAGGATTAACTCTGTCCCCAGACATATAAAGGAAAGCTTTGCTACTGAATCTGATAGAGAAGATGCTTATATTACTTTTTAAAAAAATAATTATAGCCTCTTAGCATGCTGCTTGGCAAAGCTTTTGCAGTTTTGAGGGTCTATCAAAGTACCCAGGGTTGCAGAGCTCACTTTATTTCACATATACCTGATAAAGGTGAAGACAAAGAGCAGATACGGCTATAAATCAAAGTTTCATTTTGTTTCACAGTAACAGCCACTGCTCTTGTCAGGCAGATTTACACCACCATATACAATTTAGCCCCCAGTTGAAACCCACTGAAATGGTAAAAAAGATCTGCAAGTTGTTTTGGAAAATGACAATCTACTTTTGCACTACTGTCTCATTGGTGGGCTGTGATGTACTAATTTCCTTTGACAGAAAAAAAGCAACCAAGCAAAAAAATACGAGTAAATAGAAAAAGAAGGGAAAACAAATCAAAACTGGGATCTCCTGTCCTGAAACCACGCCTGTAGCATTGGAGCAGCACCTCAGCTGCTCAGGATGTTCCTGGAGTAAATGGTGAGAAAGAAGAGACAGCCAGACATTCCTCATACCTCAAAGTCAGCCCTTGCTGCTGGGCTCGGTGTGAGGAACAGGTCAACACCACCCTGAGCATCTTGCTCACTCTTGGCGGTGGCGATCATCATTTGTCAGATGTGACAGCAGGAGGAATGGCAGACGTGGGTAGCCACTCTGTTAAGCCAGACCTTGCTGTGCTTCAGGGGTGGCTGAACTGAACTACCCAATGCCATAACAGATTTGGGGTCTGTGTACTTTTGGCTGTCATATAATGTAGTTGCTTTCATTATCTACAGGCATAAATAACAACTGATACCAAGGTCTGTAGCTGTATTATAAATAAAATACCTTGCTAAGCATAGTATGGGGGTTTTAATCGCTAAATATTACCATATCACTGAATTCCGTTTAATGGTGTGGCATTGTGTGTGTATTTAAAGCACAGGAAAAGTCAGGAGGCAGTCACAGACTGAACTTTGAGCGTGCAGGCGGCGGTGCCAAGGCAGGGGGATGCCACCCCCAGAGCCCCCATCCCCAGAGCCCCCATCCCCAGAGCCCCGCATCCATCCCCAGAGCCCCGCATCCATCCCCAGGGCCCCGCATCCATCCCCAGAGCCCCGCATCCATCCCCAGGGCCCCGCATCCCCAGAGCCACCGGCCGCTTGTCCCGCATGCAAGCCCCACGAGATGTACTCCCACCTTCAAACAGAGGGGGCAAATCATCTAGTGGGCCCGATTTACCCACTTGCAATCACGCCTCTCCCCCCGTACCCCAGGCTGGGGCAGTGTCTGAACCCCCGGCCCCTTTGCCTCCCCCGTTTCATCTCTC